>LPNX011018335.1:65412-79329 GCA_001517045.1 Pseudotsuga menziesii
CTATTTCTGTTATATTTTATGCATTAATAACTGTACACATTTGATAAATAAGATTGCTGCTAATAACGAGCTTCGCTGTGAACTCCCCGTAGTGGGTTAAGCAAGTCACGGTTGTTTATCTATCTGCAAAGTTGTATATGTGTGAATGGTAAAGTTTGTGTATTTAATTATTATAAGTTTAGTAAAGGCTAAGGTACAGTAATACCCCTCCCTACTTGCAGAAACCTGATTCTACGGCGCCCCATAGCATTTTCGGGTGAGACTGCAACCTGCGCACAGGTTGTTGCCGAAAGGGCCAACACTGTGGGTCTCTTGTTGGTGCGAAGCAAAAGGTCTAAACCCGGGTCTGCCCGATTGCCCAACAAAGTGGTTCCGTTGCCGGTTGAACTCAGTATCTGTGTAAGAGGGGTTTACGTCGTACTTCGAGGACTATGATCTGGAGGCCCTCTGTGAAGGAAATCGGTGATTGGCTTGACGAGACTTATCTGAACTTCACGGAGCAAGAGAACAAATATCCGCGTCGAAGCACACGAGACTTTTTGCAAAGGTATGTTTTTTGTGATGCTTATGAAATTTTCTTTGGTAGTGTCCACATAGAGTTGCACCAGTGGTTATCCGGGTTGGCCGAAAGAAGAGCGAAATTTCGCGAAGGACGGTTCCCTGCTTGGACCCCCGTAAGAGTTAATCTGGTCCGAAGTGTGAATAACGAGATATCCCGTGCGGTCGCTTTCTGGACAATGAGGACCCTTGAGGCCTTTGTCATGGAGTTCGCCATCGACGCGAGCGCTTCCTTTAGCGAAGCCGAGTGGCAGCTCTTCCAAGGACCAAGGGGTAAGCTCTTAAATTTATTAAGTTTGAGAATTAAAATTCTATTGGCCGAAAAATGAATATTGCTATTTGAATCAGACTATTAGATTTTGTGTTGCTAACCTATGTTTGAAAGTGACAATACCCTCGCTGAGCAAAGTGGTTTGCTGCGAAGTGGAAAGAGATACAAGAGATATTTTGGAACGTATTCCTCCGGTCAGGATACCGCGTCTTCTCCTCTAAATCCTGCAGAGTCTGGCCCTGAGGACACCCCTTCGGTTGGACACCCTCCAGTTACCTCGCAACACAACCCTGCCACCCTTGAAATTCCGTCGCAGTCCGACCCGCAACCAAGCCCGAGTAGCACTGTCCCAGGTCAGTATAACCCCATACATCCCCCCCCATCGACGTCCCGCCCCCCTCCCAACCCTCCCTGGTCTACCA
Source organism: Pseudotsuga menziesii (assembly GCA_001517045.1). NCBI lineage: Eukaryota > Viridiplantae > Streptophyta > Pinopsida > Pinales > Pinaceae > Pseudotsuga > Pseudotsuga menziesii. The sequence continues at coordinate 66,664 of LPNX011018335.1, forward strand.
TGGCCCATCTGGCTGATGATATCAAGCTCCCCATCTTCAAAGGAACGGGATCGGATGACCCAGAACAATTCTAGTTTTTATGTGAAGCAGTGTGGAATGCGAAGCAGATTACAGACCCAAATGTGAGAACCACGCAGCTCATTACTTCTTTCCGGGACCGAGCTTTGGCCTGGTTCATGAAATTCTCCAGTAATCAGAGCCCCACTTTAGATGAGATCAAGGAAGCACTAACCAAAGAATTTAAGAATCCCAAATCAGAATCGTAGAGTATCACTGAACTGAAAGAGATTCAGCAACGGCGCGGCGAATCAGTGTGGGACTTTGACCAGAGATTCAAAGTTCTACTGGACCAAGTCAGCTTTACTATTAGTCCTGCGCAGCACAAGGAGTGGTTTATTGCTACATTACTACCACATATCAGAACCCCACTCATGCAATAGAAGGTGGCTGACCAGCAAGAGGCCCTGGAGCTTGCAATGAAGCTGGTGACTGCCCCAGTCGGAGATGATTCTGGTATTGCTCAAATCCAAGCGCAGCTAGCAGCGATGGCCTTGGAGCTCCTCGATATGAAGAAGGAAAAAGAGGGTCAGGAAGAGGCTTGGTGTACACACTGTCGGATCGAAGGTCACCTCAAAGAACGATGTCCTCTGGTAAGCAAGTACCTAAATACTGGTACCCCGAACCCATTCCCACCGCAAGTCCTATACTGCGATCTCTGTAGAACGCCAGGTCAGCATCAACCTGAGAATTGTTACTTGCTGCAACAGTATGGACAAGGCCCTAAGAACCCCTACTGTAACTTCTGTAAATCGGTAGGACATAATGAAGATGAGTGTCGCACCTATGACGCCTACCGGGTACACCATGAGGGACGGAGTAATGCTAGCCATGGTTACCAGGGAGGTGCCTCTGGCAGTGGTGCATCTGGCAGCCGTGGGGGTATGGTCGGAAGAGGCCGAGGCCAGTTGGTATGTTACAACTGTAACCAAGTCGGGAACCTTGCTAGGGACTGTGGGAACCCCACTACGACATGTCGGTATTGCCGTGCAGTAGATCATGTGATTGAAAAGTGTCCCCAGCTGATCGCTAAGATTCAGGCACGACAGAATACCCCTACTCAAAACATCCAGCTGATTTCTGTTGAGCCCCGACCTGCTGCAGCCATCAATGTTGTTACAAGAAGTGGCGCTACGACCCACATACAGCATATGGCAAAACGCCCGGTCGAAGCTCTGGTTCTTAAGGCTCCTGAGAAACTCCCCGCATTTGATATTGTAAGGGAAAAAGATACATTCATGGAAGTCAAGAAAGATTTTGCTGGCCCTAGTACATCAGTCGCTCCTGCGCAGCCACATCAACTACGGTCGCCAACCCCAGAAGCTTCGCTGGATAAGGTAAGCACACTGTCCTCCTTTTTACAAAGTTGCCTCAAACTTTTAAGAAATCAGGATGCTCTGAACGATCTACAGAAAGTCATTGCTTCCTGCGGGTCTCCAGAAAGCTGTGGTCAGGACAGAACTGTTCATCGCGTCACCAGGATGGGAAGGGAAATGAGGCTGACTGCTCAGATAGGAGCATATGGTATGACCGATGTTATTTTGGACTTAGGATCCGATGTAAATATTTTAACCAAACAAACCTGGGAACAAATGGGAAAACCTACCCTTGCCTGGTCCCCTATACAGTTGTGATTAGCCAACCAGCAAAGGATTGTACCTCTTGGAAGATTCTTGAATCTCCAAATAGATATTGACGGGGTCAGCACCTTCATGGACTTTGAAGTGATTGAGATCCTTGATGACAGCAATCCTTACCCAGCTTTTTTAGGAATTGAATGCGCCATGGAAAATGTGGCAGTTATTGACCTAAAGAAGAGACAGATGACCTTCGAAGGGAGAGACTTGAGAGTCATCCTACCCCTGGACCCCTCACAAGGAGAACGGTATACCGAACCCTTACGCGACGTAGATCAGGATGCTCTAGAGCCCCTCTACAATCTCACAGCGCATGAAGAACATTATGCGGATCCACCTGCCGCGGATTGGGAGTCTAGCACCTCCTGCATGACGGACTCTGAAGATGAACTAGAAAGTTGGCAGAACCAGTTATATGAGCACCCTGGGCACAGACGTGGCCAAATTACCAAGTCCCTCCGCTGGCTCACTTCCCAACCAACAACTCTACCTGTGTTTGATGGTTCGATGGACCCTGAACCGTTTATTATACACTTCTCAGCTCAGATACCTGAACCACAGAAAATGGAAGCTTTGGAGTTAGCATTTCGAGCCATAGCAGTCCGATGGTGGAAGGGCCATAAGACGCAGATACCTAACTGGGAAACCTGTCAGAAGCTCCTTTGCCTGAGATTTAAGGACCAGCCGGAGACGACGCAAAGCAAGTTTGATGGAAAGACTTGCCCCCAAGACCACTTGGCTGAATGCTACGAGGCATGGAATTCTGTACCGCAGGAAGAGTGGGTCCATAGATTTGTGCACACGCTGGGTCCACTAGCAAAGAACTGGTACGGGGAGGCTGAACTTTGCCAAGATACTGTCAGTTGGGACTGTGTTGTTCATAGCTTTATTCATACTTTTTCTACTAAGGATGTCTGTCCAGCTCTAGATGCAGCTATCAGGATAATCCATACTAAGGTCTTTAATGACCAAGAAGTAGCAGAACACCGACCTGATTGGACCGCCCAAGAAAAATTTGCAGTCAAATGTTATAACTTCGTGATTGACGAGGAAGAGGACCCGCGTAATCTGGTAATCCCTGAACCAGAAGGATGCTACGACGTGCATGGACTAGCAGTCGAAGACTCCGAAGTGACTCAGCCCCTGAAGACGCGCACAGTTAACATTGGATCAGATGAACAACCTAAGTTGGCTACCACTGGCGACTATTGGGTTGATGAGATGGTAAGCAAGGTAACCCAACTTCTCCACGAATACCAGGATCTATTTCTGATGAAGTTCTCTGAAATGAAAGGTATCCTAGGGGATATTGGGGTCATGAAGATCCCTTTGAAACCTGATGCGAAGCCTGTGAAGCAGCGTCCCTATAGATTGAATCCGAAGTACAAGGAAAAGGTTAAGGCAGAGTTGGATAAGATGCTTGTTGCTGGCATAATTGAACCTGTTGAGGAATTTGAGTGGGTCATTCCTATGGTAGTATAGGAGAAGAAGACTAAGGGTGAAATCCGAATCTGTGTCGATCTAAGGAAACTAAATGAGTCTTGCCTACATTACCCTTTTCCCACCCCCTTTACTGATGAAGTGCTCGACAATGTTGGGGGCCAAGAAATTTATTCTTTTACCGATGGTTTCTCTGGCTACCATCAGATCCGAATTGCTCCAGAGGATCGACATAAGACCACCTTTGCCACCGAAATGGGATCCTTTCAGTATACTGTCATGCCTTTCGGCTTGAAGAACGCACCTACTATATTTTCTCGCGTAGTCATCTCTGCATTTAAGGAATATATCCATAAATTCCTAGAAGTTTATTTTGATGACTGGACTATTTTTGGGCTAGTAAAAGACCATATCTCTAGTTTGCGAATTATGTTGAACAAGTGTCGACAACACCAGATTTCCTTGAATCTAAAAAAAATGCATTTTTTGTGCACCTTTTGGCATCCTGCTTGGTCACGTTGTATGTAAGCAGGGATTGATGATGGATCCTACGAAGATAGCCATTATCGTGAACCTGCCACCTCCGAAGTCTGTCAAACAACTTCGCACGATGCTAGGTCACACCGGTTACTACAGGAAATTCATCCAAGGATATGCCCAGATTACTGCTCCGATGGAAAGGAAGCTGAAGAAAGATATCAAGTTTGAGTGGACACTAGAATGCCAAGCAAGCTTCGACATCCTGAAGGAAAAAATGGTCACTGCCCCTATCCTCGTATTCCCTGATTGGAACAAAGAGTTTCATGTACATGTTGATGCATACTCCATTTCTCTAGGGACTGTGCTAGCTCAGTCGGGTGCAGGTAATATCGATCACCCTATTTCTTTTTCCAGCAGAAAGTTGTCTACAGCAGAAAAAAAGTACACTACAACAGAACGCAAAGGTCTTGCTATGGTATATGCACTTCAGAAGTTTCGACATTATCTGTTAGGCTCTCATTTTAAGATGTTTACTGCCATTCTGCTTTGAATTATTTGGTTAACAAGCCTGTGCTAGGTGGAAGAATATGCAGGTGGTTGATTCTGTTCAAGGAATATGATTTTGAGATTATTGTTAAGCCTGGAAGACTTAACCTAGGATCTGAGCATTTGTCAAGAATTGAGTCAGGCGAAGAACCTACCAGCTTGGATGAAGGTCTTCCTGATTCCCAGTTATTTGCTATCTAGATAGTTGATGATTAATTTCAGGATATTGTTCAGTACCTATCTACAGGCTTTTCGCCCCCCGAGATGACCACACAAAAGAAGAAGCAATTGGTGACTCGAGCAGCGGACTTCACCTTAATCGCGGGACAGCTGTACAAAATGGGACCAGATGAAATACTACGCAGATGTGTCCTGGAGCATGAAAAGCCCCTAGTTTTGGCTGAGGCACACTCTGGCATAGCCGGAGGTCATTATGCAGGAAAAGATACCACGCAGAAGATCTTGACAGCCGGCTTATGGTGGCCCACGATTCACAAAGATGCCAGGGAATATTGCCATAGCTGTGACGTCTGTCAGAGGATAGGTAAACCATCCAGGAGGGATGAAATGCCCCTAGCCCCATAGGTAACTTTACAAGCCTTCGACAAATGGGCTATTGACTTTGTTGGCCCCATCAACCCTCCTGCGAAGAAGTCAGGTGCGCGATACATTATTACAGCAACTGACTATCTTACTCATTGGGCTGAAGCTCAACCAGTCAAGAATTGTAGTGCCACCATAGCTGCGAAATTCATCTTTGATCACATCCTGTCCAGGTTTTGATGCTCTCGCATTCTTATGAGTGATCAAGGCTCGCACTTCCTCAATAAAACCATTGAAGTACTAACTGAATAATTTCAAGTGTATCACCAAAAAAGTACCGCCTATCATCCACAAGCAAATGGAACTGTCGAGGCTTTTAATAAGATCCTCGAGCATGCCTTGACCAAGGTTTGCAATGCCAATAGAAATGATTGGGATCTTCGAATTCCCGCAGTACTATGGGCTTATAGAACTACTTACAAGAAGTTAACAGGCTATACACATTTTCGGTTGGTCTATGGGCAAGAGGCTGTTATGCCCATGGAGTACATTGTTCCTAGTCTAAGAATATCTGCTTTCACTGAGATGGATGACCCCACTGTACTGACAGAAAGATTGACAAAGATATTAGAACTTGAAGAAGATAGATTTATTGCAGGGTTCCAGCAACAGGTGCAGAAAGCTCGAGAAAAAGCGTGGCATGACAGACACATCAAGAAGAAACATTTCCAGCAGGGTGATCTTGTGCTCTTATATGACAGTAAATTTCTGAAGTTCCGAGGGAAGTTCAGGACACATTGGAAGGGACCCTATGTAGTATGGAAATTAACTGATGGGGGCGCAGTCCAGTTAGCTAAGTTAAATGGAGAACTTTTTCCTTCCATGATCAATGGGAGTCGTCTAAAAAAGTACAGGGATAGACCAGGCAATTAGAACCATAGGAACCAACGTCTATGTCTCAAGACTAGCTGTTCTTCGCATTTTGGAATGTCGCAGTCTGCGGGATAAAGTATGGGAAGTCGAGGGTCGTAGGTTCATGCGGTGTCGCAGTCGAAGGTTGTTGTTATGTCATAGGTCTACGTTGTGTCGCAGCTTAGTATGTGACGGATGGGACAAAATGGAATTGGCGGCGCCAGCACGTGAGCTACTCCTACTACCCGTAATTATGAGATTTTGGGAAATCTGGGGCCGTGTGTGATAAAGATTTCCGGCATTCAAGCGGATTTTGTGTCATTACCACACTATGATGACCGATTCTGCAACGAAATTCTATAAGAAAGCTGCATTGGCTCGTGAAATTTTTCACAAAGCACTATTAGAGTTTGCTAGGTGGAGCCATGTCGAACAATTCTGGAATCCAGCAGCTGGTTCGAGAGTTCCGAGAGAGAGGTCTGCAGAACCTTCTGAGTAATCCTCCAGTACAGTCACATATGACTGCGGTACGCAGGTAGGAACAAGTTATCCCTCAATCAGGTGAAGGCAGGCACAAATTTGCCCTAACATGGAGCAACAGAAGCCATAAGGCCTCGCAAGAAGACTCTGGGTAGCCCCGCCATGAAACCTTCCGGCATAACAGAACTGTGGTAGCTGTGTGTGTGATGCAGCGTGACACGCAATTCCAGGGGACCCCAAGTTGTGGATGGTCAAGCGTCGGCAACCCGAGCAAAGGGTGGGGTTGCAGATGGATCCAAGCAACCGCATCAACATCAATCCTACAAAAGAAGGAAGTAAGTAGCCGACAGCAGTATGTAGAGCCTCAGCACACACCCATTTGGATGGTACACCAGCGGGATTCTACTGTTTGAATAGCAAAGGAGTGTCCCGGGACGGGCCACTAGTGAGTCTTAGGGGCCTGTTGGAGCACACACCCTAACGGTCCTTAGGATGGGTAACTCCGCAAGTATTGACTCGAAATAGTATTAGGGGTGTCGGGGTTGAGTTAAAATCTTTTGTTGTAATAAACCTATGGTTTAAGTCCAAGGTTTAGGGTTCGGGGTGCCCATGGTTTAAGCCCATGGTTTTGTAATTAGTGCGCTATATAAATAAGCGCTTGTGTAAAGATGAGGGTTTAATTTTTATGATGTAAAGAAGAGTTAAGGTGAAGATAAGGCTAATTGTGGAAAGGTTAAGTCCCAGCTGTGTGCGTGGACGACCTCTGCAGCTGTGTACGCAGAGGGTTTTGTAAGAAGATAAAGGAAAGATCTGCAGCTGTGTGCGTAGAGGCCTGCTGCTGTGTGCGCGGCTTTTAAGGATTGAAGAGATCTGCAGCTGTGTGCGCAGATCAGAACTGTGGTTTGTAGCAAGTTGAATAAAACAAAGTTCTATGGACGTAACCCCTACACTGGGGGTCAACCACTTTATATCTGGTGTTGCGGTTTCTTGTGCGGTTTCTATTTATGTTATATTTTATGCATTAATAACTGTACACATCTGATAAATAAGATCGCTGCTAATAACGAGCTTCGCTGTGAACTCCCCGTAGTGGGTTAAGCAAATCACGGTTGTTTATCTATCTGCGAAGTTGTATATGTGTGAATGGTAAAGTTTGTGTATTTAATTATTATAAGTTTAGTAAAGGCTAAGGTACAGTAATACCCCTCCCTGCTTGCAGAAATCTGATTCTGCGGCGCCCCATAGTTATTTCGGGTGAGACTGCAACCTGTGTGTAGGTTGTTGCCGAAAGGGCCAACACTATGGGTCTCTTGTTGGTGCGAAGCAAAAGGTCTAAACCCAGGTCTGCTCAATTTCCCAACAAGTGAAGTGGTTGAGAAATTTCCATTGGTCATGAATGGATTGGTCACTTATGTAGATCTGAATGTTCTACCACTTGGTTCCTATGATGTTCTCATTGGAATGGATTGGTTAGAAGCTCACAAGATAAAGCTTGACTGTTACAATAAGACGTTTGAATGCATGGATGAAGAAGGGAACCCAAGAGTTGTAAGATGGATCCCAAAGGTGATTTCTATGAGGTAGATTTCAGCAATGCAGTTGAAGAAGTTCTGTAGGAAAGGTTGTCAGTTGTACGCAACTCATATTTGGAGGCAACAAAGGATGAAAATCCTAGGTTGGAGGACTTTCATGTGTTGCAGGAATTCGGGAATGTGTTTCCCGATGAGATTCCATAGACTCCTCCAAAGAGAGAGACAATGATTTCATAATTGAACTTGTGCTAGGAGCAGCAGCAGTGTCCAAAACACCCTATAGGATGAGTACACTGGAAATGCTAGAGTTGAAGATGCAACTATAAGAATTGATGGAGAATAAGTATGTCAGACCAAGTGTGTCTCCTTGGGGAGCACCAGTCCTATTTGTAAAGAAGAAAGATGGTACACTTAGGTCGTGTATTGATTACAAACAGTTGAACAAAGTCATGGTGAAGAATAAATATCCTTTGCCTAGGATTGATGACCTCTTTGATCAAATGAGAGGGGCAAAGGTATTTTCCAAGATTGACTTGAGGTTTGGTTACCATCAGGTAAGAATCAAGGATGAAGAAATTCACAAGACAACCTTCAGAACAAGGTATGGGAATTATGAGTTTGTAGTGGTACCATTTGGTCTCACAAATGCACCAGCTACATTTATGTGCCTTATGAATAGTGTCTTCAACAGGTATTTGAACAAGTTTGTTCTTGTTTTCCTTGATGACATTCTTATCTATTCTAAGAATGAGGAAGAGCATGAAGAGAATCTGATATTGACATTACAATTACTCAGGGACCATAATTTGTATGCAAAGTTGAGCAAGTGTGACTTCTATAGAGATAGAATTCAGTATTTGGGTCACATTATCTCATAAGAGGGAATATCAGTAGACCCTTAGAATATTGAAGCCATTATGAATTGGCCTACTCCGAGGAATGTGATAGATGTAAGATCTTTTATGGGGCTTACATGATACTATCGGAGATTCATCGAAGGATTCTCCAAGGTTGCACATCTAGTCACTTATTTGCAAAAGAAGGGAATGAATGGACACTGAGGTGTGAAGAAAGCTTTTGGCGGTTGAAGAATATTCTCACAAGTGCACTAGTCTTGAAAGTTGTAGACCCAGAGAAATATTTTGTGGTGTGTACTAATGCATGCAGACAAGGATGAAAGAGCATGAGAAGAACTATTCCACTCATGATCTAGAACTTGCATCCATATTACATTCTCTCAGGATGTGAAGGCATTACTTGATGGGTAGGAGATTTCAGCTAAGGACAGACCAAATTGTGGTTTGAAGTACTTGTTTGATCAACCAATGTTAAATTTTAGGCAAGCTAGATGGCTGGAGTTTTTATGTGAGTTTTATTTTGAAATCAAGCACATAAAGGAAAGGAGAATAAGGTAGCTGATGCACTCAGCAGGAAGGCGTAGGAAATGCATGTGGAGTCTCTTAGTATTTTCCAGTCAGATTTGAGGCAACAGATTGTTAGCCATACGGTTGGAGATGAAATGTATGAGTAGGTAAAAGACAAGTCACAACAGCAAAGAATTGAGAAGAGGTATTAGGGATATAAATTGGAAGAAGATGGACTTCTTACTTATAAGGGAAGAATTTATATTCCAAATGTAGCATATTTGAGGAGAGTTGTTATGGTGAGATCCATCAAGCTCCATATTCTAGTCACCCAGGATATCAGAAGATGATCGCTACAGCCACAAAGCAGTGTTTTTGGCCCAGAATGAAAAAGGACATGGTTGAATATATTTCAAGGTGCATGGAATGTCATTAGGTAAAGGTTGAGCATCAACATCAAGCAGGTTTGTTGCAGCCTTTTCCAATTCAAGAATGGAAATGGGAAGTTATTCCCATGGATTTCATTACAGGATTGCCAATGACTTGGAGACAACATGATTTCATCATGGTTGTGGTGGACAAGTTGACAAAGGCAATGAATTTTATAGCAGTTAAGTCTATGCATAAGACTGATGACATTGCAAAGATATTCATGAAGGATACTTTCAAATTACATGGATTGCCTAAGGCAATAGTCTCTGACAGAGATTTCAAGTTCACTTCCAATTGTTGGAAGGGTTTGTTTGCAAATTTGGGTACAAAGTTGAAATTTAGCACCGCCTATCATCCTCAGACTGATGGCCAGACAGACAGAGTGAATCAAGTGCTTGAAGAAATGCTTCACATTTATGTGATAGACACACTAACCAAGTGGAAAGATTACTTACACTTGGCATAGTTTGCTTATAACAATGGATAGCAAGCATCCTTGGGGATGAGTCCATATGAAGCTTTGTATGGAAGAAGGTGTAGGACACCAGTGACATGGGATAAGCCAGTGAACAGGATTGTGCGTGGGCTAGAATTGCTCAAGGAGATGGAGCAAGAAGTTGGAAAGATCAGGTGGAATCTAATATCAGCTCAGGACAGACAAAAAATCTATGCAAATAAGCATAGGGTGAATAGAGAATTCAGTGTTGGGGATCATGTTTACCTCAGAGTGAGGGCAATGAAGAGTTCCTTGAATCTTGGAAGTTGTTCCAAGTTGTCACCTAGATATTGTGGGCTGTTTGAAGTGCTTGAAAGAATAGGGCCAGTTGCATATAGAATTGCATTTCCTGCTAACACTAGAGCTCATAATGTATTTCATGTTTCTTTTGTTAAGAAATATGTACATGATCCTAACCATGTGTTAAATTGGGATGTGATTCATGTGGAACCCGAGGGAGAGTTCTGAATCGAGCCAAAGTGCAACCTTGACAGGAAGGTCACCATTCTTCAGAATTGATCCATAGCGAAGGTAAAGGTGCAATGGGAGAACTACGGCCCTGAAGAGGCTACGTGGGAGCTGGAGGATGCCATGCAATTAGCACATCCATTTTTGTTCAATTATATGGAACACTAAGGCGATGCCAGCATAGCATTTTTGTTCAATTTTATAGAAGCACTAAGGACAGTGCTATTGAAGGGGGAGGGGAATTGAAGGGGGAGGGGATTGTAACACCTCGGTTTTGACCCCGTTTTCACTAAATGTATAAGATGTATATATTGTAATGGATCATGGTGTGGGATATAGGAAAACACCCCACCATTGATTTCCATACTATGTTTCAGCGATGCTGATGGTATTTTATGCTAGACAAGCACATTATAATGTTGGACACCATGTACATATGCAAAATTAGTTAAAAAACCTACAACTGGCTATGTCAATGCAACAACAATGAAAAGGGCATGATTTCCTAAGGATGAGGGGGGGGGGGGAGGTCTAACCCTTGGGAGCCAATGGGGAACAACCAAGTGTCAAGTGATGAACCCATCTAGATTTCAACCATCCTTTTTGTCTTACTCGCCCATTTTCCCTTGTCTCATTCAACCAACCGATTTAATTCTCCAGGAGTTGGTTGGGTAGTAATTTCCCTTGGGGAACATATGCATGGGCAGCTGTGAAAGTTGGCAGGATTGTTAGTCCTTTCCCACATGCAATCCCAGGGGAAAGGGCATTCTCATTTCCCTCACGACATCAGGGAACCGATTCCATGATTCCACCTTCACACAGATGGTCATTCTCCTCACTAAGGGCAGTCGTTCTTCCTCACACAGGCACCCATGTTCTATTTTCCTTTGGATCTGGTCTGTGTCTGAATCCTTGGACGTTTTGGGTCTGTGTATGTTGGAACCCTTCATGATTGTGGGCCTGGGTATGTAAATCCCTTCACGTAGACTGTATTCTTCTATCCTCACGCAGTTGAGAGATCGCTGTTGTTTTCCCCACGTTTTTGGGTTGTTGTTGAGTCGGGTTGTTGTTGAGTCGTTTTGGCCATGATAGGGCCATAAATGAATTTGGAGTCGAGTTGCTCAGTCTGAGTTGTGTATTACCCAATTATCGTTCTGGTTTTTCTCGGTGGAGTTTTCCTTCAAATTCCAGAGCTATAAATTGTTGTACATTCTGTGGTTGTTGGTCTTTGGACTATTTGGGAGTGGAAATGAAGCTTGAGTGTGCTTGATAAACCTAGTTTGTGCAAGAGCCTCACAGACATAGCTAGAGGGTTGGATTTATTCTCTACACCCCCTGAATAGCACTGGAAGGGAAGTCATGGCCTGAGGGACTATGCAGTAGAGAAGGGGATGATTCATTGTGTTGGGTGAGTGTGTATGTCTTAGAAGTTAGGCTAGCTCCCGTGTAGGTGTCCTTAGCTCTTCAGTGAGACCACTAGCTTAGTAGCCAACGTTTACAGCTCCTGATAGCCTGGTAAACCCAGCTCTATTGGCTTGAATATGTCTTGTTGTGGACCCTTGGCTTGATAAACCCAACCGTGTTGGCTTGGTTGAGTTGTGTACCATTGGCTACATGTGAGCCTACTAGTTTTCCCTTACTCCTTGTGGAATCATGCCCAAATCGGGGGTGGCAGTGTTGTTGAGAGATTCATGAGCATGCTGGCTTATGGTTGGGTGGAAGATTGCAACGACGTAGCTAGTTGTGGGACAAGATTTCCTGAAGATAAGTATTCTTATGCTTAAATAATTGCAACTATGATTATTTTATGAATGAACATGATGAATGCTTATATGCTGTGAATGTATGATGACATGTATTTTCTTCCGCTGCATGTTTACGTCAATTAGATATTTGCATATGCATATTACATCTAGCATCTGTGTATGATTTTATCAGCATGCATTTTATATTACGTTCATTTTTATGTTCATGGGGCATGGTTTTTCCCGGGTGCTTAGTTAGCATGTTTAGTCGCGTCCTCTTCGCCGACCGAAGGTTTGGGGACATGACACCAATGGGGATCAATTTGTGAGATTGACACTGATGTAGGCTTGTCAACGAAAAAAGAATAAAAGGTGGAAGATATCAAGTTCATTAGCTTCTATATAAAGAGATGTTCAATACTTGATAAATCCTACCCATAGGCTGGTCAAATGAAAGAAATAAGGTATTCACATCATATGGGGAGTCATCTAATTAGAAACATTCTTATGAAATAGAAACAACTTCTCTATGAA
>LPNX011018383.1:852-38868 GCA_001517045.1 Pseudotsuga menziesii
TCCCATCTTTCTTAATAAATTACTAGACAATAATTTTGATGTGAACCGAACACCCTGATCAATGATAAAGGAAATGGCGAACCCCCTCTTATGATACCATGTGATATTTTACTTCTCCTTCATGAGAGGGACTAGGATTGAGTCATGCTCCTTACCAGCAAAAAATGGCATTGGGTCAACCCCTTCTTCAGGTAGCTTAGTGATGGAATAAATTAGGTCAACATCCATAGAAATATGGTTATCCAACCATAAACATGCCCCTTGGAAACATACCAACAACTGCTTCATGCATGCATTGACCTCATTAGTGCGACCAATGTGGAGTATATTCATCAAGGATAGGATTCTTGACTTCTCCAACCCATGAGCCCACTCCATAGGGACCAGCTGAATAGGCCCGCATTCGACCACTTGTACTAAAGTCATATACTGCGACATCTAGAGTTCAGGGAATTTCCTCAAATCATGGTCTGCAAATGTTAGTTTCTTCAAGTTTGACATAATATTCGACATAACATGCACACCTTTTGGAATGGTTGGCATAACCAGTGGATACTTGGAATTATTATAAATGACTGCATTGGGAGCATGATCCTTTCATAGCAGAATATACCCAGGTTGTATTGTTGCTGAATCAGACTTTGAAGCTTCAACATCATGTGTTTCTTGGAATATCTGCTCAGGAGAAATGACACGACCCGTCATATGTTTCTTCCTTTGTGTATTGACAGGGATGGGTCATGAAAAAACCTTTGGTGCCTCCTCTACAATGGGTATGGTAGGGGGAGCCTCCACACTTGAACCTTGAATAGTGTTTGAAATCGACACAAGAATCTCCATTATAGAAATCTTCGACCTCACAGAATTGAGATAGCTATTTCTCTTCACTAAAATTTGCACCTTGATACAATGAGGCAATTGATTTCCACTGAGAATTAAATATATTTACGTATGGAGTAAGTCATCTAATCACATGGGTATTCAATAAAATGAAAAATGTGGGGGCTAATCCTTTCACATTGTAATATATTTTTGGTCATTATGACAAATCATTGTTTAATACATCACTTCATTCACCATAAAATCAGTAAATTAGTATGCATTAATTGCATATTTGATAGAAAGCACACCGCTAAAATATCCCGCTACCCAAATTTAACTGCAACATGACTAAAGCTTGTGCCATAATTTTAACTTGCAAAAAACATGTATCCTGCAACAAATCTTTAACTTGCGACATAATTTCAAATTTATATACAATAATTCAATTTTTTTTCAAGTTTAGTCAATACCTATTCAATCGATCAAAGTACGGTTATCCTTATAAGGTTTCATCCGACTCCCATTTACCAACCCATCAAAAGGTGTACCATCAAAATTTTGTAACTGAACAACACCTCCATCGGTAATATGAATGTCAACATATGGTCCCAACCAATGTGTACAGAGCTTACTAGGATGTTTCAAAAACTTACTTTCGTAGAGAAGAAAAAAAGCACCTAGATGAAATTGGTTGAACTTAATGTGGAAGTCATGCCAAGCCTTGTTTCTCTCTTTCTCGACACGCTGATGATAACCTACAATGAAGCAGTCTTCTTCCAGCTATAACAATTGAGATAATATTTCTTCAATTGCATCGACATTGTCATCTTAGTAATTGCAACTATTCTGAGGTTGGGTACAATGTATTCTATTGGCATAACAACCTCCTGTCCATAAACCAATCTGAATGGAGTGTTCCCTTTCAACTTCTTTCATGTCGTGCGATAATCCCATAAGAATGAAGGTATTTTTTGATACTAGTCATCATGATTAACATTGCACATCTTAGTTAGTGCATTTTCTAACATTTTGTTAAATGCTTTGACAACACCATTTACCTATGGATGATATGTCCTTGTCTTCCAATGCTGAATCTGAAACTCCTCAATTGATTTTTCAATCACCTAATTAACAAAATGTGTACCCTGGTCACTTATTAGAATTTTTGGGCATCCAAACCTGGCCATAACATGGTTGAAAAAAAACCTTGCAGCTGTCACAATAGTACAATATCTGACTAGTTCTGTTTCAACCCACTTGAATAAATAATTTGTTGTAGTAATTATATATCATGCACTCGTCCATTTTCCTAGTGGCTTAATGGGACCCATAAAATCCACAACCCATTTACCAAATTATTGCAAAGTTACCTGTGGTACCAGTGCATTTCATCTCGTCGCGACGGTTTCCCTGTATGTTGAAAAATCTCACATTTGTGACAGTAATCCATAGCATCTTCATGAAGGGTAAGCCACCATAATCCATCCTATAAAATATTGTGTGTTGTCGCTTTTCCTACATAGTGCCTCCCTGCGACATCATCATGAGCTTCATTCAACACCATCGGTCACTTATGTTGGAAGACACATTGATGGAGTATCTCATCTAGTCCCATCTTATATTATTGTTCATCTATCAACTGAAAGTCTACAACTTTCATGACCAGTTGTTTCTTTTTTGTTGTGTTGAATCCTTCTAGTGCACACCCCATAGTCAAGAAATGCATAATGTCTTCATAATGGTCATCAACCATTTTTACTGCAAATAATTGTGCATCGGGAATATTATCATATATATTGGTAGACTCTTCCCCATTCTCTAACCTTGAAATATGGTCAAGGACTCAATTCAATCTTCCTTGCTTAACAATAATACCAAAATCAAATTCTTGGAAGAGTAGAATTCATCGACAGATCTCAACCTCCGAAACTGGCTTATTGATCAAGTTCATCAAAGCAGAATGGTCCATAAACATATTGAAGTGACTTCCCACTAAATAGTGTCTAAATTTTTGGAGTGCATATACCATAACAAGTCCTTCTCGTTCGGTAGTGTTATAATTCCTTTATGCACCCGAAAATTTCTTACTAGCAAATGCAATAGGGTGATCAAGAGAGCCCTCACCTAGATGTGTAAGCACTACGTTGAGCGCGACAAATGACGCATCGACATCTATGTGAAGTTATTTTATCCAATCAAGGAATACCAAGATAGGAGATGATACCATATTTCCTTTAAGGATATCCAGGCTCTTTTGACACTACTCGTCCCACTGAAACTTAACATATTTCTTTAGAAACTTCTCCATTGGAGCAGTGACCTCAACATATCCCCAGATAAATTTCCTGTAATATGCAGTATGTCCCAGCATGTTCCTTAACTATTTAACTAATGCGGGGTGGGCTACGTAAAAAATAATTGCAATCTTTATAGGTTCCATCAACATTCCCTCTCGATAGACAACATGACCCAACAAAATACCAAAATGAGTACATAGAATACATTTCTTCATATTTAAATAAATTTGAAACTATCTACACCATTCCAACATCATTCAAAGACTCTTAATATGATCTTTAACTAGCCCATAGAACATCCAATCATCAAAATAGAATTCAATAAATTTATGGATAAAATCTTTAAAAGTAGCTACCACTATTTTAGAGAAAATAGTGGGTTCATTCTTAAATCAGAATGACATTACCGTGTATTGGAAGCAACCCCACTCTATTGCAAAGTTGGACTTATGCGGGGATTCTTTCACAATCCTTATTTTATGGTACCCAGAGAATACATCAGTGAAAGAGTACACCTCTTCCCCCCCTATGATCTCCAATACTTCATCTGTGAAAGGTGTAGGCCCATGGACCATGTAATCAAGCATCATTCAGTTTTCTAAGGGTTGACATAGATATAGACTTAACCATTTTTCTTATCTTATACAACCATTGGGTTAATCCATTTTGATTCTTCGATGGTTCAATAATTCCTGCGTCTAGCATTTGATCTAACTCTGTATTGACCTTCTCTCTATATCTGGTATTTAATATATATGGTCGTTTCTTGAGAGTCCTTGCATCTCATTTTAGAGGGATCTTCATTTCACCCAGATCATCAATGATCCCATTCATTTCCAAGATATTTGTTGGGAATAAATATTGGAATCCATGCAATAGATCCGTTATTTTCCCCACTGTCTCATCATCCCAATAATCCCCAACATTGGAAAATTTTGAGTTCTTAGGGGAACCAATATTTAGCTTCTTTATTTTGAGGGGATTCTGAAATTTGTCATTTGATAATCCCAATCCCTCCACTACTCGACTACCCTCATATTCATGGATAATCATCTTTAGCTTCACCAATTATGTTATAACAGTCCATCCAGCTTTGAACTGACGCATTTCTTTGAGAAAAACTTGACATCGAAATAAGGATGTCCTAAAAAGTATTGTCTTTAATAATGTGTAGAGCAGTATCAACCATTGGACTATCATGAGCAAAGAAAAAAGTATGTGTGAAGCTAGTAGATAGCTCATCCCATTCTATAGTTCCTTTTCATAGCTCGGTCGACATATACCAATTTCTTGGTATCATATCTATAGTATGCATAAATAGATGAGCCCATTCCTGTTAAGGCGACGTCCACCATGCCGCGTGACAATTTTCAATGTGGTCGATAGGATTCGTCAATCCTATATATTTCTGACCCGTATAAGAAATATGTTCTGCGAATATGATTTTTAACAGTCATCGACACTGGGGCCATTTTGAAATATATTTTTTGTGAACCCACCACCTGGCTAGTGTAGCTTTGAATGTGACATTTAGAGCTATCAGGCACTTAGGTTACAATATCTTGTATTCAAATTATGTGAGAAATGTATTTATATTAGGTAATCCTTTGAAAGTAGGTAGATCACATACCTTAGTACCTACCCATCATAGATATTCTGTGATCCTCACACCTTTCCACATCGATACTTCATGCAACCGGTTTTTCCAATACTCCAAAGCTTCTCCTAAATATGAGGAACATGAACTAATGCTTCACCAAATTAATTTACCATCAGCTTTCAGATTGATAGTCATCCATTGCATATGAGATATTGTACATTTTATCCAGGTACCATTCTTGACCTTCACCCTTCACTTGATAGACAACTCGCTGGCCCTCCAAAGGATTGATTAGAGTGACTACCTACATTTATAAATATTCAAACGACAATATTCTATTCGTAAAGTTTATTATTGTCTGATTATCGATAGCCCAGTAAATCCCTAGAAGTGTTGGATAAGGGTTCATATCATTGACAATCTTTATTACCTCAAAATCTGCATAGGTCTAGAGCCCTTCCACCTCCAAAGGAACCTATGGTAGTCAACCAATATTAAAAACCTTAAGCTAATTGGCTAACCTCAACTTAACATGAGGCCATACAAACCTATGCGTTCCCATGATTTCCCATGTTTTCCTTGTTAGGATGTTAACATTTGACCCCAAATCAAGAATAATAAAATCCATATCGTAGTCACCTTTATGGGAATTCATATGTAGCTCTCGACCAATCTTCATTCTTCTATGAATATGATTAAGATTTTTCTCTAGTCGTAGGCTTGGATGAGGTTTTTCTATTAGATTCAATAGCTATTCCAAAGCATATTTATCTTTTACAAGTGCTAAACAAATCTTGAAGAAAATTTTCAAATTGCTTACCTTTTTCGTCGACTCCTTTGGAGTGATTGGTTAAAACTTGGTGGCGTCTCAAGGATTGATCCATCATCAAACACCGGAATATCAACAAATGTTGAAGCACGATTTATGTCCATAAACTCATTTTGTGCATCAAAGAAGGCACCCTTTTCCTTCTAGATGTCGAATGGCAGTTTATTTTGCACCGTAGGTCGAACTCTTGGAATTTCCCATGGTGATCCTCGATCATCCCCAGTCATAGCACCACCCTTTGTTAAAACAAAAATAGCAGGTTCTCGGGATTCGAAAGAATTTGTTTGAACATTCTGATTCGCATTTGAAGGTTGGTTATGGTTCCCCATTATTTTGTCTTTCAACTTAGCAATAAGTTATGGGCATTCCTCAATAGCATGATATAATGTTTTATAGTATGAGCATGCCGACGCAATATTAGTGTAGTCTCTAGCATAATATCCCAACTTTCCATAATATAGAAAATAATTTGGCCTCACCCTCGACCAAATGTCACGTCCCCGTCCCTCAACCGGCGAAGAGGACGCGACGAACATCAAACACAGGTGGGAAAATAGCCCATGAACAGAAAATAGAGGATATCAATGCTGAAATTAAAAGCCTAAACAACAGGCATAATTCATCATACAAGGATGCACAGTCCTTCAAACAATCAGCGGAAGCAAACATAGACATTCCAACATTTAACATCAATATAAATTACAGAGATGAAGTAACCAGGAGTACTTATCTTTTGATGAAGAATTCACCCGCAACCAGCTACGTCGCTGCAATGTTCCACCCAACCATAGGCCATCGTGCTCATCAGTCTCTCAGCAACGCTGCCACCCCCGAGCTGGGCATGATTCCTCCGGAGTAAGGGTCAATTGCAGGCTTATACATAGCCAAGGGGCACAGACAACAAACCAACACAGCTGGGTTTCACAGGCTTTCAACAAACAAGCCAAGCCAGCACAGTCTGAAGACTATCCATTGCACTCAGGAAACCAATCAGCTGTCACAGCTTAAAACAGGGCAACACGGAGTTGTTCTTGGCCCTATCATGGCCAAAACAACTCAGCAACAACACCCAGACCAGGGTAACAACAACAGCCCAATTTCACAATGAAAACGATGGCAACTATGCACAGTCCCAACGAAGGGTAAGCAAACCCCCATCATGGACAGAGGAGAACATAGCCAACAAATTGGCATTCCCCAGTGGCCCAAAACGAGCTTGGACACCACAGCTAACAAAAAAACGTGGGGAAGAGAACAGCCCCAAAGCAGAAACAGTGAGCACGACTCACAACAGGGAAAAAAAAATGTCCCAAATAGCCAGCAGCTCCTAAAACGTGAGGAAAACAGCCCAATCCCCAGCACTACAAAAACGACCTCCCATCCATGGGAAAAATGAAGCCAGCAACCAAAAATGTGGAATGAAAAACACAGGAAAAACTCCAGCTGCTCCCAAAATCCCCAATGTGAAGGAGAATGGAGGAAAAATGGAAAAAACGTGGATGCATAAAAGAATGGCATACGTTTTTGGGCATTTTCCTTGCCAAGGAAGTCAGAACACGTTTTTCAAAAAAATGGTTCTCTGCCCAATTCGAATTTTTTGCCCATACTCTTCCCATTCCATGCAATAACTAACTCAACCACATTCTGGCAGAAATAAATGATTGGGGAAAAAGACAAGAAAGGTAGTTGACATTTTGATGGGTCCTCTCATAGACATTTGGATTTTCCCCATTGGCCCATAGGTTAAATATTTCACCCCCCCCCCCTTATCCTTAGGAACCATGCCCTTTTCATTCAACGTTGCACTGCCGTAGCTGGTTGTGGTTTATTTTAATTGATGTGCGTGTTTACATGATGCCACATTAAAATGTGCCTTATAGCACAGTATACCATCGGCAACTACCCCTACTGCCGAGACATACACAACAAAATCGATGGTGGGGCTTTTGCCTTGAGCTCCTCACCACGATTAATTACAATATATACATCATGCAAACGGGGTCGAGACCGGGGACATTACATTCCCCTCCCCCTTGGAATAACACCGTCCTCGGTGTTCCATTACATATATACAATACATATACAATTGCACATCAAAATTTCAAAATTGCAGATCTGTTCCACGTTCAATCATTTACTTTGAACGTTCAAGATGAAGTCTTTCGGCTTCCATGGACTTTTCCTGCTGGTTCTCAGCCTCCTGCTGATCTCGAAGTCTAGGAACCTTGTGGCTATTTCCTTCATCATGTTCCCTCATTGGACAGTCCCGGCGTAAATGATGTCCTCTGCATCTCCAGCATCTCACTGGTTGCTTCATCTTTACCTGCTCAATTTCCTTTGAGTCTTCATGCCTGGACCGTTTCTTATCGGGTCGCTTGGACAATTGTCCCATTGCTGATCCACCTTCCTTTCCTTTGCCGATTTCTCCCAGTAGGATTTTCACCTCCCTTTGCAAACCAATAGAGTCTTGCAAAATCTGGTGGTTCATTTCACTCTGCCTTTTCTGTATCCTGAGCATCTCCCCAAGATTCTCTTGGGTCTTGGCAATCATTTGAAGGAGACTTCCAGCCAAGTCCAACAACTTTTGATCTGCTTCCATGATGAATGTGCACCACCGGGTTTCACTTTTCCCACCTGTGGAATGCCCCATTGAAAGTCTATCAGACCAAGCATAATATAGATATCAAAATCAATTAGTTAATTACCCAATTGGCATGACAGTCCAAGTTCCATTAAGGAAACTTAAATATTTTTCATGCCTTCCCCAACAGGCACATGAGCTCCTTCATGTCCATTCCTGGGCAGGGAATTAACTATCCCAGAATTCACAAATTTTCTTAAGCAAATACACACATTTCATTCTCAATCATACATGCATTCAACAATCTTTTGTTTTCACAATGCATAAACACACACACACACACACACACACACACACACACACACACACACACACACACACACATATATATATATATAATCAAAAGGCAAGAGAGAGCAGTAAGAGATTTTCCCCTCTTTGTTTTGTTCCATCCTGGAACCCACACCATCGCTGTGCCTTTTCATGCTCTCAGCCTCTTTCACTTTACCGTGAATGCTGGACCAATCTCTCTTGGTCATGACACTTAGTGTCTTTGGTCTATTCTAGACCTCTAAACCATGGAGTCTCTCCACATGGTTTGTCTCAGTTGCTAGGACTCCCCCGTCTTACTAGCACCTTTTTCATTACTGCTCAATCTGAGCTTTCCAGGACAGTCACATGTCCACATGCATCTCTAGGATGCTCTTATAGTCCTTGCTTCCAGCGATACCTATATCCAAACATTGAATAAATTCACATGTTTAGTTTATTCTCATTAGTTTTCATCTCTAGAACAAGAGCTTAAAACATCATATCCAAATCATATACACATGTATATTCATAAGCAAAATAATCCAATACTTATCTGTATTGTGCGTTTCCTCATTCGTCCACAGGATCCTGCTTCGCTTTGCAAGCCTTGGGATCGCCTATGGACTCAGATGTTAGGTCAGCACGCCGGCTGCTCCACAACATCAAATAATTAATGTCCAGCCAGTACATAACCATGTCGACTGGGCTTGGAACTTTATCATGACCATTTCCAGGTCTAGGATCTACTATGGACCCTTAGGCATATCACAGCCCATCATGAACTTATGTCAACAATGACACATTCACTTATATCTCCATACACTTATACCAACATACACTTATATCAACAATACACTTATATCAACCATTTACCTTTACCTTTAGCCTGTCAAGACAAGCAACATAAGCAATACAAGCAAACTCATCAGCATCATTGCTCTAAAACTGTAATCACATTTCATATCATTCACTATCAAATATTGAGACACCAGGAGTGCGTCCACTCCCCAGAGTGTAATCAATACTGAAAACCCTTTCATGACTCGACATCGGAAAAGTGTGCACTCTCTTCCGGTGTGTGCCATGTAGGTCCTATCCATACTCAAGCAATCGGTCATCATGGAAATAAATCAAAACATGTTCTACATATGGAATTTAATAATTAAACATGCATATTCATAGCAAGGGTTACAGAACACTTATCCATTTTCCATCGCAGTATGCCTTTGTATCTGTTAGGCACCGTCAAGGAGTTGGGAAAAACTGAATGCTAAGCTGGTGAGCTCGCTGCAGAGCTAGGAACACCTACACCAGAACTAGCCTGACTTCTATAACATCCACACACACACCCAGCACAAGGAATCAGTCCCTTCTCTGCTACACAGTCCCTCAGGCCCTGCATTCCCTTCTAGTGCTATCCCGGGGTTGTGGAGAAGAAAGCCAGCCCTCTAGCTCTGTCTGTATGGTTTCCAATCACCAGGTTTAAGCAAACCAAGGCCCCATCCCTGTTTCCTATTTACGTTTCATATCCACACATGTCTCACTGACATAATTCAAACCATCTCACTCATGTTATCACCAAACATGCAGTGTAGATGAGACCTTTTCAAAATGTCTAATGGAGTTTCACCCGAACCCCATTTCCAAGATAAGGGAAAACCTTCCCATGAAGTTTGGCTTCTGCAGACCATCACACATGGTCTTCCTGCAGTGTGTACCCCTGACACATTCATCAAATAGCCAAACAGTCAATCATTACCTGATACTACAATCCAATTGATCGTTCCATAACCAAGCAATGACATTAGCAATTAAATTCAACAAGAATTTTGCAATTCTATCTATTATAGAAATTGACTTGCTCAATTGTGGGTCTCTTATAAGCATCATTACTATGCCCATTATAATTTTATGCTTACTATCATAACATGAATACCCACTTACCATGTGTCCCTCCTGACACAATCTCACACAAGCCAACAATGATTAGTAGCCGTTAGTACCTCTTGAATCCGAAATCCACAATTTGAATTTAACAACCCGTACCAACTAATTTTCACAACCATGAGACTTTTTCTCATAAATGGTATATTTTGGCATTGGTCAGGGTCTTACCTCTCACTGCCATGCTCGAATAATCTACCTGAAACATAAGCTTCAAACATCCAAACACAAGCTTATGCAAGCCAACAATGGCTAGTGGTTGTCAGCAATTTCTCAAATCTGAAATTCACAATTCGAATCCTAACAACCTATTATGCATATCATATGGTAGATTCAGGCATTGGTCAGGATCTTACCTCTCAATGTCGTGCTTGAATAATCTACCTGAAACATGAGCTTCAATCAACCAAACACTTGGTAAGTCTGGATGCATATAACTATCTCATTGCTACAACCATCACGAAAGCATTTTCAGAATTTATAAAATTCAAATACTTCCAGCTGTTAGTCACATTAAGATTATCAAAGCTCATTTACTTCATGCAATCATTATCATGTTAACATTTTCAAGGCATATTCACATCATTCATGCAATAAAATAGAATGTTTAGATACTCCTTACTTTACAGGCGTATCATTCATACCACCTTGCTGTTCAATAGAGCATTTTTGGTAGCCAATTGATCATGACTATCCTGCATTCATAGCAACCTCTGAAATGGTCCCTGAATTGTCATCAATTCATCATTTCAGCCATTAGTTCTCCATAATATCACATGCATTCATCTCAATGCATTCATGCAATGCATCACAACATTTTCACCCTTACTTAGGCAATCAGTTACTCACACCCTTCATATGCATACATCCAATGCATAACTACAAGATTCATAAAATCTTCTTAATGCATGTCCATTCAACGCTACCTTGCATTGAGTTAGGAATACTTATGCATTCAACCATACCATGGCCTAACCATGACTACCTCACATAGGATGCATTACTATAATCAATATCATTAACATGTATAGGCATGACACCTTTCTACATTCCAATATTCACATGGTATGAGGTCTCTTACCTGGACCAATCCATGGATTTGTCATAAGCAACTCTTACCTACATGGGTCTTACTTACACCCTTTCCATGACAAATTTGGTTGGTCCTTGCAGGAGGTTGAAGAATTTGCTCACCAACTTTTGTCACGGACTTGTTGCCTTATCCCTTCTCCAGAGGGTTGCTGGTCTCATTCATCAGCATCAACAACATATTCACCCGAGTCCATGTCATCGTTGGTTTTTTTTCCACTAATGCCAACATCAATGCAATGACCATCATTAGTGGTTCATTATAAATATATAAAATTTCTAATATTTTTATCGATCATGCAATATCCTATGCATGCAATACATATCCCCTATGCAGTTCAGCATAAACTTAGGAAATGTAGTTAAAATAAGCAAGATAGGGTTTAATGAAAACTTCCCTTTCAGTTCCCTCATCTTCTCATGGAATTCCTTTTCCACACAGCAGCTGGTTGACTTCATAGTCCTTGCTGCCCCTGGGCATGCAATTGTCCATATTTTTCCATTTGATAACAACAGCCATCATCAGCACTTTGCTGCTTCATGCTCAGATTCAGGTCTCTTATCCTTGTTCCCTACTGGATAAGCTTTCCAACGCCTATTCACATGCGTCATTCCGACCTCGGATGTGAAAACCACACCACTTCCAAGAATGAAGATTTTCACTAATCTCGTCACTTTCATTACACTACTGCAAAGTAGAATTTTCACATTCTTCTAATGATCTCAGAGCCATTTTGGCAGCTGCATTTTCATCATCCTTCTTGTCCTTTGTGAAAATCCCTCTGATTCAAACTCTTGCCCCAAAACACAGGATTTTCCTTCTCACAAAAACGACTGTCTCAAGGAACGATGGGGGTCAAGGAGGCTTGCCACTGCAGGGCGGGTCGAGGGCAGCGCCCTCGTTTTTTTTTTTTTGTTTGTAAATCTATGTTTTTTCGCGCAATCTGGCACATTAGATCGCTGCCAATTTCTCATTTTCGACCCCCTGAAAATCCTCAAAATTTCACTGAGAAACAGCTGAATTCGGCTGAGAAATCTCATAGGAAAACTCAAAATTTTCCTTGTGCAAATCGGGTGGCTGACTCTCTGATCGGCTGTCAGAAGCCTTTAACATCGGGTGGTTTATTCATTTAGGCAGCCGCAACGATGGCTCCCTCGGAAGTTCCATCCTTCCGCAACGTCGGACGCTCCTTCCCTTTCCTCTTCCGATCGGCGCACTTTCTCTTACGGCGTCGGCAGTCTTCTTGATCGGCCGGCAAATGCCTTCAGCTTCCGCAACGGCGGACGCTCGAAGCTCTGAACCTTCCACAACGGCGGCTCTCAAAAGCTCCAAACCTTCCGACTTGGCACTTATGTCGGACGTCGGCTGACTTTAGGATCGGAAGTCGGATGACTTTGCCTTCCTGTGAATCGGCTCCCAGACCATTCTTCCTTCCGCAACGTCGGACAGAAAACTTCTCCAATTCATCCGCAACGGCGAACGCCCACTTCACCATCTCTTCCGATTTGGCACTTAGAATCACATCGGACGTCGGCGGACTCTCGGAACATCGGACGTCGGACAACTCTCCCTTCCGATTTCTCCAACACTTAGCCAAATTTTCAATTTTCCAAAATTTCTTCTTCGTCGGCAATCGGATGACTCTCACATTGGACGCAGAATTGATTTTTCGTCCGCAACAGCGGATGGAGAACTTTGCGGAACCTTCCACAACGGCGGACGAGAACTTTGCGGAACCTTCCGCAACGACGGAAGTCAATTTCTCTAATGGCCCGACTGTTCCATACTTAGCCGAATTTTAAGCCTTTCTGTGGCGTCGGCGATCGGACGGCTTTCGCAACATCGGACGTCGGGCCACTTTCCTTTCCGATTTCTCCGATACTTAGACCATTTTCGTGGCTTTTTCCCCCTTAACGTGTCGGCGATCGGAGGTCTTTACGATCGGCTGCGGGATCGCTTTGCCGCCCGAAACGGCAAAATTTCCACTTTGAGAACCCTTCCGCAACGGCGGACAGGAAATTCTCCAGTTCTTCCGACTGTTCACACTTAGACCGTTTTTCTGAGTCCGTCTGCTCACTGCTGTTCTGCTGGACATAGAGGGTAATTTTTCCCTCTATCAGCGGCTCTTTCTTGGCCCATAGAGGCCCATTGTTGCAACTTGGCTCTGATACCACTCTGTCACGTCCCCGTCCCTCAACCGGAGAAGAGGACGCGACGAACATCAAACACAGCTGGGAAAATAGCCCATGAACAAAAAATAGAGGATATCAATGCTGAAATTAAAAGCCTAAACAACATGCATAATTCATCATACAAGGATGCACAGTCCTTCAAACAATCAGCGGAAGCAAACATAGACATTCCAACATTTAACATCAATATAAATTACAGAGATGAAGTAACCAGCAGTACTTATCTTTTGATGAAGAATTCACCCGCAACCAGCTACGTCGCTGCAACGTTCCACCCAACCATAGGCCAGCGTGCTCATCAGTCTCTCAGCAACGCTGCCACCCCCGAGCTGGGCATGATTCCTCCGGAGTAAGGGTCAATTGCAGGCTTATACATAGCCAAGGGGCACAGACAACAAACCAACACAGCTAGGTTTCACAGGCTTTCAACAAACAAGCCAAGCCAGCACAGTCCGAAGACTATCCATTGCACTCAGGCAACCAATCAGTTGTCACGGCTTAAAACAGGGCAACACGGAGTTGTTCTTGGCCCTATCGTGGCCAAAACAACTCAGCAACAACACCCAGACCAGGGTAACAACAACAGCCCAATTTCACAATGAAAACGATGGCAACTATGCACAGTCCCAACGAAGGGTAAGCAAACCCCCATCATGGACAGAGGAGAACATAGCCAACAAATTAGCATTCCACAGTGGCCCAAAACGAGCTTGGACACCACAGCTAACACAAAAACGTGGGGAAGAGAACAGCCCCAAAGCAGAAACAGTGAGCATGACTCACAGCAGTGAAAAAAAATGTCCCAAATAGCCAGCAGCTCCCAAAACGTGAGGAAAATAGCCCAATCCCCAGTACTACAAAAACGACCTCCCATCCATGGGAAAAATGAAGCCAGCAACCAAAAACGTGGAATGAAAAACACAGGAAAAACTCCAGCTGCTCCCAAAAGCCCCAATGTGAAGGAGAATGGAGGAAAAATGGAAAAAACGTGGATGCATAGCAGAATGGCATACGTTTTTGGGCATTTTCCTTGCCAAGGAAGTCAGAACACATTTTTCAAAAAAATGGTTCTCTGCCCAATTCGAATTTTTTGCCCATACTCTTCCCATTCCATGCAATAACTAACTCAACCACATTCTGGCAGAAATAAATGATTGGGGAAAAAGACAAGAAAGGTAGTTGACATTTTGATGGGTCCTCTCATAGACATTTGGCTTTTCCCCATTGGCCCATAGGTTAAATATTTCACCCCCCCCCTTATCCTTAGGAACCATGCCCTTTTCATTCAACGTTGCACTGCCGTAGCTGGTTGTGGTTTATTTTAATTGATGTGTGTGTTTACATGATGCCACATTAAAATGTGCCTTATAGCACAGCATACCATCGGCAACTACCCCTACTTCCGAGACATACACAACAAAATCGATGGTGGGGCTTTTGCCTTGAGCTCCTCACCACGATTAATTACAATATATACATCATGCAAACGGGGTCGAGACCGGGGACATTACACCAAATCCTCCTCCTCAACATCCTCGGCCTCTAAAATTACCACCCCCCTTGGTTGAGGGAATTGTGCATGAGATTGTTCATTTTGCATTTGCTCATCAATTTTCATTAAATAGGTGTCTACTTACTTCTCCCGCAGTAATTGGTATTCCTTACAGTCATTTTCATCATGGCCCATAGATCGACAAAATTAATGATAAAAGCTAGCATGTGTACTTACTATCTTCTGTAAATACAGGAATTCCTCCAAATGATGACCTCTTGTTTGGAAAAATTGACACCATGGCATACCTTGTGAACTTAATGGATTTAGCGCTCCTGATGCAAGGTAACACAAAAAGGATGGACATGAATCCTTATGATGGACTTCAGTTTTGTATCTTGTACACTAGACTTCCTCATGGATTTTTTTTCCTTCCTTGATGTCTTGTATTTGCAATGTTAGATAAGCTAACTGTGACTAAATTTGCATCATTCCCACACCAATTTTTCCAAATGGAAAAGCTTCTAACTTCATAGAAAGATCGAGATATTCGATATGGGACACTATTTTTCGTTGTATCAGGGGAACATAGATATGTGGTAACAACACAAAAATGAACCATTCTTCATGTTGGATGTCAAACATTTGGAAACTTACCTAGATATCAGGGTCTTAAACCTCTAGTCAAAATCCTAGACAGACTCACTTGACAGTTTCTTGATATCCTTTAAATTTGTGATGCAATGCAACTTAGACCTGTTCTTCTTGAATTCATCTACTAGCCCAGACCAAATATGATCTAGTGACTTCTGATGGTTTCCTGCAGGAAGCACATAAAAATTCATGTACCAATTGAGAGAACGACCCTAAAGGTTGTGATCATATTATCCATTATTATGGTGTTGTCTTGGACCTGTCATACGGTCCAGGAAACCTCACTCAAGAACCAATGTTCCTTAGGGTATTCCAACTAATTCCCATTGAATATAGACAATTTTATGTTGCCCCTAGACATCCTATGTACTTGGGGTACTGACGAATTCAAATTAAATATTCCACCAGTAAGAACTATGTGAGCATTATCTTGGTTACTACTATTACTTTTATTTGACAAAATGCACTTCAAAATACTTTTGGGTCTTACCTCTAATGTTGGATATGTACGTGAAGTTGCGAGTATGTTGTAGTATTGGTCATGGTATGGATATGACACCTCTTCTTCATCTTCATAAATAATCCGATATTCCTCCTCTTCATCACAAGATTCTTCATAGATATGTGGAACCAAATCATATTCCCCTCTTCTAGTTGCACTGCAACTCTCTCTCCCTGTTGCAGTTCTTCTCCTTTTACCCAACTGAAATCTTCGTCCACTCCTTAGAAGGCCACCCTCTTCATCAGTCTCACTATAGGAATGCCTCATCTTACTCGATCCATCTTATTCATTCCTTCCTTCCTTCATGACCCATGTCCTCTGCGCATAATGATTTACTCGTCAGATTCTATCCTTAGGATTCCCTTTCAACAAACTAGCATTTTAATCGACAACTTTATGGATTTCAAATATCTATCTCTAGCTCCTTGGAAGAATTCTCTCTCCACTTCATTATTTCACTTGATAGTTCCTACAACAATCTCAGTAATGTATCCTTCCAAAATTCTATTGACCCAGAAGTCGACAACCCGAGAGATAGGATTTCTAACACTCTCCAGCAGTCAGATCAATAGAGGAATGCACTCCTCGAGTTCTCCACCTTGAAAATTTGTTCTCTGATTTTCTATCCTCACCAACCATTCATACAATACAATAGGAAATTAACTAATGAAATTTTCATGAATACCTGAGTAAACATACATTTTTAACCATTCCAGCAGAGTAAGACATGACCCCTTACTTTCTTCTTGTACAAATCCTCTAGTTTTTTAATCTACCCAATCTTGGACCTTGGGATTCATCAGGTGCCAAAACATGTCCAATACATGATAATCCCAGTCCCAACAACAAAACTAGTTTTTGGCTCCCTTCGACTAACCTAGGTTCAACCTTCCAGCCCGACCAACAAAACCTAAGGCATCAACCCGGTAGAGCATTTAACCCCGTCAGTGACACCTACGATGCAAGTGAATCTCACTTGATATACCTATAGGGACTACAAGAATAAGGATTTCGCAATGATAGAAGGGGATCTCTTTATGGAAGAAGTCAACATACTACCCAACGATCGAGATAGGTGAAAAATCATCGACACATAACAACAACATATGAAAACATAACAAATCTAAATCACATCTACCACACATTCAACACTATTATTCCATTTCATCATAATCATGATCAGTCGCAGCAAAATCAAAAGGTTTCAGACATAAAAAATGGCAAAAGTGCTCTTCATCTGGCATAAGTCGGGTTTGAACCCTTTGGTCTATGCACACAGCCTGCATACATCTCCCCAAATCCCTTTTACATTAGATCTGAGCACACATCTTGTGGATCGACACTATATTCCCTTCATGACTCTTATTCGTGCTTTGCACTACGACTTACAATAGAATTCTTCATATCTCACTCTTGACATTCTCTCTCTTATTTTTTCCTAAACCAAAACATAGCCAACCCCTAAATCCCAACCCTTTTACATTTTTATAGGCTTAACGATTGATTTTTACATCCTGCACCCACTACCATTAATAGGACAACTTTTCTAACTAAGCCACCTCATATATTTAATGTTTCCCCAAAAACTGCCCAAAATTCCAGGTCTGACACATTCCTTCTTCGCTCCGTTGCATTCTTGTTCACACTCGGACCGAACTTCTTAGAAATTTTGGGCCATACTTTACATACTTTCCTAGGGACAACAACACTTAAACATCAATTAAATCAAGCATATAATGAACTTATATCTCGTTTAGTATAGTCTGAGTGGATCTAACAATTGAGAACACATGTTTCCTTCTTGGAGTTCATAGGTTCGAATCCAAAAGATTCAGATGTCCTTGTCTCACAAACAAGGGGGGCTCTGACTTTAAAAAGAAATTATTATTATTAATATTATTATATAAACTTAAAATTCGTAAAAATATATAATTTCCATCAATTTTATAAACTTTGTATGTATTTTTAAATGAGTTGGCTCTAATTTAATAAGTTGCATCTGTAAACATTGAAATATGGATATAGGCTATCATTATAACAACCAACTTTGATATACTTTCCTTTTGTATGTATCTCCACTAAAAAATAGCAACAACCATATTAATAATATTAATATGTTCGAATATTCCCATAGGCATATATTTGACAATGTAGATTAAATTACCTCCACTCTTTTTGCCCATGCTAGAAGAATGAGAGTTTACTCAACATGTCATGTGAATTTCCCATTAGCCGGACACCCAACTAGTAGATGGAGAACTTTACTAGGAGTTCAGAGTATTTTATTAGGTGTTCGACTCTTACACAAACTACACATTAGTTCAACTCTCAGTTTCCAAATATAAGTTGACTAAACCTTATGCACATTAGCTCAATTCCCAGCTACCAGGTGGAGTTCAGCTGTCACATGGACTTCACATTACCATGCCACTAAGTGCAATTATTACATGACTTCATAGGAGTTTATGAGTAGTTTAGATAAGTTTATTAGGAGTTAGAATAAACATTTTGCACATTAGCTCAACTCCTAACTACTAGATGAAGTTTTGAGTTTCCTATCGGAGGGACTACACATGACCATGTCATTAAGTGTAGTTATCACATGAGATATTTTTTATTTTTTTCCAA
This sequence comes from Pseudotsuga menziesii, assembly GCA_001517045.1. NCBI lineage: Eukaryota > Viridiplantae > Streptophyta > Pinopsida > Pinales > Pinaceae > Pseudotsuga > Pseudotsuga menziesii. The sequence continues at coordinate 19,796 of LPNX011018383.1, forward strand.
TACCACATGTGCACTTATCACATGAGCTATCTTTTATTTATTTTTTAATTGTTTGCCAAGAATTTTGAAAGACTACCATAAAATCAATCTTGAGAGTACACTTGTCCCAATCTCCTGCAATGTAGGAAAATTATAGATGGTATTCCACCCCAAAATTCTAAGATATAAAGGACCTAATAAAATTATTTATTAGCACATCCACTTAAATTGTGGTTAGTGTTCGTGCCACTAATAAGCTGTATATTTTTTTAATAAATTTTATTTTAAATTTGTAACCACTACCATATAATCAATCTAGACAGTACACTTGTCTCAAACTCCTGTCACCTAGAGAAAACATAAGTGCTTGTCCACCAGTAAATCTCAAATAAAAACATTATCCCCTAGTCTACATATCATGTGAAGTTAAAGTGGCCCTATTCTGTTGTCCATAAAGTAAAAAGGGTGTTTACGGATTCATATTTAACTATTCCTTTTATTCTCTTGTAGTTCAATGTCTCAAGTTACTCTATTTCTTTGACAATATTGTTGCAGTTCATTCAAGCAAATTAGAGAAGAATTTTGAAAGACGACCATAAAATCAATCTTGGGAGTACACTTGTCCCAATCTCGAAAATCATAGATGGTATTCTAGAGGCTCCACTTACTAAAATTATTTACTAGCACATCCACTTAACTTGTGGTTGGTGAACAAGAATAGGTCACAAGTAAAGTGCCACTAATAAGTTATATTATTATTTTTTAATAATTGTTATTATAAATTTGTAACCACTGCCATGGAATCAATGTGGAAAGTACACTTTGTAATACTCTTGTCATATAGAAAAAAACATAGATGCTTGTCAACCCCCAAATCTCAAATAAAAACACCTATTGATGTAATAATTGGGTAAAAAAACAATTATCCCCAATTATACACATCATTAAAGTTAAAGTGGCCCTATTTTGTTGTCCATAACATAAAAAGGATGTTTATGGATTCATATTTAACTATTCCTTTTATTCTCTTGTAATTCAATGTATAGAGTTGAAGAGTTCTATTGTTTTGACAATATTGTCACCAGCAAATTAGAGAAAAACTGTCTATCAAGGGTTCTAGGAGTTCAAGAGTTCTATTGCTTTGATAATATTGTCGGTGTTCATTTCATTCGAGCAAATTAGAGAAGAACTGTCTATCAAAGGTTCTAGGAGTTCAAGAGTTCTATTGTTTTGACAATATTGTCGCAGTTCATTCGAGAAAATTAGAGAAGAACTGTGTATCAAGGTTCTAGGAATTCAAGAGTTCTCTTGCTTTGACAATATTGTCGCAGTTCATTTGAGCAAATTAGAGAAGAACTGTCTATCAAGGATTTTAGGTGCTTTTCAGTCAACTAAAATGACTGATTGTTATTGTTCATCATCTTCAGAAGTAATGAACAATATACAAGCTGAATGTGGGTGTTGCTTTTTTGAATTTCAAATAGAAAATATGGTACAGTGTGAAAAAGGGAATCGATTTTGTTTTGGATGTCTACGGAGGCAGGTAGAAGGAATAATATATGGAAGTTTCAAAACACAGGCCTCTTTAGCTTGTATGCATACTGCTGATCACTGCCAACAGTCAATTCGTTTGTCCGAGATTCAGAGGGCTCTTCCAGAAGATGTCGTTGAAAGATATGAGGAATGCCAGGCCTGAGAAGCTGTCATTGAAGCGAGGCTTGAAAACTTGGTTTATTGTCCATTTGCAGTATTCCGTGTGAAGTAGACAAATGTGTACAAGTTTTTGACTGTCCAAACCCTAAATGTTTAAGGGTTTCATGTATCCAATGCAAGGAGCCAGTCACCTACCCGTACCGTGTGAAGAGAATGCGAAGACATGCGAGACTGCTGCTCGTAGAAAAGTTGAAGAGAGGATGACAAAGGCAGTTGTAAGATAATGTAAAACCTGCAACGCAGAGATATTAAAGATGGATGGATGCAATAGGGTAACGTGTACAAGGTGTAGAATCACTATGTGTTACGTTTGCCGACAGGCCATCTCGTCCAACTATTATAGGCGAGAACCTGGAAAACCCTGCAAAATATGCAAGGTCGAAAAGTGTAGTTTGTGGGAGACTGAGGTAGAAGATAATGTGGCACTGGAAGCTAGGGAGGAAGCATTAAAAGAATTTGGCATTAAAAGAAATTGGACACAAAGAATTTGGAGATCAGAAAATTGGGCCTCCACTACAAAAGCAAACAGTACAATCGTCCAATCGCCACGTTAATGTTTATGCGGATGATCACGAAGCACATGCTCATGAATTGGACGAGCAGCAAATCCAGCAACTGCTACAGCTACTTGATCATCAGTTTGCAAGCATGGCGAATAGGGCCCAAAAACATGACAGAGTTGTATTGGAAGAGGAGCAGCACATCCCTCTACCAGTAGCTCCAGAAATCGTGAGAGCTGATGGAGATGATGAATTTGTTTATGCGGATGATCACGTTGTGAACATGGACGTACAAGGTAACGAAGGACACAGAGCTGAACTGGAGCAGCAGATGCAGCAACTAGTTGCTCATGAGTTTGCAAACATGGCGAATATCCCTCCACCAGTAGCTCCACCACAAATCGTGAGAGTTGATGCAGATGAACTTGCAAATATGCAATTTCAGGCTAACGAAGATGATCTGACCGAAGAACAAAGGACTGAAGATAAAGAAACGATGAAGGATGGCGATCTCCAAAGCAATTGATTTCGTTCCAATCAACTTTGGTATGTTTTTCTTTAGTCTATTTAATTTAGTTATTATAATTAATATACTCAAAACTCTTTGATTTAATCACTTTAGTTACTTTCACAGACGCCATTTCATTTTATTATAGTTTTTTATATTTAGTGTTTTTCTTTTATGCAACGATTTTATTTGGGTAAAAATTATTGGTGGGATGGCTCTGGAGCGTCTCTTTCCGGCTCGATGGCTCTGGTGTGCCACTTTCTGGGCTATGTTTTCTTCCTGTATTACTCTGTGAATTGGCAGGAGCTGGATAAGCTCTCTCCAGAGAGGTTATCTGTGCCGGTTTTTGAATGTTTCTTTTGTCTTTATTACTCTTCTCCTTGTAGCAAAGGGTTTCTATTCAGGTTTTTGGGGTCTGTATCTTCCATTCGATAACCTTTCCTATTTCCTTTTGGGCTGCCTTGTGCTGCTTTGACTGCTCGTTTAGTGGCCTTTAGGGTTTAACCTCACGCAGGGTTTGTTTGCTCTAAGCCTGGACCCGGCAACTGGAGTCCATCCTCCTCGGTGGAGGACTAGTACCAACCAGTCGAAAAAGTGGGAATACCTTGTATCCGAGCCGGGTCTGGACATTCTTTCTCCTTTTGGCTTCACCTTTACTTGGTTTTTGGATTGAAAGGTCTTCTTGGAGAGTTTGTATGGACCGAAACCTGTCTTTTCTGTTTTGGCTTGTAGCTCTTTCGGGTGGTATAGTATTGTATGGGCTACGTCGTTTTTTGGGTTTCTCTTTTTAATCTCTCCGTACTTTCAGGGTTCTCTTGATCCTGGCGATCAACTCGGTGCTAATTGGTGTCCTTCTTGTTTCCTTGTCGGCTACCAGGGTTTCTTCTGTCACTTTAGATTGTTAAAGCTTCCCTTGTCACGGATTCATCATTGGGGTTGACTTTTTGTGGTTTCTTGTGGTTTTTCCTTCTCTGGAACCCTCTACGTGGTTTTTTCCAGTGCTGTCCCCTTCTGACAAAAAAGGTCCCCTCTCTCGTGGCTGTGGCTCCATTTAGTCACGGCCATGACTAGGGTCTGGAGCTAAGATGGATGGGCTCCCTCCACCTTCTCTTTCACACAGCCGTCGACGCAGAGCTGCAAAGGCTCACAAGGTCCGGGAAGGCAAACTCCGATATGTGCTGGGAAGGGATATCTTCTTGGAAAGGGCAGAGGCATTATGCTCTCGCGCCCTCATTGGTAGACTGGAATACACTCAAATGGGCAAGAACTAATGGCACACTTGGGCATCTGAAAATTGAAAGCCTCTTTTTTCCTATACGCCCTCGACCAGTCTGCTTGCCAGAGGTTGGATTGTATTTGTATTCTTGGAAGAGGCTCATACTTTGTCTGTATTAAACTCCTTCTGGCGCATCCAGGAAGGCTCCTTGGTGCTGGAATGCTGGCATATTCATTTCGACCTGTTAAGAGAACATGTCAAGAAACGACATTTATGGGTTCTCCTTCTTGGACTACCTTTGCCATTATGGAACCGTGAGGTTATGGAGGGCATTGGGAACACCATCGGGTGTTTCGTGGCTGTGGAAGATGATTTCCTCCATACGTTCGACAAGCGAATGGCCAAGATCCTTGTCGAAATGGACTTAATTTCAGGCCTTCCAGCAGAGATTGAAATTTTATGCCTTGATCGAATTATACAGCAGCGGTTGGATTACCTTAATGTGCCATTCCGGTGCAGTAAGTGCAGAGCCGTTGGACATCTTCGAAGGCCCTGTCCAGTGATGAGAAAAGGGGCTGTATCTCCCTCTTCGTCACCCACTTTGGACCGGGCGCCATCTCCCTCCCATTTCACTCTGGCCACTCATGAGAACGAGCCAACAAAATGTATGCTTTCACAGGCTTGCTCTTTATTTGAAGATGCTTCTGAACAAGAACTTTTGCTCCTAGACTCTGTTATTGCCACGGGCCCTTCCTCCGCTATAACTGGGCACTCTGAGTATCTGGAACCTGACTCGTCCTTTGGCTTGACTCCTATCCCTTCCACAGAGGAGTCACTTCCTTCCCCTGTGATGCCCGCTGTGCCTGAAGCTCAGCCTCCCTTCCCTCCCTCCGAAGAGCCATTACCACCCCCTATGTTGTTCGTTTTGACTGAAGATCACCCTCCTTAAGTGTCGCCTTCTCTCTTCACGGAAGCGTATTTCCCCCCGTTACCGGGTCTCAGACCTTCCTCTACTTCGTCACCCTCCCGCAGTCTGACCACCTCTCCCTCCTTTGCTGATCCTTCTCTACAATCTACTCTGGAAATTTTCTCTGACAGAACACCACATTCTCCCTCAATCCTCCTGCTGGACTCCATTCACTTTCAAAATGTAACAATCAGGAGAAGAAACAAGAAAGCTCCACCCTCCACTTCTGATACCCCTCCTCTACCTCTCCCTTATACTCCTCTTTCCACTAGGCTAAAGAATGATGCACGCAACTCTCAGTCCTCTCCCTCTCGGGCCCNCTCCCCCCTCCACTTCTGATACCCCTCCTCTACCTCTCCCTTATACTCCTCTTTCCACTAGGCTAAAGAATGATGCACGCAACTCTCAGTCCTCTCCCTCTCGGGCCCTTAGAGGAAAGACACCCGGGTCTTTGGGCACTTAATGAAGATCCTATTACTTAACGTCCGTGGGCTTGGAGGCTCGGCCAAGCATAAAAGTCTCCAAAACCTCTTTGTCTCACTGGCCCCAGAACTTATCTTTCTTCAAGAAACCATGACATGCTCACATCCAGCCATCCTGTCTTTCTCTAAGCTGCGTCCGAGATGGGAGTATTGTGCTTTAAGCTCCTCAGGCCTCTCTGGGGGCTTACTCGCAGCCTGGAACCCTCGTTGCTTCAAGGTAAAAGCTTTCAAAACTATTGCAGGGATTCTTCTTAAAGCTCATGTTCGGGGCTCTTCCTTGGTTATCTCTCTTCTCAACTGTTGTGGGCCCTATAACAATAGGGAGAAATTCTGGGAATCGGTTGTCAAAGGGGGCTTACTCAACCAACCAAATCTGGTTTTAGTAGGCGACCTTAACCTCACCTTAAACTGCTCTGAAGTCTAGGGTAAAAAGGCACGCTCAGACCCTCTTGGCCCCTTTTTCACCCACCTGTTCTCCTCCCATCAGCTTGTTGATATTGCTCTGGACTCTGCAAGACCTACCTGGTGAAATGGCCACTCCGATGATGATGGTATAAGCAAGAGACTTGATAGGTTCCTGCTTTCCTCTAGCTTGATTGACCACTTGCCTTTACATAGGGCTTGGACCTTTCCTTCGGCTATATCTGACCATTATTCGGTTGTCCTGGAATGGAGGGAGTCCTCTTCACCTTGTATCTTTCCCTTCAAGTTCAATCACTCTTGGCTTGCTTTTGATGACTTTGTTAATATGATCAGGAAAGAGTGGCTTCTCCTCTCCCATGATTCATCCTATTCTGGGATGGAATATTTCTCAAGAAAGCTCAGACTCTTGAAAAAGAAAATAAAAGACTGGACTCATCATAAGTCCCTTGAGATGAAGGATAAGAGTTTTCTTATTGAGACTAAAATCAATAATCTTCTATCCTCTTCCCCATCAGGCATTTATTCCTGTGAGACTCTCTCCATTCTAAATGCTCTCCAATCGGAGCTGAAGAAACTGAGGGATCATGAGATCCTCACTGCTAAACTCAAAAGCAGGATGATTTGGGCTACTCTGGGTGATTCTAACACCAAATTCTTCCATTCAGTGGTCACTGCCAGGAAAAACCATAACGCGATCTGGGGTCTAGAGGATGAGAGAGGTAATTTGGTTGAACTTGATCAAGATTTAAAGGAGCTGGGAGTTAGACATTTCAAAAATATTTTCTGTGATGATAACCTTACCACCATCTCTGCTCATATGAAAATCATCAGCCTCTTCCCCTCCTACATTTCTCATGAAAATCGGTCTATCTTTACTTCCAAGGTTTCTCTACATGAAGTGGAAAGGGCGCTCAAGTCTTTCAAGAAAGACAAATCTCCAGGGCCTGATGGATTCCCTGTAGAGTTCTTTCTTGCTTTTTTCGACCTTTTGGGGGAAGAGCTCGTAAATCTGGTGGAATATTCTCATTCCACCGGGAGAGTCCTTCCCTCTCTTAACTCAACCTTTATTACTCTCATTCCTAACGCTGACAAATCTTCTACCTTTGTCGATTTTCGACCTATCTCACGCTGCAACCTGATTTACAAGCTAATAGCCAAGGTTGCTGCGCTTCATCTCAAGCCCTTTCTGGATCTTTTTATTTCCCCTCAGTAGTATGGGTTCCTTAAAAACTGCCAGATTACTGAGCCTATAGCAATTACCCATGAAGCCCTTCACTCTGTCAGATCTAGAAACAAAAGTGTTCTCGTCCTCAAGCTAGATCTCACTAAAGCCTTTGACAGAGTTAATTGGTCATTTATCATGCTCATCCTTCTACAAATTGGCATGCCACTGGAAGGCGTTAATTGGATTATGGGATGCATAACCTCGGTAAATTTTGCTTTGCTTATCAATGGCTCCCCCTCACATTTCTTCACGGCCTCACGTGGCATCAGGCAAGGATGTCCTCTTTCTCCTCTCCTTTTCATCCTTGTGATAGAAAGACTCGGTCTTCTTATTGAGGATTCCCGCAGACATGGTCATGTAAAAGGAATCAAAATCTCCAAAGAGCTCTCTCTCACACACCTGCTTTTTGTAGACGATGTGATTCTTTTTGGGATTGGCACCTTCGAAGAATGGATAGCATTCAAGGTTTTATTGGACACCTTTTGTGAAGCTTCTGGAATGCTAATAAATTCAGAGAAGTCTTGTTTCCTCATCAACAATGTAGATGATGGGACGATCTTCAGAATCACTTGTTCCTTTCCTTTCAAGACCCAGCTCATGTCCTCTGGGTTCAGTTATCTTAGATATTTTATTAAACCCATGGGCTACTTTGTTAAAGACTGGCTATGGCTTGTAAAAAAAATTGAAAACAAGATTTCACACTGGTCCTTCAGGTTTCTTTCTATGGGGGGGAGGCTGGTTCTTATTAAAGCAGTCCTTACCAGCATGCCGATGTTTTGGATGGAATTAGTCCCCATCCCTAAATCCATTCTGGGAAACTTAAAAGTTTTATTTTTGATTTCCTTTGGGGCACTAAGGGAAATAAGAAAAAGTTCCATCTGGTTGACTGGACTTCCTTATATAAACCCACATCACAAGGGGGATGGGGAATAAAAAACCTTGAATGGTTCAGCATCTCCTTAAGGATCAAAACCTTCTGGCAAGCCCTCTGCAGCAATGGTCACTGGTTCAAGTTAATTACTGTAAAATATCTAAAAAAGAACACTGTGTTGTCTTGGATCTGTAGAAAGGATTTCTCTGTCATAGGTGTATCTACTATCTAGAAAGGATTCATAAATTCTATCTCCTGGTTGGGATGTGGATTAATTTGGATGGTAGGAGATGGAAAAAGCACAAGAGTTGGCATGGACCTGATCGTAGGTATGGATGCTTGTTTTACTCTGCCGAGGGACCTCCGTGACTATCTAGAATATTTTGGTATCACTTCTCTGGCCCAGACCAGGAATTACTCCCTGGAAGCCCATTCTTACTGACTCACTGCTTCAGATCTGGATTTAGGTGGTGATTGGTATCACATTTGGAATGATTATATCAAAGGGCTAGAATGTGGGAGTATAAGACTCGGGTCAAATCCAGACTGTCTGCTTTGGTCATACAAGAATTTTACAGGCTCATTATCGGCAGCTCTGGTATATGATTATGTGGCAGATCACTATTTGGATCCTTTGCGTGATGCATATCCACTTCACCAGACTCTTTGTAATCTCAAAATTTCTGAAAAGATCCACTGCTTTATATGGATTCTATCAAATAACAGGGTATTAACCTGGGATCAGCTTAAAAAACGGGGCTTTTAGGGACCCAGTCTCTGCATTCTTTGCAAGAAAGATGAAGAGTCGGCACATCATCTGTTTATGGATTGTTATTATACAAAGAATGCCTTCGAAGCTGTATTTGAACATTTCGACTCCCGGTCTCTTCATAATGCCTCTGTGGGTTTATCTGTGCATCGGTACCTGGATCACTGGTTTTGAGTGCATCTCGTTGATTATACCAAACTATATCTGCCATTATTCATCTTTTGGGCTATTTGGAAGCAACGGAATAGATGTATTTTCGAAGGGTTTACTCCATCAGTTTATTGGGTCCTTCTTCAAGTTGAAATGCTCTTTCATTCTTTTTCTGTGCCTGTTAAGAAGTTTAAGCACAGAGTCATTGGTATGCCACCAATGATACACTTCCCTTGTGGTTTTTTTGATGGTGCAACCACCAAGAACAAAGGGGGGGCGGGTTTTGTGTTACATTTCAGCAGCTCTCATAGTGTACATTTCTCCATGGGATGTGGCAGATGCACTAATACTAAATCTGAACTGATGGCTTTATGGGCCCTCCTCACGGTTTCTAAGATCATGGGAATTCCTCTTCTCTCCATCTATGGTGATTCCCTTGTCATCTTTTCATGGGCTACAAGCAAGAGCACTCTAAGCTTACCTCATCTGAGTCACCGGTGTGATGATATTAGAGAACTATTGCAAAACTTTCCGAGAATGATCATGAAACACATATATTGTGAGCATAACTAGATAGCTGACAGTCTCTCCAAAAATGCTCTCCTTCTTGACTCATGTTATGGGAATTTCAAAGAATCCTTGAATGATAATTTTACTGATCATGGTAATTTTCAGTTATTCTAGATATGCTGTGCTCTATTCTTTAAGCACTCATTTTATAGACAATATTTGGGATCTCAGCAATACCATTAAGAGATCCTCAGTTATCCTTTTATGCTCACGATCCATGCTGTTTTCTGACCATTTCTGGAAAATGATAAATATCTGACCTGTCTATACAAGAGTGATGATAAAATCCTGCAACACATCAGGCTTGTGCTATGTCGACCATGTTATGATGTCAGGGATCCACCTTTGTAGAGAAGGACACCTCTTTGATTGAGCTTCTACATGTAGAATGATCTCATGACCGATTGTATATAATGATCTTTGATTCAATAGAATAACAAGATCTGGTATTTTTTCTACTGAAAAAACGATTTTTCTACAGTGGCACTGCATAGCAGAAGTCCTCCCTTGTCTATAATGACTAGGTCCGTAAAGAATAAATAAGTTTTTTACATTATAAAAGTAGCCGCTAGAGACCCAGATGTAGATTAGGGATACGGAAGTCCCCTCCTTTGTTTGACTTATAGTCCTTTGTTTGACTTACAGCCTGCATAAAAAGGTTCAAGCGATCATCATTATTTCAAGTATTTTGGAGTTAATGTATCCATTATGAAAACATTAGTGAGGGTAGCAAACTGTATAGTATGAGTAGACTTAATGGTTAAAAGCATGTGTTTTTCTTAGGAGGTCACAGATTCAAATTCATAGGAGGTAGTGTATGTACACTTTTGTAAACTTTAGCAGTTAAATCACTAAGCAGAGGGAGGTCCCTTGTCCCACAAACAAGGGGGTCTCATACACCAAATATATGTCTCCCTTTGGAGTAACCTTAAAAATAAATTATTATTATTATTATTATTATTGATATTTAATCTTATAAAAAACTTAAATCTAAATTGCATAAAAACTTTGACTTAAACCAATACTTCCATTGCTACCCATAGATAGAATATAAATATAAATAGATGTAATTGCGAGTTGCCAAAAGCCAATCAAAACCCTACCAAAAGCTCCTAGTTGTTCCTTTCCATTCCTTATTAGATATTTCTACTTGCAGATAAATAAAGTAGAGGACAAAATAAAAATGGTTTTGTTGTGAGGTATTGCTATGCCTAGATTTCAGTCTGTATACTGACTTTGAAATTTATTCTGTCTTTATGGCAATTTTCTGCATTGATTAGGAGCTCTCTCTTCATTTCTCAAACCTTTTACAAGCACATTAATGTTGGGTGTGTATCCACATACCTTCTCTTCTTTTAAAATTATTGGAAAAGCATGACATAAGTTATAAATGTACATAACAATGTGATTTTAAGTATTATATGTATTTTTTTGCTTGTATGCCTTTGGGATCATAGGTTTATTATATAAAAAAAATGAACTCACTAACCTTATAAAGAGCTCTAGATTCAATGGAAAATAACTTACTTTTCAAGGTAGAGTTTTAGGCCAAATTTTTTAAATAAGTATTACTCTTTGTAAATCTCTTGACCTCAGATGCTCCTCTATATTCACCTTGAAGCTTTGATAACTCTAATTTTTCTTCATCTTTGAATCTTGAATTTTGTTTTGTAGTATCCAAATGTGTATCGTATGTAATGCCAAAGTTTTATTGAATTATAGTGTGCTAAGAAAACATAGTGTATTTTTCTCAAAACTTGTTGACTTTGGCCTTCTAAGAAGAGAGAACTTTTACGACCTATCATGTATCCAATTTTTCAAGTTTGAATATGAAAAGTTTACAAAAATATTTGTGTTCGTCTTCTTTTTAAAACAACTTGTGGCGCTCAACTTTGGTTTTTTAAAACTTTAGATATAACAATCTTACCCAAATACATGTTTAAGGCTAGATTTTGGGCTAGTCACAAACCCTATCTTAGACGAGGCTTGTCTTTAAATTTATGGCAACCCTAATCTTGAAATTTCGGCCAATACTACTTTATATCCTCTCTATAACCTAAAAATTTAAGACCCTAAAACTTCAAAAAAAAATTGGAGTGAAATGTTGGCACATTAATTCCATATTTCCTCTATGCACCCTAAAAAGTTTAGACACTAAATTGCTGTAGAAAAAAAAATGGAGCAAAAATATTGAATTGTGGCTAGGTATTTCTTCTCTTATCAAACTACAAAGGGATTTTCTGCTATATAAATATGATTGACTCATGTCTCTTTTCTAGAAAGTGATATGAAATGGATCAATATATAATTTGTCATATATTTGGTGCTTTATGGGTGGAAGGATTTGAGGATTTTTCTTTCAAGGCCCATTGTAGGGCCCATTAGAAGAAGGCATTCCATTATTTTTATCTTATTGTATTGTTCTATATTTGCGCAAAAAACTAGGAGTGGATATTAGAGAAGAGTAGAGGATATATGAGATCTTGTATTAGCCATTATGGGCATAGAGTCATAGGTAACTCCATAAAGAGTGTGCATTCCATTTGAATTTTCATTTTGATATGAAGGGCAATCCATAATCCTCATTTGTAGCTTTTTCTTTCCATATAGTGAGTTTTCTGAAGGTAGATCTTGTGTTATTATGTGGATTGTGTAATTATTTGCTCTAGTTAAATTTTTGTTTTATTTCCAATTATTTAGCATTCAATAAAAAATAACCTAATTAAAAGAACTAATTTATAAGATTTGTTGTGAAAACTAGAAAATATCCATAAAATTTTATGAATAAAAAATACTCTTTATAATTCATGTTAATCTCTTTATTCATAAATGTAATAATATGAAACCATGCATCTTTAAAATCTAACTAACTCATTTTTCTATGTCTCCCTTCTTGTAGATGTGAGATGGATATCACCGTAGAAACTTGGTGCAAGTGAAGATCATGGAACACAATCTATACATACAAGTTGTCCTAGCTTAGTTTATATTATCTTCTTGTTTTGTTGGAAGATTTGATCTAGTCAACACTTTAATTAGAGTTTTTGATACAAAATTTTACTCATGAGACCATTGTTGTAAGGGATAGTATTTAGAGGTGAATTTACACAAAGTGAATGTATACCGACCATCTTGTTTTTGTTGTTAAATGGTTAGAATTATAATATTTGTTAGCATTTGGTGACACTATTATTCATGACTCTTGGTTATTGTTTTCATATTGTTTTTTATGTGAATTTATATGCATGTATATGATGGTTATTGTTTTCATATAGTTTTTTTCTTTGTACAAGAGTATCACTAATGGCACTTTGTAACATTTATCAAAAGTGCCATTAGAAAATATATATTTATTTGAATTTATATGCATGGATAGGATGGTTATTGTTTGAATTTATATGCATGGATAGGATGGGTATTGTTTGAATTTATATACATGGATATGATGCTTATTGTTTTCATGTTCTTTGTACAAGGTATTATTTTATCCTTTATTTAAATACACATTTTGTGTATAGATTTATCGATTTCCCTTTTCTTCTTATTCAATGTTTGTTTGTTCATTGGAGTTAAGTAAATTCTATATAGCTAGGATACTTGGCTTTGCATATCTTTTTACAACTCCATTACTAGTTCTTGTAAGGTTTTTTTTATTATGTAATATTAAAACTTTGACTTGTGGCTTTTGGTGTGGAATAATTAGTATAATATGATTTTTATCCTTGATGGATATGTCGCTACAAGAATTCAAAACACTTAAAGGGATTAAGGTATTGAAAAATTTAACGTTGTGACTTTTATCAGTTAGGAAATCATAATATCTATGTAGTTGGTTTCTCATATCTTTAGCAATTACTTTTTCAATAGATTCAAAAAGAATGTACATTTACGGGTGTGTGCAAGAAGTTGAGGGACCCTTGAGATGCAATGGTGGAGTGAAGTCATTCACTCTTGATCCAAAAAAAAGAAATCAACCCAAGCAACACCGAACCTGCCAAGCCTAGTCCCAAGGATGGCAATGGTCATGCCAAATAGGCTAGTAAACAAAATCGCGCTCCCATTTTAGCAAAGCAAATCGTGTGCGTGATTTGCTTTCCTAAAACGAGAGTGCGATTCTTAAAACCTGTTTTTTATTTTTAAACCGGTCGTGGCTTTCCCTTTCTCATTTTCAGTGCAGCTATTGGAAGAAGAAAACGAAACCTCGACTGTGCATACGCAATTTTGGGTGTGCTTGAGCCCATCATCTCCTCCTTTGGATTTTAACCTTCCCTTTGTGAGGTAATTTCTTCAATTTTTGTCATGTTTTTTTCATTTTCTACATCAATTTATTTGCCTTGTCTACAATTGCTTTCAAAATTCTAACTCAATTGCTTTCAAAATTAGAGCAATGTCAGTATAACAACTTCCATACTCATCCCACAAGAATAATAAGTGTGTTTTGGCAATGTCATCATCAAGGGAAAGACATGTATACATCTTTCCATGATTTCTACTACCCTCATGCTTTCCACTTTTGTATTCCATCATCATTCTCCTGACAGTATATAGTCATGGGTCTTCATGTGGAGAACAAGTTCAAGATTTTGCTGCTGTAGATGAAATGATTCATGGGAAGAGTGTAACCAGTAGTTTCTAGGCTGCCATAAATTTAAATATCAATGTGGTAAAATCTTCACTCATATGAATGGATATTCATGAAGATTGATAGGAACCTCACCTCTCAATAGTAACTCAAAATTTAGACCAAATTCATCAACAATTCACCAAAAAATATTGGCACTACAACAATCATCCAAGTTTAAGGTGCAAATATATGATCTGTCCAGATTGAAAGCCTTTCTTTTATAATCTCTTTAGCTAAAGGCATTTCTCAAATGAATATAGAAATACTAATTTATTACATATTTTTATACTATTCACCCACCCATGTGACACTACATGCACAAGTGATGTTTTTTTAAATTCCAAATAAATATTATTCATCAACTTCATTCTATTTCATTAACCCACTTCTACACACTTTCCTATTTTCATATGTTTTATGGGTTCAGTTTTCTTCTCCTTATGATATGTGTGCACTTGTGCGAGTCATTTCTAAATAAAAAATATTTAGTTCATATTCTAGGCACAACTTTCGATTGTACTCCTATTTCTTCTTTATACTACCTAAACATTTAAATCATACATCACTTATATGGCAATCAACAATACATATTCATTTTCTTCAAATTTTCTTCATAATGAATGAAATACATATGCCTTTTTTTTATGGATGTTTAGTAATCATATTTGATACCAAGGGTGTCATGCTTCCACATGCCCTTTAAGTTTTTATTTGGTGTAGGCATAGTATAATGATTGAAACCAGGTTAACTCATCTTGTTCTTACCTCATGAGAGACCAATGATCACTAATAAATAAGGATGGGTTAGAAATTCACCCTCATCATAGCTCCTACATATTTGTTGAATATCACCCTCATCAAAATGATAATAATCTTCATTATTAATAAATGGCTTAGAAATTGATTACCAACTTCATTCAACAATAGCCCCTCTCATTAACAATGAATAGCTTATATGAATAGACTAACACTCTAAATAGCTTATGCCGCCTATTCTTTACTGTAAAATTCAAGATCAATCTTTAAATTTACAGGATAGATTTAGTTTATATGTCAATAGTTATACAATTTTCAGTTCTTATATATGTCATTATATTCTGTGTTTATATTTCTAATGATATTTTATTTGTATTTATGATTGCAGTGGCTACTATGGAGTGGCAATTTTGAATTTTGTCAGCTCCTGCTAGTGTGTTTGGGCATGGGAAATATGGAAATGCCAACCGCATCCCCACCATCCGTGGCTTTCCAGATTTGGCCCTTGTTGGTGTGACTGCATTTTCCCCTACTGAGCGAAACCCTAGCTCCAGAAATGACCGTAGACGGAGGTCACCGGGAAATGGAGAGGAGGGAGAGGCCCCCCCTAGCTAAAATCCCACATCACGAATCCAACGGAATTGACGGTTCATCAATCGGAGGCCCGAGCATTGATTTGTGGACTTCTCCAATTGGTACAACAAATACACCAAAACATGATAGTTGCATAATCAAGCTAAACATGACACCGACATAATCAAGTTGTTCCATGTGATAGAACAAGAACCCTTCATCAATTTCATACTAGTAGCTAAACCTAAACCCTCCCCAATCCAACTATTATAGGAGCGAATGGTCGTCGAACAAGTATCATGGCAAGACATGTCAGATTCATAGAAATGACCAAAATGGCCAAGGTCTCATGTGACCAAAAATCAATTATCAAGATATGTTTGCTTTAAAGAAAAAGAAATGACCAAGGTCTCATGTGGCCAAAAATCAATAATAAATCAGAGGGAATTAAGATAGCGGTATAGACACCAACGTAAACTCAACACTTTCAATATTGGCATATAAAAAGGGTGTAAAATGCTTCAAGTATTGATTCCCACTTCCAATTTGAAGTCGATAATTTCTCCACATCCAACACGTGACAAAAGATAAATTCCATTCATCTCATAAACATGATGAATTAATTGAGAGAATATCCCAACAAAGCCACTCAGAAGGAACATATCCATTATCTAGGGTTTCCTAATTATTGACCTGTAGCAATGCCCAATTCTTCATTTTCGTTGATAAAAAGCTCTAGTGACCTCAATGAACATAATGAATATAGGTCGAAGGAGGCATGTTGTTTCGAAAACAAACAAAAGGGAAAGCTTCCAATTCAAAACTAAAAGGATCCTTAAGTTTCGAGAGGACAATTAAGTCCATTTTTCGACTATAAAAAATAGTTATAAGGCATCCAACTCATTGCATTTGTTTGAATGGTGTCTAACATCGGTTTGGGTGAATATCAATGACCAATTTAAATAGAGAAAAATGATTAATTTTGGTTTATTCATATGAGATCAATCCTAATATCTCAAGAATGACGAGAACCAATAGAAATGAGATATATATAATGAGATCAGGAAACAATACAAGGGATGGCTAGTGCACAAAGAAACCAATTAAATGAACAAATAAATAATTAAAATAGTGTGTTGTGGTTAACCCAACAAGGCATTGATGATTTAATATTCTAAAAAATTAGAACTGCTAAATCAACATAAGAAACTTGGGAAATTTTGGAAATGGCCTATCAAGGCACTAATAAAGTGAAACATGTCCAGTTATAGACTCTTAAAATAGAATTTGAGAATTTGAAAATGAAGGATTATAAGACAACAAATCAATTTATGGAAAGGGTAATGGAACTCGTCAACTAGCTAATAATTCATAGAGAATATTTGACTAACTAGAAGGCTATGAAATAGGTTAAGAATCCTTCCTAAGAAACTTGTCATTGTAGTATAGCCATTGAAGAATGCAAAGGACTGTCACATCTATCAAGAGAAGAGTTGATGGGATCCTTACTGTCTCATGAATCAATAATTGATTTGGAAAAATATACTCTTGAACATTCCGTACACAGCCAATTATCATCAAAGGAAGTGGAAGAAATAATAGAGGCAGGGGAAGATTTAACATGAACAATACATAGAGAGAAAGAAGGAACATTATGTGGCAGCAACATCACTAGTGTGTCTTGCTATATGGCTAAGGAGGATTTTAGTAGATCTCTAGCATGAAGAAAATGAAGCACCTCATGTGTTTTGTGATAACAACTTAGCCATTTCTTTGTACAAAAATGATGTATTCCATCATAAAATAAAACTCATTGATACCATATATCATTTTATTCAAGAGCTTGTAATAAATTTAGAGAAATATGTTTAGAATTTTGTAAATCTCGAGACCAGTTGGTTGGCATCTTTCAAAGACATAATTTTATGCATAACTAGTCATGAAATGAAACCCTAGCTCCAGAAACGACCATAGACGGAGGTCACTGGGCAATGGACAGGAGGGAGAGGCCCCCCTTAGCTAAAATCCCGCGTCGCGAATCCAACGGAATCGATAGTTTATCGATCTGAGGCCCGAGCATCGATCTATGGCGAGTTGCAGGTCACCTCCAGATACCGTTTAGGGACACCTCGTGGACTTTGGCCCGGTGCGCAAAAAACCTCACGGAGCGGCAATTTTGAATTATGTCAACTCCTGCTAATGTGTTTGGGCATGGGAAATATGGCAATGCCAACCGCATCCCCACCATCCGTGGCTTTCCAGCTTTGGCCCTCGTTGGCGTGACTGCATTGTCCCCTACTGAGCGAAACCCTAGCTCCAGAAATGACCATAGACGAAGGTCACCGGGAAATGGACAGGAGGGAGAGTCCCCCCCCTAGCTAAAATCCCACGTCACAAATACAACAGAATTGACGGTTCGTCGATTGGAGGCCTGGGAATCGATCTATGGTGAGTTGCAGGTCACCTCCAGATACCGTGCAGGGACAGCTGGTAGACTTGGGCCCGGTGCGCAAAAAACCTCACGGAGCGGCAATTTTGAATTCTATCAAATCCTGCTAGTGTGTTTGGGCATGGGAAATATGGTAATGCCAACCGCATCCCCACCATCCGTGGCTTTCCAGCTTTGGCCCTCGTTGGCATGACTGCATTGTCCCCTACTGAGCGAAACCCTAGCTCCAGAAACCACCGTAGACAGAGGTCACCGAGAAATGGACAGGTGGGAGAGGCCCCACCCTAGCTAAAATCCCACGTCATGAATCCAACGCAATTCACGTTTCATCGATTGGAGGCCTGAGCATCGATCTATGGCGAGTTGCAAGTCACCTCCAGATACCGTTCAGGGACACCTGGTGGAATTGGGCCCGGTGCGCAAAAAACCTCACGGAGTGGCAATTTTGAATTCTGTCAACTCCTGCTAGTGTGTTTGGGCATGGGAAATATGGAAATTCCAAGCACATCCCCACCATCCGTGTCTTTCCAGCTGTGGCCCTCGTTGGCGTGACTGCATTGTCCCCTACTGAGCGAAACCCTAGCTCTAGAAACCACCATAGACGGAGGTCACCGGGAAATGGACAGGAGGGAGAGCCCCCCCCTAGCTAAAATGCCACGTCATGAATCCAACGGAATCGACGGTTCATCGATTGGAGGCCCGAGGATCGATCTATGGCGAGTTGCAGGTCACCTCCAGATACCGTTCAGGGACACCTGGTGGAATTGGGTTGCAAAATTTTATTTGCATGGAGTTGGTTTTAAGAATGTGATAGGATTATGATAATATATGTGTGTCTTATGCATGTGAAAATCCATGTAAGGAGTGATGAATGAACCAAAGATTCATGATGTAAATGGTATATGGATATAAAACTTAGTGTGGTATGCATAACCCATGAATTTTATTTCCATTAAGCTAGTTATGAAAATGAGCTAAGCTTGTGATAACATGTGTGTATATTGTACTTGTGAAATTCCATGTTTGGAGTGATGAAAAAAATAAAGACATAAGATGTAAATTGTATACATGGATGTAAGAATCAATGTGACATGCATAACCTATGAATTTTTGTCTTTAAGGGTGCATATGTAATTCTAGTTGGGCATGATTGTATGCTTGTTGCAAAAGAGAAGTGGAAATGTTGTTAAGGTTTGGAATATGCACTTAGGGTATGTAGCCATGGCTAATATTGTCTTCAAGTTATAAATGAGTTGATTCAAATTCCATGACTATTGTAGCATATGCACTAGAGACAA
>LPNX011018383.1:40263-51771 GCA_001517045.1 Pseudotsuga menziesii
CATCTTGGAGGGGTGGAGATGAGCTCCACCGCTCCTTGTCAGATTCATTATTATCTATTGTTGATACGATCGCAAGATCAAATGATGCGTTGTATAGCATCGCATCTTACAGCGAGAGAAAAAGGCAATAGTATGCTGATGGCTTGAGTTACAATGAGGTAAAAAAGATGAAAATAAAAAAACAAGCCATCTATTCATTGTTTAGAGTGCCTGGGACGGATAACATCCTGGAGATCAGTAGGCCACATATTTCTATTGAGTGGTGCACTTTTCCACCCATCAGAGACAACTGGATGGATAGGTGGTACATGGTATTTTGACATACCCCCTCACAACAATAGGGAAGTACCGATGTACTTCCTCCAAAAATTGTATGCAGAGTTTGTGATGGGGAAACATGTCAACTATTTTGACATGTTGGGCTTCCAGGGAGTTGGTAGGGGAATGCCCCAACATCAACCCCATGCTAGGCATAGAGATTCCAATCCACAGATACCTGCACCCCGTGCCCAGCTACCGAGGGAAGACATCCCTCCTGCACATGACATGGTTTCCCAGACACAGTATGCATTTTTTACTCTAGTTGAGATGGTCTCTCGACACACGGCCACTATTGACCAGAGAGCGACCTCTTCCTCTGCTGGTGTACAACCACCAGCTTCTAGTGGTGGAGGGACATCTGTTGGTGGGGATAGAACGACATCCGATGTGCCTCAGAGCGAGCCGCACGTCTGCACATCATGTGGGGGACCCTGTTATGGTCCTGGACCAAGACATGGTTCCACTACGATGACTGGTGGTCAGGTAAGGACTTTGTTTTAAAACTCTGTTATTCAACTCAATTTTTAATTGTTCCATACTATATCTAACATATTTAAACACTTGTCATTTTGTTATTACATGTATAATTTTGTTAATGCATGTGTTAGTCTTGATTAATTTATTGAAATGTCTAACATTTACAATTTTTGAAGTTGTAGGAAGCCCACTTGGAACATGATGTTGAAGATGAAGATATCAACAACATAGTCCAAGGTGGTATTTATGACTACTTAAAGAATGTAAGTACATGGGTTATGATTGAATCTTGTTTGAATTATTTAAATTTCTTACTGTACACTCCTTTATAGAGATGGCTAATGTAAATATAATTTAAACTTGCAGATGCTAGACGCATCTGAAGAGGAGCACCAAATTGATGGAAGCGGTCACTTCCATGGTGGAGATATGTCCTAGGAAGGGGTAAGTATATTATAACATGTTATTTTTTCAGTACATATTATTCCATCCATTCAAATCCATGTCTAACTATGGTAACACTTTATGAATGCAAACGTCATCACAGATCCTTGCACCACCTCTTTGGTATAGATCTCCTAGTAGTCCAAACATAGATAAGGGGGTTGTTTACACCAGATGAGGTCCCTCTTCCTTGAACAGAGCGATTGTGCATGAGGATCAACCTACTCATCCCACGGTAATGTACACACTTCCAATGGCAGTTGTTGGTTAGCTATGTATTCACTTCACAAGTGGTTTTTCTTAATGTTATTTTCACATGTTTAAAGCATCAGCATGTAGAGTCATCCATGCCAGACCTTAGTGGGATTGTTGATGCCACTATCAATGCCGCATCTACAATAGGGATAAGTCACAATGAGGTACATCTACTTGAATATTTGTAATTGTACATTTCATTTGTATTGTTTCTGGACATGCACGATGTCTAACTATTTAATCATTTGGTGAATGTAGCCATGCCCTGGTCCATTAGTGCATGCAACTGAGGTTGATGTTCAACCTACGGCTCCTCTTACTACTGAAGAGCACCAACATCATCTCCTAGAAATGGTTTTTTCGGTGAAATATTCATTTTTTACATAATTGATTAATACTTTCTCATTCATGTACATGTTGATAATTCTTGAGATAATTGACATATTTTGTTTTATTCGCAGCCAAGCATGGCAAGGAGGCTCGCTACAAGGTTGAGTACACCAGAGGCACCTACACCCTCGACACCACAGGCACCTATATCCCCGACGGATGCAGTGAGCCTTTGTTTAATTTACAATTGAGTCATATTTTAAATTTTCAAACTTTGTTATTGATGGACAGTACTAGCTTAGTTGCCTAATCAAGAAATATTGTCATTGATTTGCAGTCGCCAGAGATGCACAGTGGTTGTAGACGGAGCTGAAGAGCATCAGGGTCCGGGAAAAACAAGAGAAAGTTAGAATTTTGATGTGTTAGTCCAGGACAGATATGTATTTTTATGTACAGTCTGGAGTTAGAGTATAGGGGCCCGTTCCAGGACATATGTACTTTTGTTTGCACATGTACATCAAATATGTTTTTGATACATGTACATTGACAGGCCATAGATCTAGGCCTTATATTTTTGTATTATAACTTTCATGGTATAAAAAATATTTCATATCAAGGCTCTTGAGATATTCATGGCTCAGTATTTTAAGTGTGATTATACATGTGTGGCAAAGAATGTTTCTATGTGTAATGTTCCCCATTTTTTATAGATTTTACGATTGTATGGAGATATCAGTTATAAATTTGAGAACAATGCACAATTACAATAAACTACGTAATTACAAAAATGTACATTCACTCCCATTCTTGATAATCCAGAAAACATTCCAATCATAATCATGTGTCTATAGGAAAAAACTTTGTTAGGAGGCAATATACATTTCACTTTGAATTTGTTCTTTGGTTTCCACATGTTCTTGTGTCAATATATTGTATTTATTTGTGAGGATTATCTATTACTTATGAATGCAATATGTCAAAATAAAAACTATTATATTTAAAGGTTTCAATGATCTCAATACATGCACACTAAAGTCAAAGTTCTTGCTCGTGTAATTTAATAAATATAAGTGCAATACAATGTATTTCAAGGTTTCAATGAACTCACTACTTGCACACCAATTGGATATATCTAATTAAAAATTGTGAGTTTAGATTCATTAAATTACAGTTAATTCAATGCTCAAGTGTAATTTAATAAAACTAAGTGCAATACATGCTTTACATTTCATCAACAACCAACAACACTATTCAACAAACCTCATGCACCCAATGACTAATCACTCAGCATTAAAGGAACTACAATAGAATCCAAAGACTGAGAACTCAGCATTAAAGGAACTTTGTACATGAGCAGATAATAAGAAGACTTTACATCAGTTTGAACATGCCTCTAGGGAAAACATTCCAAGAAAGATCTTGTAGGATAATGGTTGTATAAGACTAATCCAAACTGAACCAAACTGATCCAAACTCTTGTTGACAAAGTCTGAGTTGTTGTATGAATGAGATGATTCCCTCTTCCAAAAATGAATTGAACAAATAAGAACGATCTCCTTTTATAGCGTTCACCTCGAACAACTCTCCCATAGAATACTATTTCTTTAGAAATCCCTAGATTCCTCCTAAGGAGGAGCACTCCCTTATTATTTTCCTTATGATTATCTAAAATTCCTTGAATAGGTCCACATTGCTGATTCTCATATGTCTAACTCGCGAGATCCTATTAAAGCACACATTTATTCTTCATTTGAGAGTTTGACCATGTCAAAAGTTCCACATGGTGTCTCCTCAGGCAAAGATCTTTCTTATTAAAATGTAGAAAATTCCTTGAACAAAATATTTTTACTCCAAATCCCTCCTCAAAGGTGAAATACACCATCTAATATGTACAAATACATCAAGTAATTTTTCCTCAACCCCGAGGGATCTAAAAGTTGAATTATGCCTCTAGTTATGAGAAACCCTAGCTTCAGAAACCACCGTAGACGGAGGGCATCGAGCAATGGACAGGAGGGAGATGCCTCCCCCCTAGCTAAAATCCCACGTCATGAATCCAAAGGAATCGATGGTTCATCGATCGGATGCCCGAGCATCGATCTATGGCGAGTTGCAGGTCACCTCCACATACTGTTCAGGGACAGCTGGTGGACTTGGGCCTGGTGCGCAAAAAACCTCACGGAGCGGCAATTTTGAATTCTGTCAACTCCTAATAGTGTGTTTGGGCATGGGAAATATGGAAATGCCAACCGCATCCCCACCATCCATGGCTTTCCATCTTTGGCCCTCGTTGGCGTGACTGCATTTTCCCCTACTGAGCGAAACCCTAGCTCCAGAAACGACCGTAGACGGAGGTCACCTGGCAATGGACAGGAGGGAGAGGCCCCCCCCTAGCTAAAATCCCACATCACGAATCCAACAGAATAGACGGTTCATCGATCGGAGGCTTGAGCGTTTATCTATGGTGAGTTGCAGGTCACCTCCAAATACCGTTCAGGGACACCTAGTGGACTTGGGCCCGGTGCGCAAAAAACCTCACGGAGCTGCAATTTTGAATTCTGTCAACTCCTGCTAGTGTGTTGGGCATGGAAAATATGGCAATGCCAACCACATCCCCACCATCCGTGGCTTTCCATCTTTGGCCCTCATATGCATGACTGCATTGTCCCCTACTGAGCGAAACCCTAGCTCTAGAAACCACCGTAGACGGAGGTCACCAGGGAATGGATAGGAGGGAGAGGCCCCCCCCCTAGATAAAATCCCACGTCACGAATCCAACGGAATCGATGGTTCATCGATCAGAGGCTCGAGCATCGATCTATGGCGAGTGGCAGGTCACCTCCAAATACCGTTTAGGGACACCTGGTGGACTTGGGCCCGGTGCGCAAAAAACCTCACAGAGCGGAAATTTTGAATTTTTTCAACTCCTTCTAGTGTGTTTGGGCATGGGAAATATGGCAATGCCAACCACATCCCCACCATCCGTGTCTTTCCAGCTTTGGCCCTCGTTTGCGTGACTGCATTTTCCCCTACTAAGCGAAACCCTAGCTCCAGAAACGACTGTAGACGGAGGTCACCGTGCAATGGAGAGGAGGGAGAGCCCCCCCCCTAGCTAAAATCCCACATCACGAATCCAACGGAATCGACGGTTCATCGATCGGAGGCCCGAGCATTGATCTGTGGACTTCTCCAATTGGTACAACAAATACACCAAAACATGATAGTTGCATAATCAAGCTAAACATGACACCGACATAATCAAGTTGTTCCATGTGATAGAACAAGAACCCTTCATCAATTTCATACTAGTAGCTAAACCTAAACCCTCCCATAGACCCAATCCAACTATTATAGGAGCGAATGGTCGTCGAACAAGTATCACGACAAGACATGTCAGATTCATAGAAATGACCAAAATGGCCAAGGTCTCATGTGACCAAAAATCAATTATCAAGATATGTTTGCTTTAAAGAAAAAGAAATGAGCAAGGTCTCATGTGGCCAAAAATCAATAATAAATCAGAGGGAATTAAGATAGCGGTACAGACACCAACGTAAACTCAACACTTTCAATATTGGCATATAAAAAGGGTGTAAAATGCTTCAAGTATTGATTTCCATTTCCAATTTGAAGCCGATAATTTCTCCACATCCAACACGTGACAAAAGATGAATTCCATTCATCTCATAAACATGATGAATTAATTGAGAGAATATCCCAACAAAGCCACTCAGAAGGAACATATCCATTATCTAGGGTTTCCTAATTATTGACCTGTGGCAATGCCCAATTCTTCATTTTCGTTGATAAAAAACTCTAGTGACCTCAATGAACATAATGAATATAGGTCGAAGGAGGCATGTTGTTTCGAAAACAAACAAAAGGGAAAGCTTCCAATTCAAAACTAAAAGGATCCTTAAGTTTCAAGAGGACAATTAAGTCCATTTTTTTACTATAAAAAATAGTTATAAGGCATCCAACTCATTGCATTTGTTTGAATGGTGTCTAACATCGGTTTATGTGAAGATCAATGACCAATTTAAATAGAGAAAAATGATTAATTTTGGTTTATTCATATGAGATCGTTCCTAATATCTCAAGAATGAGGAGAACCAATAGAAATGAGATATATATAATGAGATCAGGAAACAATACAAGGGATGGCCAGTGCACAAAGAAACCAATTAAATGAACAAATAAATAATTAAAATAGTGTGTTGTGGTTAACCCAACAAGGCATTGATGATTTAATATTCTAAAAAATTAGAACTGCTAAATCAACATAAGAAACTTGGGAAATTTTGGAAATGGCCTATCAAGGCACTAATAAAGTGAAACATGTCCAGTTATAGACTCTTAAAATAGAATTTGAGAATTTGAAAATGAAGGATTATAAGACATCAAATCAATTTATGGAAAGGGTAATGGAACTCGTCAACTAGGTAAGAATTCATAGAGAATATTTGACTAACCAGAAGGATATGAAATAGGTTAAGAATCCTTCCTTAGAAACTTGTCATTGTAGTATAGCCATTGAAGAATGCAAAGGACTGTCACATCTATCAAGAGAAGAGTTGATGGGATCCTTACTGTCTCATGAATCAATAATTGATTTGGAAAAATATACTCTTGAACATTCCGTACACAACCAATTATCATCAAAGGAAGTGGAACAAATAATAGAGGTAGGGGAAGATTTAACATGAACAATACATAGAGAGAAAGAAGGAACATTAAGTGGCAGCAACATCACTAGTGTGTCTTGCTATATGGCTAAGGAGGATTTTAGTAGATCTCTAGCATGAATAAAATGAAGCACCTCATGTGTTTTGTGATAACAACTTAGCCATTTATTTGTACAAAAATGATGTATTCCATCATAAAATAAAACTCATTGATACCATATATCATTTTATTCGAGAGCTTGTAAGCAATTTAGAGAAATATGTTTCGAATTTTGTAAATCTCGAGACCAGTTGGTTGGCATATTTCAAAGACATAATTTTATGCATAACTAGTCATGAAATGAAACCCTAGCTCAAGAAACGACCGTAGACGGAGGTCACCGGGAAATGGACAGGAGGGAGAGCCCCCCCCCTAGCTAAAATCCGGCGTCACGAATCCAAAAGAATCAACGGTTCGTCAATCGGAGGCCCGAGCATCGATCTATGGCGAGTTGCAGGTCACCTCCAGATACCGTTCAGGGACACCTGGTGGACTTGGGCCCGGTGCGCAAAAAACCTCACGGAGCGGCAATTTTGAATTCTGTCAACTCTTGCTAATGTGTTTGGGCATGGGAAATATGGAAATGCCAACCGCATCCCCACCATCCGTGGCTTTCCAACTTTGGCCCTCGTTGGCGTGATTGCATTGTCCCCTACTGAGCAAAACGCTAGCTCCAGAAATGACCATAGACGGAGGTCACCGGGCAATGGACACGAGGGAGAGGCCCCCCCCTAGCTAAAATCCCATGTCACGAATCCAACGGAATCGAAGGTTCGTCGATCGGAGGCCCGAGCATCGATCTATGGTGAGTTGCAGGTCACCTCCAGATACCGTGCAGGGACACCTGGTGGACTTGGGCCCGGTGCGCAAAAAACCTCATGGAGCGGCAATTTTGAATTCTGTCAAATCCTGCTAGTGTGTTTGGGCATGGGAAATATGGCAATGCCAACCGCATCCCCACCATCCATGGCTTTCCATCTTTGGCCATCGTTGGCGTGACTGCATTGTCCCCTACTGAGCGAAACCCTAGCTCCAGAAACCACCTTAGACAGAGGTCACCAGGCAATGGACAGGAGGGAGAGGCCCCCCCCTAGCTAAAATACAACATCACGAATCCAACAGAATCGACGGTTCATCAATCAGAGGCCCGAGCATCGATCTATGGCGAGTTGCAGGTCACCTCCAGATACCGTTCAAGGACACCTGGTGGAATTGGGCCCGATGCGCAAAAAACCTCACGGAGCGGCAATTTTGAATTCTGTCAACTCCTGCTAGTGTGTTTGGGCATGGGAAATATGGCAATTCCAACCACATCCCCACCATCCGTGGCTTTCCAGCTTTGTCCCTCGTTGGCGTGACTGCATTGTCCCCTACTGAGCGAAACCATAGCTCCATAAACCACCATAGAGGGAGGTCACTGGGCAATGGACAGGAGGGAGAGGCCCCCCCCTAGCTAAAATCCCACGTCATGAATCCAACGGAATCGACGGTTTGTCGATCGGAGGCCCGAGCATCGATCTATGGCGAGTTGCAGGTCACCTCCAGATACCATTCAGGGACACCTGGTGGACTTGGGCCCGGTGCGCAAAAAACCTCACGGAGCGGCAATTTTGAATTCTGTCAACTCTTGCTAGTGTGTTTGGGTATGGGAAATATGGCAATGCCAACTGCACCCCCACCATCCTTGGATTTCCAGGTTTGGCCCTCATTGGTGTGATTGCATTGTCCCCTACTGAGCGAAACCCTGGCTCCAGAAACCACCGTAGACAGAGGTCACCGAGCAATGGAGAGGAGGGAGAGTCCCCCCCCTAGCTAAAATCCCATGTCACAAATCCAACGGAATCGATGGTTCGTCGATCAGAGGCCCGAGCATCGATCTATGGCGAGTTGCAGGTCACCTCCAGATACCGTTCAGGGACACCTGGTGGAATTGGGCCCGGTGCGCAAAAACCCTCACGGAGCGGCAATTTTGAATTCTGTCAAGTCCTACTAGTGTGTTTGGGCATGGGAAATATGGCAATGCCAACCGCATCCCCACCATCCGTGGCTTTCCATCTTTGGCCCTTGTTGGCATGACTGCATTGTCCCCTATTGAGCGAAACCCTAGCTTCAGAAACCACCATAGACGGAGGGCACCGGGCAATGGATAGGAGGGAGAGGCCCCCCCTAGCTAAAATCCCACGTCACGAATCCAACGGAATCAATGGTTCGTCGATCAGAGGCCCGAGCATCGATCTATGGCGAGTTGCAGGTCACCTCCAGATACCGTTTAGGGACACCTGGTGGAATTGGGGTTGCAAAATTTTATTTGCATGGAGTTGGTTTTAAGAATGTGATAGGATTATGATAATATATGTGTGTCTTATGCATGTGAAAATCCATGTAAGGAGTGATTGAAAGAACCCTATTACTCATAATGATGAATGATGATGATGTTGATGATGTTGACGGTGATGATGATGAGGATGTCGATGATGATGAGGATGATGTTGATGATGTTGATGGTGATGATGATGATGAAGGTGAGGATGATGATGATCATGATGAGGATGATGTTTATGATGTTGATGGTGATGATGATGATGAGGATGAGGATGATGATGATGATGAAGGTGATGATGATGATGAGGATGAGGATGATGATGAGCATGATGATGATGATGTTCGTGATGTTGATGGTGATGATGATGATGAGGATGATGATGATGAATGATGATGATGTTCAAGATGTTGATGGTGAGGATGATGATGATGATGTTCATGATGTTCATGATGTTGATGGTGAGGATGATGATGATGATGTTCATGATGTTCATGATGAGGATGATGATGATGATGTTGATGGTGTTCATGATGTTGATGGTGATGATGTTGATGGTGATGGTGAGGATGATGATGATGATGGTGGTGATGTTGATGGTGATGATGATGATGTTCATGATGATGAAGGTGATGATGATGAAGGTGATGATGATGTGGATGAGGATGGTGATGAGCATGATGATGATGATGACGATGAAGGTGATGATGAAGGTGATGATGATGATGAGGATGAGGATGAGGATGAGGATGATGATGATGATGATGATGAGAATGATGATGATGATGTTCACGATGTTGATGGTGATGATGATGAAGATGATGGTGATGGTGATGATGATGATGATGTTGATGCTGATGATTATGATAAGGATGATGATGACGGTGAGGATGATGATGAGGATGATGTTGATGATGTTGATGGTGATGATGATGATGAAGGTGAGCATGATGATGATGATGACGAGGATGATGTTGATGATGTTGATGGTGATGATGATGATGAGGATGAGGATGATGATGATGATGAAGGTGATGATGATGATGAGGATGAGGATGATGATGATGATGAAGGTGATGATGATGATGAGGATGAGGATGATGATGAGCATGATGATGATGATGTTTGTGATGTTGAGGATGATGATGAGGATGAGGATGAGGATGATGATGATGAATGATGATGATGTTCATGATGTTGATGTTGATGATGATGAGGATGATGGTGATGATGTTGAGGGTTCTTATGATGATGAAGGTGAGGATGATGATGATGATGATCATGAAGGTGATGATGATGATGAGGATGATGATGATGATGATGATGAAGGTGATGAAGATGATGTTGATGGTGATGGTGATGATGTTGATGGTGATGATGATGATGAAGGTGATGATGATGATGAAGGTGAGGATGATGTTGATGGTGATGATGATGATGAGGATGATGATGATGAATGATGATGATGAAGGTAATGTTGATGGTGAGGATGATGATGATGAGGATGATGAGGACAAATGATGATGATGTTCATGATGTTGATGGTGAGGATGATGATGAGAATGATGATGATGATGTTCATGATGTTGATGGTGATGGTGAGGATGATGATGATGATGTTCATGATGTTGATGGTGAGGATGATGATGAGAATGATGATGATGATGTTCATGATGTTGATGGTGATGGTGAGGATGATGATGATGATGTTCATGATGTTGATGGTGATTATGATGATGTTCATGATGTTGATGTTGAGGATGATGATGAGGATGATGTTGATGATGTTGATGGTGATGATGATGATGAAGGTGAGGATGATGATGAAGATGATGAGGATGATGTTGATGATGTTGATCGTGATGATGATGATGAAGGTGAGGATGATGATGATGACGATGATGATGATGATGAAGGTGATGAAGGTGTTTCCATTATTTGTTACTTAGTATACATGCTAAGGGGTATATTTGATTGCTTTAGTTTATTGTTCAGTCACATTTTTCAACTCTCATATCTATCTAGTCAATCAAAATAGATTTTTGGTACATAAACACATGAAATTACCATTCATAGATTGACAATTCCAATAGGTATTTGATACTCAAACATGATCCCTAGTTGTTCTTTGGGTCTCTTCATCTTTTGTTACTCTCTAGGATGTGATAGACTCCATTTTGACCATAACACCTAGTTGAAGGGTTTGGGTGAATGAAAGTTAATGATGGTCTCTTAGGACATGGCAATGGAAATACAAACATGGAAAACCAACAATCTATTGTCTTGGAGGGACGATTCAAGGTATTTACACAATAAATTTGAATATGTTGAAAGAAGATGAAATGTAGAAAATTGAATAAGCTTTCAAAATATATAATTCCTATCTATGGATATTTTGTATGACCACATGAAATTCAAGTTTTTAAAGCAATATGTTGTTTTTTTGGGAAATTATATTGCATTGTTTTCTCATCGGTGCAAGTGACTTAAATGATGGGATTTCTTAACAAAATTTTGAATAATTATAGGCTTGTCTTTGTACACATCGACAAAATACAAGAGAACCACCATATCTTTACTTAGGCATGCAAAATTTGGCATGTTCATTAACTTGACATACAAGAGAACTTTTGGCA
>LPNX011018386.1:7069-37582 GCA_001517045.1 Pseudotsuga menziesii
CAAAAAAATTCTTCATTGAGATGGAGTATTCTCTGTGTTAAAGTATGTGATATAAACACTGCTATACATTTTATAATTGTTACTTTGACATAGGATCTAAACTTTGCAATATGTTTCCTAAAGTTGGCATTCATATCTAATCTATGTAGTTCATTTCCTATATTGTCTACATGGGTGTGAGATCGAAAACTTTGGTTTTCGTTTCTCCCAGTTGCTCCATTGATAGGTGATCCAAATTATATATGATCTAGACTCTTCTCTCCTTTTCCATTTTTTTCCTACACAATAGTGGAAATTAACCTAGGGATTTTGAATGATATATGTTTATAGATTCCTCCTTTCCATGAAATCCAAACCCATTTTGAGTTTTTTATGATTGACTTGGTATGCATTGGTTTAGAGCCTGCATTTGGATCCGTAATATGTGGGTTTTATATTTTTTAGTTGCTTGGGAAAGACTCCGTATAAGTTTCAAGTATGGTATATGTTTTACAGGACCCTTTCTGGTACAAACATTGCCCACATTTATTTCGATTATAATTTTTTTTGCATTGGTATGTGGCATTGATTGGGTACCATAGTTTACATATATGATTTTGTATACTTTAACCTCTGTATGTGTATTTGCTTGTTGCATCTTTAATATAATCCTAGATCTGAGTTGTTTATATGTGTCTTGTTTTACATTATGTACCATATATATTTGAGATGTATACATGTGTTGTGATTATAACTCCATAACACTTTCTCAATGGCTGATTTTCCAATGCGGCATTTATAACTTTGCAACTAGCTGTGCCTATTTCCATTGTGCATGTGTATAAAAATTTTATAACCTTAAGTCTGCAATTTGGATATGTGTTATTTTGATATCTTATAATTATTGGAAAACATATAGACTAGGAGTGACCTCTTGAAAGTAGGGTATTCTCTCATTTTGGTATTATTAGAGGATTATATTAATAATTTTCTTTAGTATGGTAAGAAAAGAAAATAGGTTCTCTCTCTCCTTGGAAAAATAACTTCGGAATAAATAAGAGGCTACTAAACTATGACTATGTACAAAGATGTATTAATGGAATATTGTTTTCTAATTTGAGAGAAACTT
This sequence comes from Pseudotsuga menziesii, assembly GCA_001517045.1. Classification (NCBI taxonomy): domain Eukaryota; kingdom Viridiplantae; phylum Streptophyta; class Pinopsida; order Pinales; family Pinaceae; genus Pseudotsuga; species Pseudotsuga menziesii. The sequence goes on from LPNX011018386.1 coordinate 8,178, forward strand.
ATTGTTAAATGCTTAGTTATGTTATAAGGAGTAGTTGAGGGGATTGTATTGATGAGGAATATTTTTCAATGACTCTATTGTATTTTGTACCCAGTGGATTCATCGTCCAGATTGAGGGTGTCTTTAGATGGAAAAACATACATCAAATGAAGCCTATGGTTGGGAGGACGGTCGCAGACACGCTTTCAGTTACCGAAAGTAAAGTCACATTAAATACGTATATGTGATGGTTAGTTTTGTTTATAGGATTTAATTTATCTTGGTTATAAGTTTATTATTAATATTATGTTCTTGGTTTGATAAATTGATATATGGTACTAACATGTATGTGGAGTACCATGAATTCAAGTGTTGGCTGTAGATCCTGTGAAAGGAAAATTGAGGGAACTATCGAGAGACAGTGCAAAGTAAATCAATTTTATAGGTGCATACTCTTTATTTAGTTAATTCTATCATCTAAAGTATATGTAACTTTGCTTTTTGCTCAACTCAGGAGATTCCTGCGTCATCTTTCATGTTTGTGCCCAAGAGTACAAGTACAAGTATGGTACCTTGTTATGATGGATGTCAACGATGATTAAAAGAAAGGGTTAATGTGTAATCCCTATCCCACTTGAGGGATAGTCTAGGGACTAGTATAATGGTTGTACCTCGTTATAAGTTGTTTACATAAATCAACATTAAAGTGATTATATTTGGTAGAACCTTAATCATATGGTTTGATAAAAAGTATTTTTCATTTTATTATCATTAAATGTAAACGATTTAAAAAGAATTTTTTTTTCTGCTACCTGGAGAATCCATCTAGGTAATTGGAGTATGTTACAAAATTTATGCAAGTACCAACGTGGAATCCACAAACGATTCTAGCATAAATCAAGATTGGAATGATCGTGAAATTTAGGAAATTGGAATTGGAATCACAATATATTACAAAACTGAATGAAATAAAGAAATTCCCCAATGAGTTGGTGTGGGATCTCAATAAGTGATTCAAAACTATGATGTCTAATGTTAGATTCGGAATGAGTGATGTACAACAGAAAGAATGGTTCATTGCAGCGTTGGTACCCCACATCAGCATGCCATTGATGCAACAAAAGATCACTTCCCAATAGGAATCCTTGGAAACTGTAATGAAGCTGGAGGCTTCACGAGTCGATGAAACAAGGATTGGCATAAGCCAAATCTGGTCACAGTTAGGAAACCTTACTATGCCACTCTAGGATATTTAGAAGGGAAAAGAGGCCCAGAAAGAGATATGGTGCAGTCGATGTCTATCTAAAGTACATCATAAGGATCAATGTTTTGACATCCATGAATACTTGCAATCAGTGGCACCAAATCCACAGAGTCAAGGAGGAATGCCTTGGTGTTGAATTTGTCAAACAAGAGAACATCGATCAGAGGAATGTGTGTACTTATATAAGGTTGTGTCAAAAATTGATAAATTTTTCAACAAATTCTATCAGCCAGTTGGTCATCAAGGAAATGATTGCATATCGTATGATTTTCTCCAAGAAAGAACTATGGATACATACTTTATGAAAGGAGAAGCGAAATGACCAACAAAGAGACCTTAACCAAAACTGTAGTATAATAAAATGCAACCATAATATAATCAACTACAACCATAGTATAATCAATCGCAAGCAAAGTATAATCAATCACAACAATAATTAAACAATTCAATCAACCATAGTACAACCAGTCATTGTATCAGCAAAAAGCAGGATTCTGAAGAGGATTTCATGGAGTTCGTAACCAAGGATCTGGTCGCAGAGGAAATTTTGGTAGAGGTCGAGGAACTATTACCTACTTTAATTATGGAGTGTTTGGAATCTATTAGAGGGACATTCTAAATCTAGCATCTCAATGTACTTATTGTAGTGAAGTTGATCATACTGTTGAAGAATGTCCACAACTAATTGCAAAATGGAAATCTAAGAATGCGCCACAACCACAACCAAACCAGAATACAAATCAGAATCAGAATCCTGATCCAAACATGCATAAGATATCAATTGAATTAAGGAGTAATCCAACACATGTCGGCATAGTAAAAAGAGGAGGATTTATGATAGGAGACCAAGGACCACTATTAAATGTTTGAACTACAGCTTGAAAGAAGGTGCAATTTGATGTGGGAGCAAAAAAATAAACCTTCCTTGAATTGAAAGATGCTCTGATAAAGGATAACGGTAAGTTACCTATTTACGAGATGTAACCAAGTTTTGATTCAACAAACTCACCAAGGTCACAAAGAAAGGTTAGTATCTTGAAAATGTAAGTTGCCTATTTACGAGATGCTACCAAGTTTTGATTCGACAAACTCACCAAGGTCACAAAGAAAGGTTAGTACTCTGAAAAAAATTTCTAGAAATTTTTCTGACATTATCCAAGGTTTATAATGTGTTAGTAGAGATAGAAATTTTTTTGTATAAAAAAGGAGAAGGGAGACAAGATCCCCCACTCAATTGGTTGCAAAAGAATAAAATGGGAATGGAAATGAGAATGAATGTCTAGATTGATGAATATTATGTACATTCTGTCATTTTGGATCTAGGGTGGGATGTGAACATCCTAACCAGAAAGACATGGGAAATAATGGGGAAACCAAACCTATTCTATCCACCGGTACATCTTTGTTTGGGAAATCAAGCCAAAATTTCATTGATTGGTCGAGTGCCTCATCTACCGGTCGAAGTAGAAGGATTGAAGACATACGCTAATTTCGATGTTATTGATATCGTCGACAATATAAACCCATAGTTTGCGTTGTTGGGAATTAGTTGGGAAATGGAAAACTGAAATGTTATCAATTTCAAGAACAGGATAATGACGTTTGAAAATCATGACACGAGGATGATTTCCCCACTAGATCCCCTCGAAGAACAATGATATGTTGAACCGATAAAAGACGAAATTACAGGAGGATGGTTTAACGCTTACAATGTCTCCGAAAACTACATCAATCCCACTTCTTATGGAGAGTTGGGATGGAAAATTATTCTTTCAGTGTCTTCATAATATGATGAAGCACTAGAAAATTGGCAAAAGTGGTTGCATGAAGTATCAATTAGGAATTGAACACTACTCACTCAGTCGTTGATATGGGTAGAGACATAAGTTTCTGATCTGCCAATATACGAAGGACTACCTAACTTGGAATTCTTCATCAATGAATTCAAATATAGAGTATCATAACCAGAATGCTTGTTGGCATTGAAAGAAGAATTGAATTATACTCCGACAAGATGGTGGGCTATGTACAAAACATTGATAGAAAAATGGAAAATATGTCGATGACTGATGGAAGTTCGATTTGGGGAGGATGAATATTACCAAGGAAAGAAATGTGATGGAAGAAAAAATCTAAGCAACCATTGGGTAACATGTCAAACAACATGGAAACTAAGGCCAAAGGAGGAATCGGTTCATGAATTTATCCACACTTTAGATGAAACACCATGACGATGGTATGCCTTTGCAGAAATGCAATGAGAAATGACAACTTGGGAAGAACTTACTACTAGCTTCAGCAATACTTTCAGTTTTGTGGACAAAAATCCATTCATCCATAATGCGCTACAGGACACCTGAACAAAGTGCTGGAGATAGCTCCGACTGAAAAATTGATGGGATTACACTCGACACCAACACCACATATGATGATGGAGTGTTACAATGTGTCAGGAGAACCTAATGATTAGGACAATATGAGAGAGGTCTACATCCCTAAGTAAGAAGGAAGCCGCAACATGGAAGCACCAAAAATACCATTCGACAAATTCTAGTACTCACTGAAGGTAAAGAAGGTCAATATTGGGACAATGGAAGACCCAAAGTTTGCTATTATTGGAGACTATTGGGATGATTAAAAAATGGCTAAGTTCATTGACCTACTACATGAGTTTCAATATTTATTTCCAAAAAAGATTTCTGAGATGAAAGGCATTTCATGGGACTTGGGAGAAATGAATATCCCTCTAAAACTTGATGCGAAACCAGTGAAGAAATGACCGTAAAGGTTGAATACTAGATACAAAGAGTTCATCAAGGATAAATTAGAATGGATGTTGGATGTAGAGATTATTGATCATATCGAAGAATTAGAATGGATCAACCTGATGCTCCTTTAGGACAAAAAAACTTGTGAAATTAGTATTTGCGTCGATCTGAGGAAATTGAATGATGTAAGTCTTCATGAACCATTTCCTGCACCATTTACCGATGAAGTACTGGAAGGGGTTGGAGGATAGGAAGTCTACTCATTTACAGATGGATTTTCAATCTATCACCAGATAAGGATTGTGAAGGAGGATAGACAAAAAACCACTTTCGTGATAGAATGGGGATGTTTTTAGTACACAATGATGTCACTCAATATCAAGAATTCTCCCAAGATTTTTTTCAAGATTAGTTGTTGTTACATTCAAATATTTCATTCATAAGTTCCTAGAGGTCTATATGGATGACTGGACCGCATATGGCTTGGTAAAATACCATACTGCAAACCTTTAATTGATGTTGGAAAGGTGTTGACAACGTCATATTTCACTAAATATCAAGAAATGTATCTTTTGTGCACCATTTGGAATCTTATTGGGACATATTGTGTCCAGGGAAGGAATGTTGGTTGACCCCAACAAGATTGAGATAATTGTCAACCTCCCACCACCAAAAACAATAAAAACCTAAGGGAAACATTGGGCTACATAGCATATTACTGAAAGTTTATAAGAGGATATGCAACAATTAATATTCCGATGGAAAATTTATCAAAGAAATATTTGAAGTTTGAATAGAACAACGACTTCCATATGAGCCTCGGAATAATAAACACAAAAATGTCCGCAACACCGATATTCTCTTTTCTGAATTGGACAAAGGAATTTCATGTCCATGTTGATGCTTTGTTAGTAGCTATGGGAGTGATATTATCCAAACCAGGATAAGGATCAATCAAACACCCGATTGTGTTTGCGAGTCAGAAGTTGTCCAATGTGGATAAAATCTATACAACAAAAGAAACATAAGGGTTTACGATGGTATATGTGTTGCAAAAATTCCACCACTACTTGTTAGGAGTGCATGTCAAGATGTTTATGAACCATACCGCACTGAAATATTTGGTCAATAATCCTATGTTGGGGGGGAATATCTTTCAATGGTTTCTACTATTCCAAGAATTGGATTTTAATTGTGAAACCTAGACGTTTGAATACAGGACCCAATCATTTATCAAGGATAGAATCAGGTGAAGAACCAAGCAACATCAAGGGAGGATTACCTGATGTGCAACTATTTAGAGTTGGAATGGTTGACAACCATTACAAACATGATGTTCAATTTTTGGCGAGATGGAAATACCCTAAGGAGTTCACTACTAGTTAGAAGAAACACATAGTCGTCAGAGCTACTGATTTTCATCTAATTGTAGGACAACTGTAAAAAATAGTGTCAAATGAAATTCTTTGTTGATATGTCCTTCTGCATGAACAGGAAAGAGTTTTTGCAAAGGTGCTTGATGGCATAAAAGGAGGAAATTATGGAGGATGGGAAACCTCTATGAAGATACTCATATATGTATTATGGTGGCCAACAACTTATGGAGATGCAATAGACTATGATAAGGCTGTGATATATGTCAGATAATGGGTAAACCATCACACATGGATGAGATTCCATTGGTACCCCATGTAACTATACAACCATTTGATAAGTGGGTTGTACACTTCATAGTACCTATTAAACCACTAGGAAAAAGAAAAGGTGCAAGATACATCATCATTGCAACTGAATACCCAATAATATGGGATGAGGTAGAATGAGTGAAGGATTGCACATCTACAACAACAACACGATTCCTGTTCAATAATGTGGTCACCCAATTTGGATGACTGAAGATACTAGTGAGAAATTAAGGTAGTCATTTTTTCAACCAGACAATTAGAGCGATGACTAGAGAATTCTATATACAACACAAAAGAAGTACCCCATATCACCTGCAAGAAAATGGAGTAGTCGAATAATTCAATAAGATATTGGAGAACACACTTACTATGGTATGTAATACAAGTCATGATGATTGGGATCTGAAAATGCATGCGATACTCTGGGCCTATAGAACGACATGCAAAATACTGACATGTCAGGTAAGACACCATTAGAATTGGCTTATGGACAAGAAACGATGATTCCCATGGATTATATTGTCCCTAGTCTACATATAGCAGCAACAACAAGAATGAGCAACAAAGGAACAATTGAAGAAATACTAGCAGAGTTAGTACGACTTGAAGAGGATCATTTTATCGTAGGTAGAGAAGGATCGACATAAGTCCTGGTATGATCACCACGCAAATATGAAACATTTTTAGCATAGATATATGGTTCTTATCTATGACAACAAGTTTGTGAAGCACCCATGTAAGCTTCAAATGCATTGGCTTGGTCCCTACGTCATACATTTCATTACCAATGGAGGTATGGTACAATTGCAAAAGCTAAATGGAATACGTTTCCGAAACTAGTGAATGAAAGATGGTTAAAGGCCTAGCGAGATAGCTCGACGTGATATCACTGATAGCAACAGTGAAAAAAAGAAAAAAAGAGCGAAGAAATTTTGATAAAAGTCTATCATCAGAAAGAAAAGAAATGAGAAAAGTTGAACCATGACAAGGTTTGGATGTTTTTGACATTTGACGAGTTGCGAAGTGGTCAAATCAGGCAATCAATGAAGCAATTGTGAACAACAACATCCAATTCTACATTTATTTGGATGTGCTACAAACATAGGTGGTGAATATTTTGTACCTAACAAAAGAGGCAGTGCAGAATTATCAAATATTTTAAAGTTTGTCGATAGAGCCTCATGCCATCTTCATTGAAGTGCATGCAGATCCATAAGAGCATTAGATGATGATGCCATAAAATTTTAACAATGAATAACTGGAAGATATAGTGGTAGAATTTATAAAAGAATGGAAGGTTCCGGTCAGTGAATACAAACTATCCGACCCAAAAGAGGGGTCACTAGAAGACAAACCAAAAGATAAACAAAAACAAAGGGGTTAGAAGCGAAAGAAAATCATAGGATGAAATATCATCAGCATCGCCTACAGAATTAGAGCTTCAGAAACAACAGGAAGAAGCGTAAACGAAGCACATGTTTGAGAAAGGTGAGGGGGGTGGAGCCACTGGGCTCTTTTATGAGGAAACAAACAAGCTAACATATGAAATAACTAATGTGGTAAATAAAAAATGGGAAAAAGGTTACACAACAATTTTCTTTGAAGGGGAGGATAATCTCATTTTCAAGTTACATAGGTGGATTTATGGTATTTGAAAAAAGGTATCATGTTAGTTGCATGGACTTTTAATTTTTGAAATTGTTGAAATTGATTTTTTTTTGTTAATAAGGAACACTTCATATTACTTATAGTATGAAAATATATTACATTCATGCCCGACCAGCTGAAATATCCATGCTTAACCGAGTTGTTCACTAAAATATTTTTTCGAGCATCTCTCCTATTTCCCATACCATTGAAATCCTCATCACACAGGTCGATAGAGCCTACCCACAGACTTACATTTTTCAAAAAATAGAAATTCCTCTGACAACTGGCATGACAACCCCCTTTCCCATGTGTACACAAAGACTAAACCTGATTGACAAAAGATCTCTACGATACCCATTTCCGACTGAAAATATAATAAAAAAATACAGACAATACACTTTTCAACATGTTCATAATTAAACAGAAAAAAATATGTAACCTTGGTCGACCAAGCCAATGCTTCAAAATTGACGACGAAGGGCATGCAGCTTGCCCAAAAATGTCTTGAGCCCCCAACATTCCTTACTGAGGAGGAGGAGTGTTTGAAGGGGGAGATTGAGCTTCCTTGGCTTTCTCCCTAGGGTGGTCAAGAAATTTTCCAACAATCATTTCAAGTAGGAGAAACCGTGCAGCACTTTCTCGCTGCCCATGTGGATAAGAGTCAGGTATGTTAGTTTTGTACCTAGGAATTTGTTCCCTAAGTGATTTTTTTGCCTAAGTCACTTAGAAAAGGGGAAAAAGGTTACCCTCACATTAAAAGCTACTTAATGAGACTTTATAAAATTAAAGTCACTTTTTTGATAAATTTAAGTGGGTGAGTAAATTTATTTAAGTGATTTAAATAAATGTGATTTTTACTCTCATTGAATCTTAGCCATTGGATTGGATCTTTCTCCACCGTTGGATTAGATTCCCACTTAGGGTTTAGACAAAAAGGGTTGAGGGAGGCAAATCACTTCACTTTTTCATTTTTTGGAAAAGGAGAGACTGAGCTGAGAGAGAAGGAGGTCAAGCTAGGGCATTGGCATGATTCCCAAGAAGAGAGACTGCACAGAAATCGAGGGTATGGACTGCATTAAATTGCTGCACAAAAATCAAGGTGTACAGACTCTACGGACTGCATTAAATTGCTGCACAGAAATCGAGGTGTACGGACTGCATTAAATTGCTGCACAGAAATCGAGGTGTACGGACTGCATTAAATTGCTGCACAGAAATCGAAGGTGTACGGACTGCATTAATTGATGGCATAGAAATCGAGGCTATATGGACTACATTTAATGCTGCACAGAAATCGAGGACTGTATGGACTGCATTTAATGGCACAGAAATCGAGGGTGTATGGACTGCATTTAATGTTGGCATGTTTTTCAAGATTTTGAGATGAAATATTGGGTGGAGATAAGTTAAATTTTCACTGTATTTCTGTTCTGATATTTTGTTGAAGATAATAAAATCTCTCTCTCTCTAATTGGTTTTCCCTGTGGGGGTTTTTCCAGGGCTTGATTTTGGCCAAAAATATCTGAGTCTATCATTTTATGGTGTGATTGTTAAATGTGTTTTTCAGCCTGTTAGTGTATTTTACTGTGTGTTTAATTGTTCAGTTAAATTTCATAAGTAACCTACAGCCAATGCAAAACCGGCTGTACGTGAAAACCATGAAATGTTGACATAAACCAGCAAACAGTAAAACGCAGAATTTCATCATGGTATCAGAGCTTGGGGGTAGAAAACAGTGATAGTTTGTAGACACACAGAAATTTTTAGCATTTTACCTTCTGTCAGTGAGCAACACTTTGTTGGGTTTGTGTAGAGATGGCTACAGGTCTTAGACTGGAGGATAGGCTGGATGGGACATGAAATTTTGTGCCATGGAAGGCCAGAATTTTACTAATACTGGAGGAGAATGTGTTATGGTCGGATATAGTTAGGAACACTACAACTAACCCGGTTGTCATTCCTGCATCAGCAGATGCAGCAGCTCTATCAGCTTTCAATAAGGACTGTAAAGCTAGGAGGATCATTCTAGTTGTAGTTAAAGACCACATAATCCCTCACATTTCAGGCAAGACTAGGGCACACTTGATGTGGTCAGCCTTGATCAGTTTGTATGAGAGTTCCAATGAGAATAGGAAGATGGTTCTCAAAGAGAAACTCAAAAGTATAAAGATGAATGGGGTTGAGGGAGTCACAACATATCTTACCAGGATTTCTACAGTTCGGGATGAACTTGTAATGGTTGGGGAGGTGGTAGCCCCTACAGAGCTTGTACGCACAGTAGTGGATGGGGCTTCAAATCCCTGGGGTGCATTTGTGCAAGCCATAGTGGGCAGAGAGAACCTACCTAGCTGGGATAGACTTTGGGATGACTTTGTATAGGAGGATACTAGGAGAGGTCTTGTACAGGGTAGTACATCTCACAGTGGGGTTGATGACGAGAATGTGGCTTTGGAAACTAAGGGCAAGAAGAAGAAGGGTCCCAAGAAGGGTGGGGCCAAGAAGTAGTAGCAGCAGCAGCAGTAGAGTGGGCAGAAGAAAGACTTGAGTAAAATCAAATGTTATGCATGTCAGGCGTTTGGGCACTATGCTTCACAGTGTCCAAGCAAGAAGAAGAAGAAGGGACATGGACAGTAGATAGCAACCTCAACAGAGGTTGATGAGTTTGGTGATGCATTTCAGAGGGATTTTTCCCTATATGTTGGAAATATGGAGAGAGAGAGAGAGTCTCTTTAGCTACCAGCACAGACATGGATATGGATAGTGCGCATTCATTGTTGGTAGGTCATCAGGGGAGTCCATCCACCTCTACTACTTGGTATATTGACAATGGAGCCTCGAGCCACATGACTGGAGCTCGAGATATGTTCTCAGAGCTATCTTAGATAGGTAGAGATGTGGAGGTTGTCCTTGGAGACAACACCATTGTTAGAGCTATTGGTCAGGGGACCATTACATTTCAGAGGGAGTCGATGAGTCTCATGACTCTGAGGGATGTGTTGTATGTCCTTGGGTTGAAGAAGAACCTTGTGTCAGTTTCCACCATTGAGGACAGGGGTCTTGGGGTGTGCTTTTCAGATGGGAGAGTGCAGGTGTATCCCAGGGCTACAGGTATGTCTAGTGCCATGGACATTGGAGTCAGATGTGGAAAGTTGTACAAGCTCTTGTTTTAGCCACAGTGCGCTCTAGCACACAGCAGCAACAGTGAGCTATGTGAGCTATGGAATCCAAGGATGGCCCACCTACATCACCCAGCTCTCAAATTGTTGAGGAGCATGGTTACAAGATTACCGGAGTTCAGCATTGAGCAGAGTGATGTGTGCAGGGGGTGTGCCTTGGTAAAGCACACCAAGACTTCTTTTCCGAGTAGTGACACAAGAGCTGTAGGGGTGCTAGATCTTATCCATTCTGACATATGCAGTCCTATGTCATCAGTGTCTTTGACAGGTTTTGAGTACTACATTAGCTTCATTGATGACTAGTCCAGGAAGACCTGGATCTACTTCTTGAGGAGCAAGAAGTCCTCACTTGTGTTGAGAGTCTTCCAAGGGTTCAAAGCCCTTGTGGAGAAGCAGATGGGGAGGAAGATCCAGATGTTGAGATCGGACAATGGGGGTGAGTATACCTCCAAGGATTTCGATGCATTTTGCAGAAAAGAGGGCATTCAGAGACAGTTGACAGTTCCTTACACTCCTGAGCAGAATGGAGTAGTAGAGAGAAAGAACAGGTCGATTGTGGGGGAAGCCAGAGCAATGCTTCATGATCAGGGGTTACCTTTCTTTCTATGGGAAGAGGCATGTAGCATTGCAGTTTATCTGCAGAACATGAGTCCTCACAGGGCAGTGGGGAGTAAGACTCCTGAGGAGATGTATTCAGGAAAGAAGCCTAGGGTGGGTCACTTTCACATATTTGGCTCATTGACTTACTCTCACGTCCCTTCTGAGAAGAGGATGAAGTTTGATCCCACCGCAGAGAGAGGCATATTTGTGGGATATGATGAGACTTTGAAGGCCTATCGGCTTTACTTACCAGCCTAAGGAAAGTTGTTGTCCAGCGGGAAGTGAAGTTTGATGAGGAGAGAGCCTTTAGGAAGTCTAGGGAGTTAGAGCAGGGGGAGACACCAGCTCCCACACCTCAGTTGGTATAGGCTTCTTCGATGCAGCTATCAGGTCCACAGGTTTCTAGAGTGACTGGATCACAGGATACAGGCACAGCTTCTATAGGTTCAGTGATTCAGGTGGCTAGCACTTTAGGGACAGTTTCAGGTACAGGTTCAGGGTTGAGTACTTAGATCTCAGGTTCATCAGGTACTGGTCCTCGAGGTGTTGGACCTTCAGGTACTGGTACTTCCTTAGATGAGGCGAGCCCAAGACCAGTTTGGGAGGAGCAGTCTTCAAGGAAGATGAAGCCTAAGTGGCTTCAGGAGACCTTGAAGGATGCAGAGGCATTTGGTAGGCCCTAGGAGTAGATCAGGACAGTGGTGGAGCCAGACAGGTATGGTGTGGAGCAAGACACGGATGGTATGGCCCTTGTTGCGAGTCTTCATGACTCTGAGCCATCCACATTTGAGGAGGCTTCCCAGCATCAGGTATGGAGAGATGCCATGATGGAAGAGTACCATTCCATCGTGAAGAATGATGCTTGGGAGATAGTGCCGAGACCTGAGGGGAAGTCAGTTGTGACTTCCAAGTGGCTTTACAAGAGAAATCATGCTGCAGATGGCAGTGTCAAGAATTACAAGGCTTGGTTTGTGGCACGGTGGTTCTCACAGGTTGAGAGAGTTGACTATGATGACACATTTGCTCCAGTTGCTCGGTATTCTTCTATCAGGGTAGTTATATCTATAGCAGCAGAGATGGGTTGGAAGATCCACCAAATGGATGTGAAGACTGCATTTCTCAATGGTCTTCTGCAGGAGGAGGTATATTTAGAGCAGCCATAGGGATTTGAGATCCATGGGAGAGATTATCATGTGTGCAGGATGAGGAAAGCCTTGTACGGACTGAAGCAAGCTCCTAGAGCTTGGTACTCCAGGATTGATACTTACTTGACATCGATGGGATTCCAGAAGAGTGAGGCTGATCCCAACCTATACTTCATTGTGGTTGGAGGAGATCCGCTCATTCTTCTACTATAAGTTGATGATCTATTTATTATAGGTGATGAGCGTCTCATTGCACATTGCAAGATAGGTCTAGCAACGGAGTACGATATGACAGACATTGGACTGATGCATTACTATCTGGGGATGGAGGTTTGGCAGGAGCCTGGACATATTTTCCTTGGACATGGGAAGTATACAGTTGATATTCTGAAGAGATTTTGGATGGAGGACTGTAGGTCGATGTGTATGCCTATGATCACCAACTGGAAGCAACTTCATGCTTCCCAGGGTAAGTTGGTAGATCCCACTTTATATTGTCAGCTCATTGGGTCATTGATGTATCTAGTCAATACTAGGCCAGACTTGTGTTTTGTGGTTAACACTCTTAGTCAGTTCATGGTTGGGCCTAGGAGTGTGCACTGGACTACCGCAAAGCACATACTGAGATATCTTGCAGGTACGGTGGATTATGGTCTGGACTATAGGGGTTCGGGTGGAGTTAGCTTGGTTGGGTTCACATATTCAAACTGGGCAGGTTGTGTGAGGGATCGAAAGAGCACTTCCACTTGTTGTTTCAGTTTGGGCTTGGCAGCAGTGTCATGGTTTAGTCAGAAACAGAAGTCCGTTGCACTGAGTTCTGCTGAGGCTGAGTATATGGCAGCCAGTCAGGCTACTTGTGAAGCACTGTGGCTTCACAAGTTATTGGTAGATTTATTTGATTAGCAGCTTAGGCCTACGATGATCTATTGTGATAATCAGTGTTACATTCAGCTCTCTGAGAATCCAATGTTTCATGACAGGTTGAAGCACATTGAGATCAGGTACCATTTCATCCATGACTATGTTCAGAGAGGGGCAATTGAGCTACAGTATATATCCACTGATGAGCAGGTAGCAGACATTCTAATGAAGTGTTTGGGGAGGGGGAAGTTTGTCTTCTTTAGAGATAAGTTGGGAGTGGTGCACAACACCTTCCTCGGTAAGAGGGAGTGTTAGTTTTGTACCTAGGAATTTGTTCCCTAAGTGATTTTTTTGCCTAAGTCACTTAGAAAAGGGGAAAAAGGTGACCCTCACACTAAAAGCTACTTAATGAGATTTTATAAAGTTAAAGTCACCTTTTTGATAAATTTAAGTGGGTGAGTAAATTTATTTAAGTGATTTAAATAAATGTGATTTTTACTCTCATTGAATCTTAGCCATTGGATTGGATCTTTCTCCACCGTTGGATTAGATTCCCACTTAGGGTTTAGACAAAAAGGGTTAAGGGAGGCAAATCACTTCACTTTTTCATTTTTTGGAGAAGGAGAGACTGAGCAGAGAAAGAAGGAGGTCGAGCTAGGGCATTGGCACGATTCCCAAGAAGAGAGACTGCAAATAAATCAAGGGTACGAAAAGCATTAAATTGCTGCACACAAATCGAGGTGTACAGACTGTACGGATTGCATTAAATTGCTGCATAGAAATCAAGGTGTACGGACTGCATTAAATTGCTGCACAGAAATCAAGGGTGTACAGACTGTACAGAATGCATTAATTGATGGCACAGAAATTGAGGCTGTACGGACTGCATTTAATGCTGCACAGAAATTGAGGACTGTATGGACTGCATTTAATGGCACAAAAATCGAGGGTGTATGGACTGCATTTAATGCTGGCACGTTGTTCAAGATTTTGAGATGAAATCTTGGGTGGAGATAAGTTAAATTTTCACTGTATTTCTGTTCTAATATTTTGCTGAAGATAATAAAATCTCTCTCTCTCTCTAACTAGTTTTCCCCATGGGGGTTTTTCTAGGGCTTGATTTTGGCCAAAAATCTTTGAGTCTATCATATTATGGTGTGATTGTTAAATGTGTTTTTAAGCTTGTTAGTGTATTTTACTGTGTGTTTAATTGTTCAGTAAAATTTCATAAGTAACCTACAGCCAATGCAAAACCAGCTGTATGTGAAAACCACGAAATGTTGACATAAACCAGCAAACAATAAAACACAGAATTTCATCAAGGTATTCCTTAATACCATGTGCCAATTGCACCTTTTCCTAGATGTCGCGAGCGAGGAGAATAGGAACCTCCGAGAAAGGGTTGGACATTAGGGGCCTGCTTTGGTGGCTCTCGTACTCCCTAAGAAAATTATTTTCTTTGGATGCAATCTTAGCCTCAACAACAGCCGAGGTCTCGGCCATGTACTGTGCCCCCCAGTTAAACACAAATGGTACTAGGTCTTCATCAGCAGTCAAGGTTTTAGCAAAGGAACTAGAAGAAGGCATATTTCCTCTGCCAATTCTAATGCCCTCCCCCTGGTACCTTTTTACTCTCCATTGAGGTGCCATACTCTCACGAGGAATGTAGATTCGAGTAGCCTATAAACAATTACAATTAGGGTGAAGCTCGAGCAGAATGAACCAGTGTTCATCCTTGGGACTATTTATAACCATTCCACTCCTCCGGGCGACGTATCCTACCATTAACCAGTATGGATGATATTTCATTTTCATACATACTAGATCTTTGGCCTTACATTCCCTGATTCCATTAATCAGTGCCAGGTCCACCTGACCTTCATTTTCATGTGATAAATCAACATCTATTCCCCCCATTAAAGGCCTCTACATACGATATTCTTTGCAATTAACTTTTTAGGAGCAAATTCTCGAAATATACCCTCCAATTTTATCTAAGGGGAAATTCCCACACTTTGCTCCATACCTGGTTGCTTAAAAGAGAGGAATCACTATTTATTATGTCCTGCCCCCAGATCGTCCCTTCCGTATTGTTCCTGCATGCCAAATTATGTCATATCCTGCTCCGCACTCTTTCCATGCATCCTTACATTATTATCATCAAACTTAGAGGTGATTCCATTTGGTGTAATCACCTCCTTGATTCCTTTAACATCTTTCATAGAGATGATTGGGGAATTGTGATCAATCCCATTCATGTGTCTTTCATGAGTCGACTCGGCTATCACGTGGGTATCGTGCATGTGAAGGGATGTGTTGTCTTGCTGGATTGATTATAGCTATCCAAAAAAGGGTGTGGTAAACCTTACACATATTGAGGGTGCTCTCCTACCATCCTACCTACATCCTCCTCTGCCAATTCTTTGCATCGCCTCTATATCATACATTCCTTTTTGTCACTGATCATTTCTACATGGAAAGAATTTTTTCTGCCAAGCCCCTCATCGGTAAGAGCGTCTGCCACCATGTTACCATTTATTTTAACATGCATGAATTGGATCATTGTGTTTCCCATTAACATCCTTCTAAGCTCTGTAAGCCATCCTTCCCACTTCCAATTTTTGGAGACCTGGACAATGGTTGCACCATGTTGTAGTATTAGTTATAACTAAGGATTCCCCTTCCACTGTTAATGGTGTCTACATTCTTTATAAAACCCACTTTAACCCATTGATTAGCCCTTCTAACTCTGCCAGATTATTGGTGCTGGTTTTGATATTACCCCAAAATATGCTAAGAACTAGGCCCTTAGAGTTCATGATGGCTCCTCCAAATTCAGCAAGACCCATATTTCCTTTTGCAGCTCCATCAAAGTTTATTTTGAAATATTCGGATGTCGAAAACTGCCAAAAATCGAAGCTGCACAGGGGATTGAATGAAGCTCGGGGACAAGAATTATTCATAGGTAACTTAAAAATCCCCCATTCATATAGAATTTGTCTTTCAGTTATCTCTGCTACAAAATCTTCTTGGGTCCAATGATTTAAAGTTAGGATTTCTTTTATGTGGGTTTCAATCATCGTCCAAAGTTCCTCAACACGTCATTGTTTATTTTCAAATATTCTTTTGTTCTATGTTTTCTAGAGTTCCCACACTGTGAAGCTAGGGAACAAATCCCAAAACTCGTTCAAAAATTTATTTTTGAAGGCATTTGTTTTCCGGATTAATTGTCTAATTAAATAAACAACTGAAGTTCTGGAACATAAATTATCAAGCCGAGGAAGTCTTTTATTTCAAAGATATCAGGCAATATCTATGCAAGCACAATTTCTACCTGGCATTGTTGATCTATTGGTATGAAATCACAACTCATTATAAACTAGATAACACCTTCTTGAAAGGAAAGAAAACCTCAATCCTATCCATAAATCTAAACTATAAATCTAATCGTGCTTCAACAAAATCAATTATTATGAAGCAAGATCTAATTGCATGAATATAAAAGAAGTGTTATGTTGGCCAACGATCTCTCAAATGAATTAACAGGAAAACAACTATGAAAAATCTAATTAATGAAAGCATACAACTATGATAAATCTAATGAGTGAAAGAATGAACTAGATAATAAGCAAATATACATAACAAAACACTTAGAATAAACACTACCGACATCTGCTTAGGGAAGAGGGCCCTTCCTCCACTGAGCAGATATGGATCTCCCACAATGAAGGTCTACAACTCCAGAATTAAGAAACTGCCAGCATATATTATCAGAATGGATTTATTACAAAATTCTGGATCAATTTCTACAACATGGATTTAATTGATCTACTCCTCCCCCCCCATTCTCATGCGATTCATTACATATTTATACATAAAATTATCTGAGGAGAATGAGAAACCAAATCCCCAACTTGATCTATTTCAACAAATTTGCTAATTTGGAAAACCGACCGCAACAGTAAATCTGAGAATTATACGTTTAGAGAACCAGATGTATGTCTTAAACCCTAGATTTGTTTGGAAATTTCCCCATGATTCAGGTAATTGAGGCCGTTATGCACAAAACCCATGTCCTATATTTTTGAGATTCTTTTCCATATGTCCATAAATCAAGACGCGGATCAAGGTTTTCTTGTCTGGAATGCATTTTTGGTTAAGGTCATTTGATCATGAGCTAGAGGCTTGAACCATGAGTGTTGTTGCTATTAATATCGAAAATCACTCCATAAATAATCATTAGTAAAAATATGCATACTAATCTTCAATTCATTAAAAATAAAGGAAAATAATCATGATTAACCACTAAAGAATTAATGGAAGTAATATGGTATTTTTTGGGCAGTTACAACAAATGGATGAAAAATTGAATGATACTAATGGATAATAATATGAATAAGAGGGATGAAATATATGTCGATAGGTGATGAAAATATGGAAAAATTCATGACCCAACATCTCCCCCAAACTGAACTTGTTGCATGTCCTCATGCAACCCAAAACCTGTCTAGCATCCAAACTTGAAAGATTCATTCAATTGTTGCTTTCATTTTATCATTGGCACAGTTGCAGTTGGAAGAAATGGAAATTTTAGTAGAATTGTAGCTACAAAATGGGAAATTTTGGCTGAATTTGGCGGAGTCACAACTGTTGTATAAGACATACATGTCCAAGTCACAGCTGGAAGAATATGAAAAATAGGCAAAATTGGGAAAGTCACAGCTGTTGTATAAGGAAAATATGGCGAAGTCACAACTCTGAGAATAGGAAAAATGGGAAGAATTGGGGATGTCGTAGCTGGTGTATAAGGAAAATATGGTGAAGTCACAGCTACGAGAATAGGAAAAATGGGAAGATTTGGGGAAGTCGCAGCTGGTGTATAAGGAAAATTAGGTGAATTCACAGCTATGAGAATAGGAAAATGAGAAAAATTGGGGAAGTCACAACTGGTGTATAAGAAAAATATAGCAAAGTCACAACTGCAAGTATCGAAAAAATGGGAAAAATTGGGGAAGTCGTTGCTGGTGTATAAGATAAATCACACAAAAAATTTAGTAGAATCGCATCCTTTTTAGTAGAGAATTTAGCAGAAAATATAGCGGAGTCACAATATTTTTAGTGGAGAATTTAGCAGAACATTTAGTGGACTCACAACCTTTTTAGCGGAACATTTAGCGGACTCACAACATTTTAGCGGAGAATTTGGTGGAAAATTTAGCGGATTCACAACCATTTGAACAAAAAACTTCCGAAATAATTTTCTCCCAAACAACGAACTGGGTTTGGCTGAATTTTTTTATGCAAGTTTCTATGATTCTAATGCATCTCCCCACCAAAAATTAGAGATACCCAATTTAGCTGTAGTAGATGATGGTTGTTTTTTCAAAATCTGTGAAGAATTGTTTTCTAAAAATTTGTGACTATATTCCTCTTAACATAGTGCTTCTGCTCCCCAAATCTCAAATTCATCTAATGCACGAATCTCGAGATATAGAAAAAATGGTTGTAGGTGATGATGGCCATTTTCTCGAAAACCATGCATTGGATTGGGCTGAAACTTACCAAAGTTGTTCTTCATGATGTTATGCATTCTTTTTCTAAGTTTCATGAAAATATGGTTCATGGTTTGGAAGATATGCTTACTTCAATTTATGCATTTTTGCAAGCTGTGAATCAGTAAAAACAAGTATGTTTGCAAGATTGATCTAAGCATTCACATTAGCAGAAAGTAGTTAACAGTGAATTACAAAAAGAATACCAAAAGCTACTTCTTCCCCAAACTGAAGAAATAACATGTCCTCATGCAATCAAAATCAACTTTATCCCAAGTGCATGATCAATTCTTCATGTGGCCTCCCTGTTGTTTTTAGAAAAAAAAACACTTGTTACTAGCACATAAACTTACAACGTGCTTCCTTTGTTATATGCATTCTATAGCTTTCATTCACTGCTACAAAAAGTAAACCATGCTTCTTTTGAAGATGATGACCATTGTAGGATTCATTTATTTTTAGAGACTCATTTGAAAACAAAGCATGAATCTTGCTAAAGAAAATGTATGTGTATTGCTGCTCCAAAAATCCATATAAATTGTCAAGCTACTGCATGAATCATAATCCCAAAGTATGTATTCTACTGTTAAGAAAAATGACACAAGATGATCTTGATTTGTCTTGAAAATACTTTCTCTTTGTAATATTTAACAACAAAATAAATAGCTGAATATGAATGATGAAATCACAAGTTAAAACTAATGATCCACAATATTTGGAAATTTCTTTGCAATGGGTATGAGATCATCTACAACCAATAGATAAAATGCATATTGATGCTCTTGGCTGCACCTTTTAAGAAAAGCTTTTGAAAATTTGTCATAAGAGCCCTTTTCCATCTTCAACATCTAGTCCAAATATAGTTCAGATTTGTTCGTTGGCTCTCTTTGCACATACCATTGATTTGGAAAGCTGATGAAAAAATCCCTTAGGATTGAAAATAGAGGCTTTGAATTCCTCCCTCTTGTATGAAAACATGTGCTTGAATAAATGGCTTCTACAATAGTTTTTTCTGAAGTAGGTTTTCTACAAGGACCAACCATTCCTTTACATTTCTTGGTATGATCAAGTGCCTTGATTTATTTGAATGGTATTGTGGGAGACATGGTCCTTTTCCCCAATAGTCTCTTGGGCTTGGGCATGTGTAGTAGCTTCTTCTTGGGTTGTTGGTTCTTGTGGAGCAACAATAACAAATCTTTTCTTCCTACTGCTTATTTTTATGTGGCAGTAGTAAGGAGCCTTATCATGCTAGGATGTAGGAGATGTTGGAATGGACTTGACTTGTGTTGCATGAAGTGGAATGATGAGGTGTTAGAATCTAANCTCTAATGGGACTATATGGGAATATATGGACAAGATGGAAAGGTGTTTCCCCCCCAAACTGAAGGCTTTTGATACCGTGAAAAATGACAAAAAGTAAAAAAATGAAATGGATAATGCTTAATGCTTTTCATGACATATTCCTAAATATTTAATGAACAAAAAAATCATGCTATTTTACCCCAAATGTTACCTCTGTGGAAGCCTTGGTTGACATGAATGTACTAATGCTAGAGAAACATAGGCCAAACACTTGCTGAGAGAGATGCAGCTAAGAGTTGAAACTATTTGAGACTAAATCTGATCTGAAATGATGTTGTTCTAGCTGCATGTAAGACTAACTGCTGAGACAAATGATGAGGAGGAATTCTCCCACAAAAACAGAAAGCTCCTTGCCTTATTCTAAAAATCAACTACTAGAATGAAAATGGAAAGGAATTGCAAAACTACTAAAACAAATGATGTTGCAAGTCATTGTTGAAACCATTAGATTAGATAATCTTCAGCTGCTACAAAACTGATGTACAATTCTTACCATGCGAATGAATGTGCTGAAGTTGAGCATGGAAATAAATCATTGGATTACTGACCATTAATGTATGTCATTAACCAATGTGAAGCAACTAACCTTTGATGACAATGAGCTCTAAAGTACCTTAGTGCATCCTGACAAGTACGAATGCCAATTACAGGAAATTTTAATTTATAATGGGCCTTCCAAAAATAATACAAATTCTGGGTCATCATGTATTAGCCAATCAAAATGCTTTAAAATTCAAAAAGGGAGCACCGCTTAAACAATTTTCTAATATAAATTTGGGGATAGGTATCATAAAAAAAAACATTTTTGTTCTTATTTTTGACATATCTCCCTATGTTTTTACTCAAATTTTGATTGGGAGATCTCGTTGGATGAGGAATTAAATTTTGCATCCAACGAGTACCCACTCGGCATACTTTTGATGGGTCTCGCTACCCCAAAAATAAGAAATACTTGAAAAAACATGATGATGACATCATCATCACATTTTTTTTCCAGGAATTTCTTATTTTTGGGGGAGCATGGCCTATCAAAAGTATGCCGAGTAGGTACTCGTTGGATGCAAAATTTAATTCCCCATCCAACGAGCTCTCCCAATCGAAATTTGAGTAAAAACACAGGGAGATATGTCGAAAATAGGAACAAAAAAGTAGTTTTGTTCTTTTTTCCTCCAAAATTAATAAATATTATTTTATTAATTTTCCTTAGGAGGCCCATTTTGAGTTGAAATTTCCTCTAATGAATGTGCTGGAGTCAAGTGACCTCCAATATTTGTCAATCAAGATGCATTGATGAATCTCAATGATTAACAACAAGGAAATATGCCATTGATTCATGCAGATCCTACGGTACTAAAAAAATATCGATCCTGAATGATTTGTTGGAGGCAGTCAGACAAGATCATTGGAAGGTGGACCTTAATGAATTCCACATCATCTAATACGAGTACAAAATAAATGGTTGTGAAAAATCATGGTGAAAAATAGACCCAACATGAAACTGGGAAGTGGAAAGTATATGTGTAGTCATGATGTAGTAGTGATATCAAATAAAATGTTTAAGGTTAACTGCATAAGAAGTGGAAAATAGGACTTCCTCATGAATTTATTTTTATAGCTTTGAAAGAAGGAGGATGAATGAATCTACCATATCACAATTGCCTTCTTGAGAGGTTTCTTTTGGCAACAATTGGTAAAGGATTCTTGGCAAGTAGCAATGAGACTTGACTTATGGAAAATTGGTATGGTTTGCACATAAATCTATCCATTTTTTATGTTCTCAATCCATTTGCAAATTGAGAATAAATATTCAAGAGTTACTGATGCATGCATTGACCTTCTTCTTCCAAGGACCTGCAAAAACCTAGTACTTTCCTGCAATAAAACATGAGACGATGGAAGAAGAGAGGTGATTGGTCTCTATTAATTAAACACTTATGAAAAAAAATAACAACAAATTACTTATATAACAAATCCAAGAAAAAAAATGAACGAAGCAAATTCAATTTATACTTGTGGGAGAAAGATGACAAATTAGACTCACTAGCAATGTTTCGATCATAAATTATTCATTCCTAGTCTGATTTGCGTGATTCCATAACCAAATGAAATTAAATTTATAGATATGTGTCCATTGTAAACACATTTTTAAAATTTTATGTGATGATCTTCAAAATTTTCTCAATAACTACCTGCATGACAAGGTGTTTTTCGAATTCTAGACTAGACTAACAGTCACGGTTTTGGCATAAATATTTTGTTTGATAGCGGATTGATGTGATTCCATTTGGAGATGAAAGTATACCCATGTAGGTATCTATATTAGAAACAATTTTTTCACCACATAAGAATTTATGGGTCAAATAGGACAATGAACAGTCTAGGAAACAAAGTTTTAAGAATGTTGATTTGTGATAGGCAGTCGTTATTTTGGTCATAAAATTTGCATACGATATCGAAATGGAGTGATTAAAATTGTATTGTAAACTAGATTCATAGTGGAATATATCAATTAAATAGTTTTTCAATATATGTCCAATAAGGAATCCAAAAAGTGTATGTCCCAGTTCTGTTCCTAAGCTGCCTGCTTGACACCCCGCTAGTATTTTGACCATAATTTTTCATTTGATTTCGAATCTCAAAAATTAAAATTGTTTTGGAAACTAGATTCAAAGGATACTTGGGATGTAATTTTTGTTTTTAAAACAAGTCCATTTGGTCTCCCCAAAACGGACTGTCCCGACTGTGTTTCAGTAAACAATTCAAGCCAAAATGCCACAAAAATCCAGTAAATTAAATATGGCCCCCCAAAAGTGATTGAAATACATGTGAATGTTTTTAATGATGTAAATTTAAATATATCACACACCCATACCAAAAATTTCAAGCATTGAGAACCTACATTGACTTACACAGTCTGTTGCAGCCACAACTACAACTCTTAAAATGATATAATGTTGAAATAAAGCATGTGTATTTTTATGGATGTCTTATATATAAATGAAAACTAAATAGATACCATGATGTGCAACACAAATGTATCTAAAACTCATAAATTCTCACCTATAGAACAATGATAGTTGGTTGTTGTAGCTCATTGTTACAGCTGATAGTCACAGTTGGGTGTTACAGCTCATCGTTATAGCTGATAGTCACAACTGGGTGTTGCAGCTCATTGTTACAGCTGACAGTCACATCTAGGGGTTGCAGCTCACTATTACAGCTGATAGTCATAGATGGGTGTTGCAACTTGCTATTACAGCTGAAAGTCATAGCTGAGTGTTACAGTTGACAATAATCTTAAACACTATAACAATTTGTTTCAACTAACAAATTCATGCCAAAGTTCAAGCTCAAAGGTTTCCATAATCATTGGCTCATTTTCCCATGGAGTATTCATTCATCAATGCTTCCTTCCTCTTACCCACTTCTTGTAAAACATAGATTAGTAATATGGGTGGCTCTTACTGCACCACGTGACCAAGAGTTCTTATTCAGAACAAAATGATACTATCTATGCATCTAAGTAAAAAATTGAATGGGATCTTGCCAATTTTATTTACTTACAATATCCTACACTACTTGGAAATAACAAATTCTTTTCAAGTGTAGGAAAACTTCCAATGGAGCCACTTTCGAAGAAATGAATCAAGTATTCTCATACTCCCAACAAAAAAATATAACTTTATGAATGCTAGATATGAAAGATAAACTTCCCTTGAAATGATGGTGCCAAAAATTGGTGAAGTATGGAATGATGCTGTAGACCGATGATATATTGAAGCCAATCTTCAATATAGTATTTGTTCCCTTTATTTCTCATGGTTGTTACACTATGAATCTCCTTAGTAAAATGATCTTCCTGAATGCATGAGAGATTCATATCTAATGGTGTAGGATTCTTTTGGTTCCAATGTTCGTTCTTCATCAAATTTGTTGATCTTGTTAACTTGTTGATGACCATAAGAAACTTCACTTCCAAGTATTGGATTTAAAACATGTCCAGGCCTCGTATGGATTTGCTGCAACAATGCACAATATTTTTGTAGCGGTGTAGGTGAGGTAGAAGAAGAGGGAAATGTAGGAAAATTTTCATTTCAGCACTGCAAGCATACTGTACTTATTTATTATGGTTAGGGTGGAGGGTGGAGTGGACAAGAAATTGTGTTGGATACCAGGGAGTTTGATGAGAAGATAGATGTGGCTGATGTAGAGGATTGGTTTCTGAGGTTGATATTGAAGGACCAATTTGTGTTGTAGCATGAGGGAGAGTGGCCATGCGATCATAAGATAGGTCATTCCAACCTTGTGGATAAGGTAGGTAAGAGTTAAATTGAGGATGAAATAGTTTCCATGGTTGAAGAGTATTCAATGATTGAGTATGAGAGTAAGGAAAATGAGGGGTAGAGTTTTTAACCATACATGTAGGCATGTAGGACAAGGTTTCCATGACTGTTTCAATCAGTTGGATGTGACTCCTAGCTATCTTTGATACATTTATTTCATTATTCGTAAGGACGGACAATGATCTATGGAATGATTCAAGTCACATATGCCACAAATTGTGAGACTATCCAAAGGACAATCCATTGCAAGATATTTCTTCTAGGATCGAGGGAAAACTATTTCTTTAAATTCCTCGCTCTTTTCCTTAACCTACAAAACAACCAATTGTGAATTTAGTGAACCATTGATATCAACATTAGAATTTTCAAATAAATTACTGATTTCTTCTCGTCAAGCTCTTGTTTTTGTAGCAAATTTCAAAATTAGAGAGGGAAGTTCTTTAGAATGCTTATTGGTCTTGAAATTTCCTCTTTAATACCTTCTACATAACTCACAAATATCATCATATGATAACTGAAATCCATTTCTTGTTCCCATCGCATTTAATATTTCTAAATATTCATCTTGGATTTCCTTGAGTAGAAGTGTTTTTAAGGTCTCTTTTCCCAGTTTTCTTTGTTTGAATCTTTGGTGGTTATATTGAAAGCGTTCCATGTATTCCTCCAGACTCTCTTTTTCTCCTTGTGTTATTTGGAAGATGTCTTCATTAACCCAACAATAATCTTCGTACCTTTTCAAGAATACAAGTTTCATGTCTTCCCAAGTTTGTATACAATTTCCACCGAGGCTCATGAAACATCAGAGGGATGTTCCTTTTAGAGTAAGGATAAACACACTCAACTCTTAATCATTAGAACAATAACCATATCCTCTACAAATTATTTCGAATTGAAATAAAAAAACATCAGGGTCTTCATTTTAAAAAACCGTGAAATTTTGGTAGAACATGTGGGGGAATGATTTTCGTTGGTTCCACTCTTCCTAAATCTTTGATGGGAAATTCAAAGGTAACAACTTATGCATCTTTCTTACTTGTCATATCCTCATAATTCTTCATGTGATATCTAAAGGCTCCTCCTTCGAATGTTCTTGTCATATTGTTAGTATAATGGGTGGTACTTACAACACCACTAAGGGGAATGATAACATTTACTCTCCATACTTTTGAAAAAAAAAATTATAAAAAAAAATTCAATAAACCAAAATGTAAACATGCAACATATATTCCCTACTTTAACAATGAATCTACAAAACAATGTCAGATTACTTTTGCACCATTGATAGATTCCACGGAAACGGTGCCAAAATGTTGGTCAGATTAATTTTCTAATTAAATAAACTCAAATTCCACAACATAAATTATTAACCCAAGGAAGTATTTTATTTCAAAGCTATCGCGCAATATCTATGCAAGCACAATTTCTACCTAGAACTTTTGATCTATTGGTATGAAATCGGAACTCATTATAAACTAGATCACACCTTAAAAGAAAACAAACTGGAATCCTATTCATAAATCCAAACTACAAATATAATCACACCTTAACAAAATCAATTCTTATGAAGAAATATCTAATTGCATGAATCTAAAATAAGTGTTATGTTGGCCAATAATCTATCAAATGAATTAGCAGGAAAACAACTATGACACATATAATGAATGAAAGCATACAACTATGATAAATCTAATGAATGAAAGCATGAACTAGATAATAAGAAAATATACATAATAAAACACTTACAATCAACACTACCGGAATCTTCTCAGGGAAGAGAGCCCTTCCTCCACTGAGCAGATCTGGATCTCCCACAATGAAGGTATACAACTCCAGAATTAAGAAACTACCACCATATATTATCAGAATGAAATTATTACAAAAAATAGATAATAAGAAAATATACATAATAAAACACTTACAATCAACACTACCGGAATCTTCTCAGGGAAGAGGGCCCTTCCTCCACTTAGCAGATCTGGATCTCCCACAATGAAGGTATACAACTCCAGAATTAAGAAACTACCGCCATATATTATCAGAATGAAATTATTACAAAAGTCTGGATCAATTTCAAAAGAATAACATTACTTTCTCTACTCTCCCCCCCTTCTCATGAGATTGATTACATATTTATACATAAAATTCTCTCAGGATAATGAGAAACCGAATACCCAACTTGATCTATTTCAACAAATTTGCTAATTTGGAAAACCGATCGCAACAGTAAATATGAGAATTACACATTTAGTGAACCATATCTATATCTTAAACCATATCTTTGTTTGGAAATTTCTCATGATTCAGGTAATTGAGGCCTTCATGCACAAAACCCATTTCCCGTATTTGTGAGATTCTTTTCGATATGCCCGCAAATCAAGACACAAATAAGGTGTTCTTGTGTGGCATGATTTTTTGGTTAAGGCTGCTTGATCATGAGCTGGAGGCTTGAACCATGAGTGTTGGTACTGTTAATATGGAAAATCACTCCATAAACCATCATCAGTNGCATGATTTTTTGGTTAAGGCTGCTTGATCATGAGCTAGAGGCTTGAACCATGAGTGTTGGTACTGTTAATATGGAAAATCACTCCATAAACCATCATCAGTAAAAATAGGCATAATAATATTCAATTCATTAAAAATAAAGGAAATTAATCATGATTAACTGCTAAAGCATCAATTGAAGTAATATGCTATTTTACGGGAAGTTACAACAAATGGATGGAAAATGGAATGATAAATGGATACTAATATGAAGAAGAGGGATGAAATGTATGTCGATAGGTGATGAAAATATTAATAAATCTATGACCCACCCACATTCTTCAGTGCATTTGCTATTTTTAGGTCAGTATGACCTTTGTGTCTGTGATTCTTTTTTAAAAGCCCCACGCATTTTTCCTAAATGGCTTCCGTTATCGAGAAGTCATCAAGAAGGTGGTTGATGGTTACATTATTAGTTTCACAAAGGAAACATCTTGACGGACCCATAAACCCATGGGCCTGAATATTTTCCCATGTGAGAATGTGTCTTCTGACAAGAAGCCATCTGAAAGACACCACTTTGGGTCACCATCTCTCGCCCTAGATTTTCTTCCATTTCCTTCCCTTCTCCATTCTTTGAGTTTTAGTTAGAATTCTGATTGCCTCTTTTATATTGAAGTTCCTCAAATTGGTGTACACCCATCAAAGCTTGTCCGGTCATGCATTCCTAGGTATCTTTCTATTACAAAGTTCGTCGTAGAAATCCTCAATTTTCTCTTTTGATAATAGGGATTGCCACCATTCGTTTGATTTCCAAGTCATAAAGAGTTTGTCAGGGCATCCCGAGTCCCAAAATTCCTCCACCTTTTTCATTAGACTATTATGAAGATATTGGTTTAGCATAGGAATATCATCCCGATTAGCTATACAAGGCTCCTGTTTACAAGAATCTCTAGTAAACAGTGCAAACTTTCCATCTCTAACCTACCAGAAATTATGTTGTTGTATAATGCTTATGTTCTTGTGAGCCAATTTCCAAATTCTAGAACTAGGAACATTTTCTCTGAATTTAATCAACAATTGTTTAGGCCACTAAGGGGTGTATTTCATGTGCCATAGTTTAGCCCATGGTTCCTCCTCTTGGGTTATCCATTTACACCATATTTTGGCTCCCATCACTTTTTTTTATCTCTAAGGGGTCTCTTAGTCCTAAGACCCCAACTTATTTAGGTTTGTAGATGGTTTTCCAATCCACCAAGGGCCACTTCCCATGTCCTTCTATTCTCCCCCATAGGAAATTTCTTTGGATATTCCTAATCTTTTTTATCATTGATTTTGGTGTAGCTAGAACCGAAAAGGGATAGAGAGGCATAGCTTACATGAATGATTTTACTAGCATGATTCTTCTTGGGAAATTAAGGGCTCTGAATGTCCAATGAATCAGCTTCTGCTTAATTTTATCCAGAATTTCCTTCCATGATATTTTTCTTATAGTGCACTCTGCTAATGGTGCACCTAAAAAATTAGAGGGTAGAACTCCCTCTAATAAATATAGAATTATGAGAATATTTCTTTTAGTGTTTTCAGAGTGTTGAAAAAATAGACCTGGGATTTATCCTTATTAATTTCAAGCCCACTGGCCTCAAGGAAGGTGTGAAGACCCTGTTTTAGGCGTCCTGTACAGTAGAAGGTCCCATAAGCATCATATCATGCACAAACTATTGATGTTTTTGTGGTTCCAGTTTGGCATTAAGGAGGATCCCTCTAATCCTGCCCTCATTGAGCATATTCCTGAGCATTCTGCCCAATCCCTCAACATAAATGATGAATGGGAAGGGAGACAGGGGATCTCCTTGTCTAATTCCTCTAGAAACTTGGAAGGGCTGGGATAGAGACTTGTTAACCAAAATGGAAAAAAAAATGCTTATGAAACAAGCTTCACAACACATTCATTCCATTAATCAGAGAAACGAAAAGTCTACAGGACCCCTACCAAGAAATTCCAATTAATTTTATCTTAAGCTTTTGACAAATCAAGTTTCAGGAGCATACCTAGGATTTTCCCAACTTTTAATGAGCGAATGGTTTCATGCACCAGAATGATACCATCCAGAATTTGCCACCCTTCAACAAATCCTGTTTATTTAGGAGAAATTAGGATAGGGAGAAAGGGTTGGATCCTATTGGATATAACCTTTGATATAATCTTATATATAACATTACATAAGCTGATTGGTCGTATCTTTTCAGGGTCCTCAGTTCCATTCGCTTTGGGAATAATCATTAGGAAGGTTGCATTAAGATTTTTCAAAATACTTCCAGTCTTCCTTTAGTATTCACCCAATGCCCATACTTCTTCCTTCAACCAATCCCAGCAGGCATGAAAGAAGCTAGTATTGAACCCAAGAAGTCCCAGGGCTTTGTCATTTACCATTTGTTTGAAAATTGCTTCAACTTCTTGCATCTCAATAGGTTTCATAAGCATGAAGTTTTGTTCTTCCGTAATAACCTTTGGAATGTGTCGGAGCACCTCTCT
>LPNX011018398.1:0-11643 GCA_001517045.1 Pseudotsuga menziesii
TGAACAGTACATCCCTACCCCTTGCCGCATCAATTTGCGTGCCGCATCGGCCGTTATCCGATTATTCCACTTATTTTACATGAGCCATTCACTCCTGTCATATTGCAAAGGTCTCGTTATTTTGCCCCCGTCCATCCACCCGGCAAGGAGATCCACACCCCAACACAAACCCAAACCCACATTAATTTCCCGGAAAGCAGACAATCATTAATTTCCTTTACAAGAAGACATTCGCAATGTATAACTATCCTCAGCAATTCGATATTGAATAAGCAATGCACATCAATTCGATATTGAATAAGCAATCTAAATCATTCCTACAACGTTTAAACATTTAAATAACAGAGCTCATAACCCTGTTCATACAATCTAAATCGTTCTGCAATGTATGAGTAATTGAAATGAAGAAAATCAACTTCTACAGGATTTAATAAAACATACCATCAACTTCTACAGGATTTAATAAAACATAGCACATGCAACGATGCAAAGAGGTGTGCAGACTTGGAAAAGGGGGCCCTCCAATGCTTCATTCACACACACAAAGAAAATCACAGAGCTTTAAAACTCAATCGCATTCACCATATAGAATTGGGCATACACAATAATTTATCAAACCCACAGTCTTTATTTCAAAACCACACATCTATGATCCAGGGGGTTTCTTTCCTCTGTAAAATCAAATACTTATACAATTTAAAAAAAAACTGGAAATGCTATAAATCTGGAGGACTCATAATGATATGCGACCCTCGCGATCCTCCATCAGATCCATCAAAATAGACAAAATCAAAACTGTCATGTTTTTATGCTAAGTGGTAGCACAGGTGGTCGTCTTTGACTGGCATTGACTCGACACCTATGAAAACCATATCATCTATTCGTTAGAAGTTTAACCATCCTTGGACATCGAGGATCTTCCTCCCATCTCTCAGTTTGCGCCTAGCTGACCTGCAAGTATCCAACCTAGGAGAAATTACGGGAAGTTAGCACATTCTGTAATTTTGAATATTAAAGAATTTTAAAGATAGCACATTCTGTAGGATATTATGGGAAGTTAGCACATTCTGTAGGATATTACAGGAAGTTAGCACATTCTGTAGGATATTAAAGAATACCCTTAATTTCACTAAATATTGGAAAAAGCCTCCTAAAATTGTATTGTTGAACCCCCTCCCAATATACCTTTTCAATTAAGAAAACCCCTAGTTTCACCATATATTTTGTGTACCCATTTTTTTTTGTTGGTTAAGTGCCCTGTGATTTTTTGGACGAACCTTTGGCCTGAGAAACCACCATCCAGGGGCATCTAAGCCATCAAAATCACCCGGGGATCACACCCGGCCTAGTTGCACCAACCCTTATCATGGTTGGATTTAAATGTCTCCTTCCAATAGCAGTGGGTTTTGATCCTGGGCCTCTAAGCAAATGAAACCCCTCTCGACCATTTTCTCTACCAGAATTTGACATTGTGTACCCATTTCTAATACCCCCTTAATATCATATTATATAGTTGTAATAAGAAGGATCCCTAATACATCTTAGTATAAACAAACATGATGCTAAATAAAATAATAGTATAATGCTAATAATGATCCCACTAGGATTGAGGGGTGATTGATCAATTTGTAACGTTCGATAGTGGAAGACCCAACAAAATAGTAATATAGAGTAAAAGACAACCCATTAATAGATCAATGTAACAAACAATATAAAATAATATTAATCTAATAGTTAATACAATTCTTCTAAAATATGAGAATTGTGGATGTTTCACACCACATCCTACCAATCTACTAATTTTATATCATGTAAATACAAGTATAGCCATAGAGATATCATGTTTTCTATAAGCTTAATCAATTAAGTTCCATAAAAATGAAAAATTGAAACCCTTTCATGGATGAAATCCCCTACCTATCTATCAAAACAAACATCATTGATGTTTGAACTGAAACGAACATAAAAATATTCCTCTTACTTTCCAATAACATTATATGATCATGTGCATAACTTGGATTTGGTCATTCACAAGATGCAATGAATTATCTCTACTTCCTCTACATTTATTCCTGCAATCAAGGGAATTAACAACATTTAGTTACCTTTTCTTGAGTTATATCTACTTTTTTTTACCTTTACAGGAGAGGGAAAAAATCCATTGTTAAGTTTCAAGCATGCAATGGTTATAAATATACACAAATGGTGAAACTTAATGGTACCATTCCTAGCTAGCGATAACACATGGGTATGTAAATAAGGATTTAGATTTTCACCTATGTTCATGTTAGTTTTTAGATTTTCACCTATGTTCATGTCAGTCCTAATACAAAATTAATATGGATGCCTTGCATATAAGTATTGAAATTACAATTCTGAATGTGACAAATATAACTCAATCTATCAACTATTCCTAACTGCAATGTCAAAATGTTAAAGAATAAAACAAAAAGTTGAAATAAATAATTAGTTAAGAAATATTGATGTAAATTTTCTTGGTTCTAGTGAACCAAGAAGGATTGATCTCACTTTTCTTGGTTGTCATGGAGGAGAAGTTTTATTGAACCTTAATACCCACCTAAACCCCAACCTAAAAAACTATTCTAAAAAAAGGACATTACAAGGTCAGTGATTTAGAGGTATAAAACCATCCCATGATTTGGAGGTTATTCCTTAGTAGAAGTTAGGACTGATATGAATCCATACCATGATTTGGAGGTATGAATCTAGCTCATGATTTAGAGGTTATTCCTTAACAAAAAATAGGACTAATATGAATCCAACAAAGGATTTGGAGGTATGAATTGAGCCCATGATTTGGAGGTATGAATCCATCCCACAATTTGGAGTTTATTCCTTGGCCAGCCCAAATAAAATAACTACCAATATTTATAAATTACTATGTCGAATTAAAAATCCCCCCTTAACCCCTTAATACGAGGAAATATATTTTTGAGGGTTTTAGGACTATTCAAACCCCCAATATGAATGTATGTTCTATGATATTTCCTTGCTAGTGAACCCCTCGCTATATGTTATTGGTTTGTTGTTTGATCATTAGGGATATCATCAATATTGAATTAAAAAAAATATACAGTTGGGATGATAAAAAGTGAATATATTGAGATTGAAGTACAAAATGAGGACGAATTACATTATTTTTATATATTTTTAAAAAATCTTACATTTATTTATCTAATATCTCATAACAATTTTAATTTTGTTTTGATCTAACATTTCATAATGTCTCTAATTATTTTTTTACTAGGTATGTAAGTACATGTAAAATTCTCATTTGAAATACCTCAACTTGCATAGTTATGGCTTCCTTTAAATCTTTAAATGCAAAATTGCACTACTTCCATTAATCTCATGCATTTATTTGCCTAATGTCCCACAACATTTTTAATGCCTTGACTAGCTATGTCACGAAATGGAAATTTCTCCTATGGAATATCTCAACTTACATAAATATGGCATCCTTTAGATACTTAAGTGAGAAAAAATGAGTCTAATGTTTAGTACATTATTTAAATTATTAAAAAAAATCCTTCCAACCATGATACATATATATATGCCAGTACGTTTTCATCTAATTATTTGCCTTAATATATATTTTAATTAAAGGATATGCCAATTGTTTTTGTTGACATATGTTAAACAATGAAAATAAGATATTTTCATCAAAAATTCATTAAACACTTCATCAATGGCACCTCACCATGTTAACCCACTAATCCTTGACCATTAAATAACTACATACCTCATTAACCTTGAATCCTTACCCTCAAAATAACACCCATTTCATTAAATCTAGACATATTTTAGTCCAAGCCCCTTTGAAAACAGGTCAAAAGAACCCTTCCTAAAGTCTAGAAACAATCTTTATAAAGTTTAAAAATTGTCAATATGAGTTCAAAAAGTGCCAATATCGTGTTTGGAAATTGCATTTTTGGGTTTGAAATTTGTAGTTTTTGAACCACATTTTTCACCCAATATTGACACTTTCGAAATGGATTTTGATAGTTTTCGAACCCAATATTGACACTTTTTTAATCAGATTTTGCACTTTACAAAATTGAGACTGGCATTTTTAGAATCTAATTTTTATTAATTTTAGAAACCCAACTTGTAAATATTTGATCTTATTCAGCAACACACTATTTAGAACTTTAGATGTTGGTAGCCAATCACTAAAATGATCCTTCAAAGAATAAGTCACAACTAGATAACCATGCCACACATAGAGAAAACTATGAAGATAAAAGAAAATAACACATTATTCAACAAACTAATTTCATATTTTTCACAATAGATCTTACATCGTTAACATCATTAACGTATAGAAAAAAAGGACACAACTGATATAACAAGTATGTGTCATTTTCATCATCACAATCATAGCTCTTTGCAATTGTGTAGTTCCCTTCATCATTACAAACATGTTTTTCTTTAAAATCGTCCACAATCACTTTGTTACTAGCATCATATGCTTAATATAACATCTTCTAGACATTGTTTAAAGGTTTGAGATATACATTTGGATTCTCATATCCAACATGGTCCTTTCGTGGTTTGGAGTCACAATGATATTGGTTTAAACTTCTCTTTTTCAACTCAGTTTTGTCTAAAATTGTCGCAAAAAGTCATTCACATTTCTAGTTTGTGTAGATGTCCATAAACCAACCTAGAAAATAGTAAGACATAGTTTATGAAAATACTTTAACCTTGGATGTATACAATAAACCTTTGTTATTGAAATTATGTCTACATATTTGTACGCTAACGTGTTTGATAATGTATTCTTATGAATAGTATGTACCAATAATCCATTTAAATGAAATATTATTAACTGTTTATTTAATAAACTTGTATCTACACACAAAAACCATAGAGCACACTCTAGTCTCCGATTAATAGACAAATTTTTAACATCCAAAATAAATAATTTATATACTACCAAGCTGAAAGGGGTTTTCTAAAAATGTCAACACTAAAATAATTAACTAAATCAAACGTCAAATACTGTGAACATGTCACATGGCCATTCTACGATAACTCTACGGTGAAGGAAGTATCCGAGGAGACTTTGAAAACATTTTGAGTTTTGGGGAAAACAAAACATCGGAGGAGCATGTTAATGTATGTGTAGTAAAGTACTATACATACAAATACCATATACATAATAACAAAATAATAATCTATCGATATTGTCTTAGAATTGATCTCGTTAGTGGATCCATCATCGTAATAGAGATATAAGAGATCCAAAATTAAAAATAGAGTCATCCATACCACCATGATAGATGTTCTTGTTATCGCATGTCGTTGACTCTCTCTAGGAGAATACTATCAAAATCTAGTTGTTGTTTAACGTTGCAATGTCAAGCTTATGGTAAAAGAAGGATTGACTGACATTTTCAAAACCTATCTAGTTTCCTAGATGATAAAGCATTAGAGGAAGATGACTTGATGTATACACAAGCATGGGTGGAGAAAAAGTATACTAATGACAAATTACACCATATATGTTTTTCTTGGAGAGTGTCAATCGATCCTTCTTTTTCTTTATCTTGGTTTCTTGATGACCATTTAATGACAAAGGAAATGATCCGTCGATCCTTCTTTCCATTTATGGTTTCTTGATATCCACTTAATTACAAGGTTATATATCAATCAATCCTTTCCCTTAATACACCTTACACTACTGCTTGAAATTGTTGAGTCAATCTTACAGTGAAAGATGAATTGGATGACACTCCTAAAACATATCTTATTTCCTAGACCATAAAACATTGGAGGAGGGCGGCTCCATGTATACATAATCATGGTTAGAGACAAACTATACTTAAATAACAAGTAAACAATATACACTTTTCTTGGGGAGTACTGACTAATACTTATTTTACATCATGCTTTCCTATTGATCACTTAACGACAAAGGAAAACATCAGTTGATCCTTCCTTCCTTTTCTTGTTTCTTGATATCCACTTAATGACAAAGATAAATATCGGTTGATCATTTCCCCTGATACAACTTAGAATGTTTCTTAGCATTGTTTTTTCAACCTTACGGTCATAGAAATATCGACCGACACTCCTAAAACATATCATGTTTCCTAGAAGATTCAACATTGGAGGAGGATGG
Source organism: Pseudotsuga menziesii (assembly GCA_001517045.1). Taxonomy (NCBI): domain Eukaryota; kingdom Viridiplantae; phylum Streptophyta; class Pinopsida; order Pinales; family Pinaceae; genus Pseudotsuga; species Pseudotsuga menziesii. The sequence continues at coordinate 6,149 of LPNX011018398.1, forward strand.
CTTCGTGTATACATAAGCATGGTTGGAGACAATGTATACTTAATGACCAAGGAAACAATATAGGAGTGTCAATTAATCCTTCTTCTATTTTTTTTGTTTCTTTATAATCACTTAATGACAAAGGAAAACATTAACTAATCCTTCGTTCCTTTTCTAGTGTCCTGATATCCACTCAATGACAAAGGAAAAGATCAACGGATCCTTTCCCTAGAAACACCTTACACTTTTATCAAACATTTCCATGTCAACCTTATAACCAAAGAAGGATCAACACTCCTAAAACATATCTAGATTCCTGGATGATACAACATTCAAGGAGGAGGACTCTGTGTATACATAATCATAGATGAAGACAACATATGCTTAATGACAAGGGAAACCATATAGGTTTTCCTTAGGGAGTGTTGATTGATCCACTTTTATTTCCTAGTTTCCTAATGATCACATTAATGAAAAAAGGAAAATATTGGTTGATCCTTCTGTTGAGGCCTGGAAAATCGCAGGCGGCAACAGTAAGGGATTCTCCCCAATCAACGTTCCCAACTAGCCCGTTGACTGTTTGAAATAGGGAATCCGTCCGGTTTGCGGTCCGGCTACCGTGAGTCAAGTAACAAAAACAAAGCTTTACTGGTTGCGGCCCGGTCCACCGAGTTTTTGTATTTTAACTTAAGAGATGAAATGCACATGCCTAACTAAGTGCAAGGTGATTAGACTGCGAGGTGCGGTCACGATGTGATGCGCAGGTTCTTACCTCTCGTCTTAGACCCGCAGGCAACCAAATCATATACAATGAGAAAGAAACTAATTGTCTAATCTAACACTAGGGAGCGAGCCATCAATTTTAAGCGAGTAATTCATTTTTTTGCACATGCAGTATGAAGAGTTACAGTTAGCTGAAACTCCTTTCAAACACATGAACAATCACAAATATTTAACAACCAGTTAGCCAATTGCTATATGAACACCATTATTACTCACATGGAAAGATCATGAAAATACCAAAGAACATTCAATAAGAACATAGGTTCAGGAAATTAAACATTCTCATAGTAAATGAACGCAGCTGAAAACGAAATAGTTCCTCTTCAACATCATTCATCGAAACGCATTGATACATTCCATTTCACTTTCTCCAACCAGGTAGAATTGCAGTTCCTTTTGCAACACGAAGTAGTTCCTCTTACAAGCAAACATTTACAATTTTTTCCAGGGGAAAAAGCCCCTTTTCAGTCAGGCTTCCCATTATTTAAACTACAACTCCTGTCTTCTAGGCTGCCCTCAGCGTGTGACCTTTCAGTGTCCTTGACGATTCAGTTTCTTCTCTGGTCGTTGCGTTTTCCCAATCATTTTCCATAGGCGTTTACCTTCTGACCGTAACTGCTGAAACTGCCTCCTCGGTGTCTCTGTCATTCGTTTGTTTTGTCCTTTTCTTCGCTCTAAATTGCTTCAGCGATCTATGGGATTCTCCCTGCAGACAACATTGGTGCATTATCCATTAAACTGAGATATTAGGCATTGAAAATTTCTAACCATAATAATAAATCCACATGGGGCTAGCCTGGTTCATCTGGGTGAGAACTCGCGGCAAAATAAATTGGCGGTTGGGCGATACTTGGATCGGACGGGAAAAGACTCCTGCATCGGATGGGACAAGGCTTTCAGGAGCCGCAACGGCGGAGGAACATAAGAACCAGGTAAGTGACACCATGGGCGACAAAGGCAATCGGACGCCAGAGAGGAGTGTACCGGATGCTAGATTGCTCTACCACCTGCAACGGCGGAGGGGGTAAAGGCTGAGCGACGCGGGCGGGAGAAAAGAGCAATGAGTCGGACGTCAGGTAAAACTCTAATCGGGAGCTGACTTTATCCTCCCAGCCGCAACGGCGGACAATTAGAAACTTAGGAGCAAGCGATTGAAACAAACGAATCGGGCGTCGGACGAGACTCCAATTGGGCGTAAAGTTTGATCAAGGAGCCGCAACGGCGGGTGGGAAAAACTTGGGAGCAGGCGGTCTGAACAAACGAATCGGGCGCCGGATGTAACTCCAATCGGGAGGAAAGTTTGATCAAGGATCCGCAACGGCGGGTGAGATGAGACTCAGCATCTTCCGAAAGAGGCCCGAACCAAAGAGAAAACCAACAGCGTTAAGGATCAACTACAGCCAAAAACATTTTTTCTTTGCTAAGACAAAAATTTCATGTTCTATGGGATTAAAACAGACCGCATGACTCGAACTAAACTGAACGAGGCAAACAAAATAGCGGGCATTCAACTTCAACACGAACATATATGCTCGAGGGTGCAAAGCCTTTAACAATCAATCCACACAAAAATGATGAGGAGGGGTCCCAGAGTTTAAGTAAAATAAAATTGGGGAGAAAAATTTGCGGCAGCAACAACTGGCGATTTCCTGGTGAACCTAGATCTCTGGGTGATTTCTTTCTTGAATGGCAGACTGTTCCACAACAAATGTATCTATTGAACTCTTCCAGCTATACAGATTTCTCAATAACAGCAATGTGTACCTTGATCATTGATATCAGTCCAATTCGGGCGATGAAAATCAAGATTTTCGAGTCCGGATAACTCTACTGAGGCCAAAATATGAGTTCATTATTAATTTTGCTTTCAGGTAGCTGACGACATTGGACACCACAGGATTGTAGCAGGTGATGAACAGAAACGTTCATTTGTTCCTCATTCCCATGCCATTTTAGCAGCTTCTGTGCTTTTGGATTTTGTCCCCTTTTAATGCAAGTCTTCATGCATGCCTTTCTTACTGAATTTTAATTCAGGATCCTCTATCCCACAGTGCCCTTTTGTGTGAGCGATGTGCTTAAAGTTTCAGCTCACGGACGGAGAGGATCATCGGCAAATTAGTACTTTATGATCTAGATTTAGCTTTGAAGCATGATGTTTTCATAGGAATTCTGACTCTTATCCGCCTTCTGGCATTCATTCCCTGGCATGGGATCATTTATATTTAACTCTCTGTTCATCTTGCTCTTCTACATGGGTCCCCTGTCATTGCCCCTTAGACTTTTAAGTGTAAAGTGTACGGAGCCTCAGCATAGTATTCTAGACTTTTGAATCTTATTGACCTTACAGGAGTTTAAGCAGGACCTCAATGCACACAAATATTTTGAGAAACTCTTTGGTGGAAGGAATTCACATGGTAACCCACAGTCTGACCATTCAACAAATGTTTACCATTTCCAGAAATTTGGCGTTCCCCACATAACCATGAGTTAACCACCTTTATTGAAAACAAAGACTCAAATTAAACAAATGAAAGCATAACTCATAACAGCTTATTTATGTACAAGTCAGAAAGCTCAAAAACAACTTAAGAAAAATAAGGTTTGAGAACCAAACCATTAACTGGCAGGTTCTCCTCCCATCCCTATAAATCCTGTAACATATAAGTAGCAGGGCCAAGTTTAGCGGTGATTTGAAACGGACCTACCCATAGCTGTTGGAACTTAGTGTGCTTTCCTTTCTCATCATGGGGATGATCCCATTTGAGAACAAGGTCTCCCACTTCCAGGTCCCCTTTTCCAGCTTTATGTTTGTCAAACCATCTCTTCACTACCTCCTGCTGCTGTTGGAAGCGCTCTGTAGCCTTGGATCGGGCCTCCTCTGCCTTCAGAAGATTGTATATTCTTATTTGGAGAACCTCATCATCCGACCCCCTAGATTCCTGAGCTAGTATGGAAGATGGGAGCATGATGTTGGGGGCCAAGATGGCTTCCTTACCGTATACAAGGGTAAAGGGTGACACTCCTATTGCAAACTTGGGGGTGACTCTGTCAGCCCACAAGGCATTGGGTAAGGCTAAGTGCCAACTTCGCTAGTTTTCTATGACGGTCTTCTTCAGGATTCTAATGAGGTTTTTATTTGAGGATTCATCCAGGCCATTCCCTTGTGGATAATAGTTAGCAGAATAATGTAATTTTGTTCCTTTCTCATGAGCAAATACAGTAATTTTAATGGATGAAAAGTATTTAGCATTATCAAAAACTAACGAACTTGGAACCCCAAACCTGGTCATGATGTGGTCTTTTAGGAAACTGATGACTTCGTCTTCATTTATCTTGCGCAATGGGATGGCTTCGACCCAGCGAGTGAAATAATCAGTTGCAGTAAGGATATACTTATGTAGCAGGGAGGAATTTGGCTTTATTTCTCCAATGACGTCTATTCCCCATTGCTCGAAAGGCTTTGTGATCATTACAGGCTTTAGAGGTGTTGCTGCTCTAGGTTGTCTTCCACCACATCTCTGGCAAGTATCACATTTTCTGACGTGTGCATGTGCATCCCTAAAGAGTGTTGGCCAATAGTAACCGGCCCTAAGGATTTTGTGGGCTGTAGTGTCTCTTGAATAATGTCCGCCGGCCGGACCATCGTGCAATTCAGACATTACTTTCTTAGCGTCTTCCTTTTCTAGGCATCTTAGGAGGACCCCATCATAGTTTCTTCTAAATAATATGCCCTCTACGAGTTGGTAGGAAGCTGACTTTAGACGCAAAGCTCTTCTTTGTTTGGAACTCCAATGTTCAGGCAACACCCCTGACTGCAGGTAATGTACAAGGTCTCTATACCAAGATTTAGGAGCTGTGAATAAAGGACAAACATCCATTACATGCAACTCAGCTTCATCATCCCATGCTTGCTCTTCATCATTACTGCTTCCAGTCATCAGCTTACATAACCCCTGACCTTTCACTATAGTGGCTGGTTTGAATTCCAAGTCGTATTCTTGAAGGGCTGTTACCCAGTTGCCCCTTCTTTCTCCCAATTCCTTTTGAATGAGAAGGGATCTTACGGCAGGGTAAGGGACTATTACCTTGGTTCGATTTTTGAGTATATACGGCCTGAATTGCTTGACTGCCTTAAATACTGCGTATGCCTGTTTGTCCATGGATGGGTAGTTTAATTTAGCTCCTTGCAGCCCAGTACTCATAAAAGAAATTGGGTATTCATCATGTTGGAATATATTAAACCCACTCACAACTTAGGATAAAATAATTAATCATTATTTGATTAATTATTCACCCACTAGCTTAATTAGGTGGCACCTTAAAGTCAATGCATGCCATCTATATCCTAGGAATGAGTTATTTCTGATTCTGGGTTCATCTAGAATTAGTATGCAGGACCTTATAGCAGATTCTGCTTTTTTCTGCTTTTTCTTTTTTTTTCTGCTTTTTCTGCTTTTTTTGCTTTTTCTGCTTTTCTATGGATAAGATAAAAGCTAGTCAACTAGGAAACTGGGAGCTTTTGTTTCCAACCCATCCTCCATTATTTTTTCTCCATTTTCTAGGACTAGCATGTTATTTCCATCTCCTTGACAACTCACTCATGCTTTTGCCAACTCGTGAGGTCCTGGATAGATTTAGCAAGTGCTTTATCCACCTATGGGAGTTTGCTATATTTGGGTAAGTCAGCCTTTTTGAGCTTTATGAGTTGTTTCCATACAATTCGACTTTCCTAT
>LPNX011018398.1:13139-26440 GCA_001517045.1 Pseudotsuga menziesii
AAATTTTCTCATACAGTTCATGTTGCTGCTGCCCTCTTTCATTCAAATTCTTCCTCCTTCAATGAAGAAGCAAATATTGAAGAGCCATCTTTTTCTGCGTCTCTTGAAGGTGATTTTTCTTCTTGTGATACTATTGATGAAAAAGAAGTAACATATGGAGCTGCTGCTGATATTGATTATGATCCTATAACCCATTCATTGTTCTCTCAATCTCCTATCTTATATTCTGAGATCTATGTGCCAGATTCTTTACACCTCTTGCATGCCTCTCTCATTGATGGTGCGCAACCCAGTGACTTCCAGGATGTTTGCTTAGCCACATCAAGCTTTATTTGTGTCATACCACTTACCATACTTGATCTCATGAGCTTCAACATATCCTTCTTTGATCTTGGCATCAATACTCAGAGCCTTATTAAAGATTGTGAACATCTCATTCTGCCCATCCATCATTCAGATTTTTACACCTATCAGTTTTCCCCAGTTGCTCATAATTTTCCTAGTCTAGCCCTATATCCTCATGGAGCCATTGAATACTTTGTCCTTGCTGTTCCATATGTTAATATTTATGATATATCAGAGTTTTATCAGCCTCATATCAGATCTATACAGGTGCTACATCAGATTGGAAGATTGACATGTGATTCACATCACAATTTTGCAGCTATTCAGGGAATTGGGTGTGAAATAAATTGTCTTAAATTTTGTACTCTTTGGAAAGGAGTATGCACAAATCTCTTTTCCATTTCAGATTATGTTTGCATATCAGAGTTTGACAGCAGAAAGAAGCATTTAGATAATTCTCCTACTTCATCAGTTGATGAGATACAAGGAGTCTCTCCTCTTCCTTCTTGCAGGTTCTACACTCCAGCGCATGATCATGGAGTTCATGATTTCTTCAGCAAGTCCTTCATCCATAAGCAGTTCAGTCAGCTCATTAAAGTGAATATGAAGATATGTTGAAGGCATATTTCAAATTTTGTGCCTTGTCCTATCTTGAGGGAGGATTTTCCCCATGTGGTTTTGCCTCTTTCCTCACTTTTCTGGACATAATAATTGTAAAAGGGTGACAATAGCCTTATTGCTGGGCCCTATATGCATCCATATGCATCCATATTTTTTGTCATACCATCATAATGTCAGACTTATAGGGGGGTGTTGGAATATATTAAACCCACTCACAACTTAGGATAAAATAATTAATCATTATTTGATTAATTATTCACCCACTAGCTTAATTAGGTGGCACCTTAAAGTCAATGCATGCCATCTATATCCTAGGAATGAGTTATTTCTGATTCTGGGTTCATCTATAATTAGTATGCAGGACCTTATAGCAGATTCTGCTTTTTTCTGCTTTTTCTTTTTTTTCTGCTTTTTCTGCTTTTTTTGCTTTTTCTGCTTTTCTATGGATAAGATAAAAGCTAGTCAACTAGGAAACTGGGAGCTTTTGTTTCCAACCCATCCTCCATTAGTTTTTCTCCATTTTCTAGGATTAGCATGTTATTTCCATCTCCTTGACAACTCACTCATGCTTTTGCCAACTCGTGAGGTCCTTGATAGATTTAGCAAGTGCTTTATCCACCTATGGGGGTTTGCTATATTTGGGTAAGTCAGCCTTTTTGAGCTTTATGAGTTGTTTCCATACAATTTGACTTTCCTATGAGGGAAGATCTATTTATGTACTCTATTATTCATAATTATTCAATGGAAGGATACACACCAATATTCATCTCTTCATTCATGTGATTCAGTCTCTTTTCTTCTCTCAATTTTTCCTGTGTATGCTTGTGAGAATTCTTAGTAGCAAGATCTATTTCATGTGCTTCTTCTTAGAATCATTGCACATAGCATTGATCTATTATTTCTACACATCACCCCCGTCTTCCTTTTGTGTAAGTACGGCAGCCAATGAATCATTGGACGCAAATGTATATATAATAAAATCCTTGTCAAAATCTGGACTTTTCAGAGAGGGCGCATGTGCAACAACAGTCTTGATTTTACTGAAAGCATTCTTTTCTGCTTCAGTCCACTTAAATTGTGTATTTTGCTTAACCATATGTTGTAATGGTTTAACAGTTTGGGAAAAATCAGGCACAAACCTACGCACAAAATTTATTGTTCCCATGAAGGATTGCATCCCCTTTTTATTATGAGGCATAGGGATTTGCTCAATAGCCTTAATTCTTTCTGGATCTATGGATATACCCCTCTTCGAAACTATATGCCCCAGTAACTTACCTTTAGTAACCGCGAACACGCACTTCTTAGGATTGAGGGAAATACCATATTTCCTGCAGCGTTCAAAGATTTGCTTTAAGTGGAACGCGTGCTCCCCTCTTTTCTTCAAAAAAATCGTGATGTCGTCCAGGTAGACCACCACACTTCGCCCAATCAATCCACGAAAAGCTATGTCCATTGCTCTCTGAAATGTTGCGCCAGCATTAATCAGTCCAAAGGGCATTCTTTTATATGCAAAAGTTCCCCATTTAGTTCTGAATGTCGTCTTCAATTGATCTTCTTCGGATACCAATACTTGGTTGTAGCCAGAGAAACCATCTAACAATGAAAACATTTTAGAACCAGAAACCATCTGAAGCAATTGCTCCATGGGAGGTACCGGGTAGTTGTCTTTATCCGAGGCGCGGTTTAAGTTTTTGAAGTCCATGCACAGTCTGATTTCTCCCAACTTTTTCCTGACAGGCACCAGGTTTGACACCCATTCAGAATGCCTGACTTTAAAGATGATCCTGTCGTCTAGCAATTTCTTCACCTCGCTTTGAATCAACGGCTCCAGCTTGGCGTGCATTTTTCTTAACGGCTGTTGATATGGCTTAATGCCAGCTTTAATAGGAATGATATGCTTGATAATACTAGTGTAGTAATTTTTCAAATCTGCATACGTCCAGGCGAAGACATCCTTGTACTGCTTAAACATACTGAGAAACTTGTCCCTTTCCGCGGGTGAACAACTTTTACCGAGGTTGACGAACTTGGGATCCGTTTCAGTCCCTAAGTTAATTAGCTCAAACTGTAGAGTTGAGCTGTGTGTCTTCACATTAGCGGGTCTTCTAAATTTCTCATTCAAGTCAAACATTTTCTCCAACGTCCTAACTCCTTTGGGAATGAAATTGTTATATTTCATTTCAGCCTGATGTTCCTCATCGTCTATGATAGCCCCTTTAAAGACTTCATCATTTGTCAAGCATTCAATTATCTGCTGATCATCGTCAAATACTCGCAGGTTGGTGATCATGTCCGGTACTGAAGGCCTGAAAAGTAATTCAATAGAGCATTTGTTATTAGTGGGAACTAGCCTGGCAGCTGATGTAGCTAAAACATCAGCAGCTGCGTTTTTTATCCTTGGGATTGAAATAATGTTAAATGCATGAAAATGTCTAAGCAAATCCCATACCTCGTTTTGGTAATCTTTCAAGTGAGGGGAGACACAATGTATTTGATTTCTTATTTGTTTCACAACTATTTCTGAGTCCCCAAAAAATTTTAAATTACTAACCTCTAGCTCGTTCGCTTTCTTGAGTCACTGCAATAATGCTTCATATTCGGCTGTATTGTTAGTACACTCAAACTCTAATCTATAGGAAAGGAAGTGTTTATTTTCTTGTGGATCAATAAGGACGCAGCCGGCCCCTGACCCTTCTAACGTCTTTGAGCCGTCAAAATATAGAGTCTAGAAAACATTATCTACTGAAACCGAATTTACTCCTACAGCTAAATCTACTATTTTACAGTCAAGCTCATCAGCCTGAGAAAAATGAAGTAGATCAGGCTGAGTGTCAGATGTGCTGCTGGCTTCTTCCGCTTGATAATTCCCTGGTTCTAGTTCAAGAAAATAGTTTCCCAATACAGATTCAACTGGTACATTCTTCTCATCCAATTGAGTGATGTTATACTTCATGTAAGGTTCTCTCAGAACTTTGATTTGATTGGGACTTCCTTTGTATGGTAACCAAATATGTGACCAATCTGAAGCGAAGTACCCATTTAATTTAGCTGACCAATCCCTACTCAAGACCAGGTCATAAGCATCTGGTATGTCAGCCACTACAATGTTAATAACTTGGCATACTCTGCTATCAGATGCTAGGCGAATTAGGACGTCCTCCATTTCACCAATCACCTTAACGTCTGTCCTATCCAATTGCACCACCCTCCACGTGGATGGCTTAGGCTGCCCATTTATTTTCTTGCATACCGATATGGGCATAACATTAATTGACGCCCTTGAGTCTACTAGACAATTGTGCACGTTATGATTGAAAACTTCAAATGTCAGGAGGAAAGGTGGATGTTTAGTTTTAGGCATACCTCCGGTGCTAGCTTCTCCGATTTCTTCTTCATCTCGGGGCTGATTTTCAGTGGGCAGTTTTTCTTCAGACATTTCAAGTGCTTTCAACAGTTTTTCTTTCTGTTGAGGTACTTTGCACATCTCGAACAATGGGACATTTTCTTTCACCTTCTTCAAATATTCAACAATGTCATATTCAATTTGTGATCTAGTAGGCTGATATTTACCAGCACTCACGTTCTCTTGATTTGACTCAGGCAATGTTCTGTTCTGTCTAGGGTCTTGGCTGGTAATAGTGAATTCCGGTATTTGATCAGCCAAGGCCTTGTCTTGAAACTTTTTCGTGACATTCCTTTGCAGCCTCCTGATCTTTGGGAGTAAAAGACTGTCATCACTAACCGTCCCTTTACTTCTAGTTGTCACGTTAGCCTCTCTGACCCCTTTGCGTCCTTGAGTATTTTCCTCTTCAGCGTCGAGCACGGAAACAGAACTTCATAATGCCATAGTCTCTTCCTCCTGCTCTTTTGTAGAAGTGGAAGCAGCATTTTCTTTCCTCTCCTCATCATCTTCTTCTGTCAGTCTGGAATCCAACATCTGATTCATGACCAATGTCATTGAATTTATCCATTGCGGACAGTTTTTTTCGGAGTGAGGCTGCTGATGAAAAGTACAGAAATTTTCCATACCTATGTCTGTCAAATTCATGGATGCATTCCTTTGAGGAGGAGGTTGGGCCTGATTGCTGTCCTCTCTTTTCTTTTAGTATGGCCTATAGAACTTTTGTGCTTCTTTTTCTTTCTCTAAATCTATGATCTTGTTAGAGAGCTTTTGCACCATTTTGGCCATACCTTCATAGTCTGGTGCTTTCTCCTCTTTGGGCTTAGTAAACAATAAGGTTTTCCTTTTCTCCCCTGACTGTTCAGGATAATCTTCGACGCTCTCCCTTTCAGCCTCCACCACTTCTGCCTCTTCATAAGTCTCTGTTAAAGTAGGCTTGGTCCTACCTTTTGCAAACATGGCTAAATCAGGACCCAAAGCTGAAGTATAGTATTCAATCAGTACTTTGTCTGAAGGCTTATCTATTTCAGAGAAATTTTTTAGATATGCTGCAAACCTTTGTGTAAAGCTGTGCACCTTTTATTTTTTCTCTTTCTTCAATGCACACAGTCCTTTCATGAGGGCAGTGTGAGTCTTTTGGACGGCATACTTACTTCTGAATATTCTCTCGAAAGTATCCCAGTCTGGGATAGAATTGGCGGGCAGTCCAAAATACCAAGAGGCCGCAGCTCCTTTGAGGGTATGTGGGAACAATCTACAAACCACATCTTCATGCTCCCCTGCCTTCAGTCCTTCTATAGCCAAATAAAAACTCTGTAAGTGATCATCCACTAATATCTTCTCATTTGGGTCGAACTTAGGTAATAACTTTTCGAAGGCTTGGGGTAGGTCGTGCAAAGGTGGGGTCAGATTCAGAGGTGACCTGGCTTTCCATGTAGGTGGTGGAGGATTAGGTGGGGGTTGATTGGCGTTAACACCAGCCATGAGTTGGGGTGGAGAATGCAGAGGTGAACCAACAGGGGTATGGGGACGTGAACCAATAGGGGTGCGAACAGGAGAACTGTAAGGAGTGTCTGGACCTACTTGGTTCAAAGGCAATTCAACCTCCTGTAAGGCGGTTTCCACAAGTTCTTCCCAGTCTCCTACCAACACCGAATCTTCACTTAAAGGACGGTCCTTCTTCTTGTACTCTCTTCTAGGTAGTTCGGGGATAATTGGCAACCCTCCAATCTTTTTTACATACGCACGGGTATGTCTTCTTAGATCATTTATGATCTCGTTGCAAACAGGATATAGATGTTCTCTATTTTCTTCTTCTGGAAATGGATTACGCGGTCCACTATTTTCAGAACTGTAACCAGCGGAATGTTCTCTGTAAAACGGGTTTCTTTGGCCAGCCATGCACTGGCGGCCCTCCTTCTAGCGCCAAAACTGTTGAGGCCTGGAAAATCGCAGGAGGCAACAGTAAGGGATTCTCCCCAATCAACGTTCCCAACTAGCCCGTTGACTATTTAAAATAGGGAATCCGTCCGGTTTGCAGTCCGGCTACTGTGAGTCAAGTAACAAAAACAAAGCTTTACCGGTTGCGGCCCGGTCCACCGAGTTTTTGTATTTTAACTTAAGAGATGAAATGCACGTGCCTAACTAAGTGCAAGGTGATTAGACTGCGAGGTGCGGTCACGATGTGATGCGCAGGTTCTTACCTCTCGTCTTAGACCCGCAGGAAACCAAATCATATACAATGAGAAAGAAACTAATTGTCTAATCTAACACTAGGGAGCGAGCCATCAATTTTAAGCGAGTAATTCATTTTTTTGCACATGCAGTATGAAGAGTTACAGTTAGCTGAAACTCCTTTCAAACACATGAACAATCATAAATATTTAACAACCAGTTAGCCAATTGCTGTATGAACACCATTATTACTCACATGGAAAGATCATGAAAATACCAAAGAACATTCAATAAGAACATAGGTTCAAGAAATTAAACATTCTCATAGTAAATGAACGCAGCTGAAAACGAAATAGTTCCTCTTCAAAATCATTCATCGAAACGCATTGATACATTCCATTTCGCTTTCTCCAACCAGGTAGAATTGCAGTTCCTTTTGCAACACGAAGTAGTTCCTCTTACAAGCAAACATTTACAATTTTTTCCAGGGGAAAAAGCCCCTTTTTAGTCAGGCTTCCCATTATTTAAACTACAACTCCTGTCTTCTAGGCTGCCCTCAGCGTGTGACCTTTCAACGTCCTTGACGATTCAGTTTCTTCTCTGGTCGTTGCGTTTTCCCAATCATTTTCCATAGGCGTTTACCTTCTGATCGTAACTGCTGAAACTGCCTCCTCGGTGTCTCTGTCATTCGTTTGTTTTGTCCTTTTCTTCGCTCTGAATCGCTTCAGCGATCTATGGGATTCTCCCTGCAGACAACATTGGTGCATTATCCACTAAACTGAGATATTAGGCATTGAAAATTTCTAACCATAATGATAAATCCACATGGAGCTAGCCTGGTTCATCCGGGTGAGAACTCGCGGCAAAATAAATCGGCGGTTGGGCGATACTTGGATCAGACGGGAAAAGACTCCTGCATCGAATGGGACAAGGCTTTCAGGAGCCGCAACGACGGAGGAACATAAGAACCAGGTAAGTGACACCATGGGCGACAAAGGCAATCGGACGCCAGAGAGGAGTGTACCGGAGGCTAGATTTCTCTACCACCCGCAACGGCGGAGGGAGTAAAGGCTGAGCGACGCGAGCGGGAGAAAAGAGCAATGAGTCGGACGTCGGGTAAAACTCTAATCGGGAGCTGACTTTATCCTCCCGGCCGCAACGGCGGACAATTAGAAACTTAGGAGCAAGCGATCGAAACAAACGAATCGGGCGTCGGAGGAGACTCCAATCGGGCGTAAAGTTTGATCAAGGAGCCGCAACGGCGGGTGGGAAAAACTTGGGAGCAGGCGGTCTGAACAAACGAATCAGGCGCCGGATGTAACTCCAATCGGGCGGAAAGTTTGATCAAGGAGCCGCAACAGCGGGTGAGATGAGACTCAGCATCTTCCGAAAGAGGCTCGATCCAAAGAGAAAACCAACAGCGTTAAGGATCAACTACAGCCAAAAACATTTTTTCTTTGCTAAGACAAAATTTTCATGTTTTATGGGATTAAAATAGACCGCATGACTCAAACTAAACTGAACGAGGCAAACAAAATAATGGGCATTCAACTTCAACACTAATAGATATGCTCGAGGGTGCAAATCCTTTAACAATCAATCCACACAAAAATGATGAGGAGGGGTCCCAGAGTTTAAGTAAAATAAAATCGGGGAGAAAAAGTTGTGGCAGCAACACCTTCTTTCCTTATCATTTTTCTTCATATCTACTTATTGACAAAGGAAAATATCAGCTGACACATTCCATGGATATACATATTTAGTGGATACAACATGATATCCTAGATTATGCACAGCAATATGATATAGATTTTTTGAAAGATGTCATCTCTTAAATAGTTTGATTAATATTTCTTTTAAAAAAAATTTAAAAAAAATCAAGGGAAGTCTTATGGAAATATTTGCAAGAAAATTGTCTATCGATTTTGTATCGATAGTTAAATGTTCTACTAGATGAAAATATATTTCAATCCTCCTCAATTTTGTCATCTAAATTTGAATGTATCAACCAACGAGTCATGTTTCGACTAGGCTCAAGGTGATTTAAAATAGAACACAAGATTGTTTTCACATTTTTATCTCTCTCAGTCGAACCATCAAATATCCAACTTGATGGAATTATTAATTATTTGTCTTTACTATCATCTTCCAGGTGGTATTGGCCTTCATTGATAAACAATATATTTGAATTTTCATACCTTTCTCTGTACTAGATAAGTACATCATTAAAAAAATTCTTGTGAACATGGTGTACTCCACCTATACAATCATACATATGTGAAAAGTACTTAGTATGTATACATTGTTGTATTCCCCAAATAAATGTGAATTTTTCATCTTTGAACCAATTAAATTGATTCTTGAAATTCTGTATTTCCACGAAATCTAGAAAAGTAAACGACAGAGCGATGTCAAACTTCTCTCATGCAATATTGATGACATCATGAGTAAAATTTCTTGTATAATAATGGTAGTATCCATGAACGAAAAATGGATGTCTGTTGGCATCTCTTTTTTGACCAATAAGTCGAACTCTAAACAACATCCCCTCTACTCCCAATACCAACAACTTCTTTTGACTAGATGTTTTGACTACATACATAAAACCATGGCTAAAAATATAACTATAAGAATACAAAATGAACATATTAACTAAAAATATAAGTACAATATTTAATACGACAAATTTAAATAAGTACTCAATTTAAACAAGTAGGAACAAGAAATTACAAATACATTACAAATGTAATATTCAAATAGTAGAATTTTTTTTTAAAAATCAATAACATTCGATTCGAAAATTCTATTAAAACATGTAAAGTTTCATGTTACACAGTCATTTTACCCCTAAAAAAGGAGAGAAAATCCCTTATATCAAATGTTGATATTATTTTACAAAGAAACTGCCATAATCCTTTTGCCAGATAAGTGTCGTTCTGAAGGGATAATTTATAAGGGTCCACAACTATAAAATTCTCAGAATGCTTCCTTTATTTCTCCTCACCCTTCAAAACAAGCATCATTGTGTGCGTCTCAGAGAAATCTTTTTCCAATCTGACTTCAAAATGTTTCGAAATTTTTGAGATATTTACCCTTTATTACCTTTATCACATTTATTACTGAACAAAACAAACTTAAATGTATCCTGAAATTCATTTTTTCTTTTCCCAAGAATTTTTTGAAGCAAGTCCATTCCATCACTTCCACTTTTGGTTGACCAAATTCTAGTATGGATTTTTCCCACACATAAATCCAAGAAATCGAGAGCATTTTCCTGCTATTGATATGTTTTTGTTATGAGTTTGAAAGTAGTACTATTATCCTAGTCTAAAATTCTAGAAACTTCTTTTGTCCTAGTGGAGGATTTGGGTGATTTCAGAGTAAAGAAAAATACTCCAACTCTAATATCAAGAATCCCTCTTTTTTATTTGAATTTGCACCAAGAAAGCGTCCAACATGTATTACATAATACTATTTTCTATAGTTCTTGGATACCATACAAAGAAACAAAAATGGCGTGTCATATTTAACATTATAAATTATTTACAGTTTATGATTCCCATACAAAGAATCATTAGCTTTCTATCCTATGGATGGGTGAGGAACTATACTGGATCCAAGTTTTATGTCGGACATGCTAATTACTTAATTTTGATATATCTCAACTGTATCGCGAAGGCCTACACATCAATAAAAACAAGAAAGGTAAACATTAGACGCCTAGGCCAAGAAAGATGCGTAATATACGTGAAAACTATAGTATTATAATCTTCTTAAATCATATAAAAATACCTTCTCTTTCCTTGTCAATTTTCTTATCTTGATCTTGTAAATGTGAAATTTGGACAAATTTATGCATCGCCACAAATTCTTGTCTATAATATGAATTCTTAACTAGATATTGTTATGTTTCATTTGTGTCGAAAATAGTTACATATGATTAAACACAATAAAAACAATAAGAACTAAAAGGGGAAAAAAATGGGCAGTTAATTTTCCAAAAAATTTCAGCACACTTTAAATACCATTTTGTCGACAAAGAAATCCAAAATATGCATTATTGAACTTCTCTTGTTGAATTTTCTCCATGAAAGATACAATAATTTTTTTATTCAAGCGGCTCAGTGAAAGAATAGATCTACATCAAACATATAATGGAAGAAAAAATATGCCCTAAGGTGAAGTAAACATGTCTCCAATGTGATCCAAGAACACCGAAATCAATTCCTTTACAAAAACATAATTTCTAGAATCAATTTTGAGCTCAGTAAATGGAAAATTTCAATAATCATATCATTTTCATCCTTCCAGTCCATAGCCATGTCCGAATGGAATCCCGTGTCTCCTACCCATCCAATGCTCCAACAATGTATAGCAGAGAAACTCACATAACAACCTTTTGAGTAATTTCTACAAATGTCATGGAATAGGTACTCTTTATGAGACTTTCTATATTTCATGGATAATTGAGTGAATTCTCTGCTGATTAAATATGACAGGATGGCATCAACTAAAAAATTAATGGTGCATGTTTCAACATTGAAATCAAGACAAAAATTCAATTCAATAAAATCACTTTCCCTTCACTAGCAAAGACAATTACTCATATCAACAAAAACAAGGACACAATAGAGTCTAGACTGAATCAATTTGATGTCCTTCAATGTTCCAGTTAAATAAAATGAAAACAAACATAGACAAGTAAAGAGAGACATACATTAGGTAGATTCATCTACCACAATTCAATCCCTTTCTTGAATATAGAGATCCAAAATATTTGTGGCAGCGATAGGAATTTTAGGCTCATATTCATTTTCCTCTCTCTTTTTCCACTTCACAAAAATTTTTGTTGATTTCTCTAGGCATAAAATATAGCACAATTGCTAGATATTATCTGGGGAAACTTTGTAGACTTCAACAGCATCTAGGTCAGTTACATTTTGAGAATTATAGAACTCTATATCCACTCCTCTATAATAATAATAAATAATAATTTTTAAGCTATTTCATCTTTAACCCACTTATAGTACTATGTCAATATTTCAGCTCGATAAGAATGATCAACTACAATGGAAACCAAACAAATCCTTCCAATTATTTATTTGCTAAAATATTTATTTGTCCTTCATCTAGGTCGTGTAACGGTCTAAAATAATTTGAAGTGTTGCTTTATTTTATTTTGTACAAAAACATCTTGCATAATATTATTTGGTGAATATTCCAAAGAACCATTTTTATAATGCTTGAAAACATTCCACCATTTGTTCCACAAATCGGCAAATATCAAGACAAGAGTCATCTTGTCTTTTTGACTTCCCTTGCTTGCAACTTCAAAAATATCAATGCAATCATTCATGAAACTATGCAACCAAATAAAGTATAATGGGCACTCGCACGAAGTTGGTTCCACTTTTTGGTGCCACTTAGGAAATCAGAAATGCACTTCCGAAGTGCAAATCAAGAATGCATATGCGTTATTGATGGTACGTTTGGAATAATCGAAACCCAAACACAAGGCTAAGGTTCGTGAAAATGTATCGCATATGTGTTTTTTAATGTTAAATATCGCATATGCGATATGCAACGTTTACAAAACGCATATGCGATATATCGCACATGCGATATATCGCATATGCGTTTTGTAAATGTTACATATCACATATGGTGGTATGAGGAACCAAAAAAACAATTTCTTAATAAAGGATACAACTTTGGTGGTTTTCTCCCTCTTTGGATTTCTATTTAAAATCATTATGTATTGTGCATTTGTATTGAATGGTTGTTGAATGTTTTATTAATGTGTGATTATTACTTGAAGTGATGAAGTTAAAATTAGTATAAGTGTCTAATACCGATTCACCCCCCCATCTCAACATCTATAAATATTCAAACAATTGGTGCCAAAGCATGTTTTATTCACATAGTTTGACAACTAGAAGACATATCCCATACATTACTCATGGATTTTCAATTAGTATATCCTAAAAAAGTTCCCTTTTTAAATGGAATAGATTATGTACCATGGAGCATAAGAATAGAGGCATATATGCAAGTTGTTGAGCTTGACATTTGGAGTGTAGTTCATAATGGATACACAAATCCAAAGAATCAACCAAAAGGTTCAATAACAAATAATCTACACAAAGACAATCCAAAGAAAATGAATGCAATTTTGAATGGCCTATCATATTGTGAGAAGAACAAAATGGGACAATGGAATTAAACTACATAGCTCTGGGAGAATATATACTATCTTTATTCAAAAGAAACTATCTCAATAAAATGAGGTACAACCCAAAACAAATGATGAATCCATTGAGAGAAAAAGCAAAGTCTCCAAAGATAAAGAAGACTTTGAAACCGAAGAATAAGTATATCTAGAGGAAGAACTTATTAGTTCTCTATGTGAACTAAGGAAAGATGAAAGAGAAAACTAATCATTAATGGAGCAATTGCAAAAGTATCAAGACGAATATTATATTTCAAAAGAAGGGACTAAAATATTAGTTTTGGATGTTATGCAACCAAGTCCCATAAATAACACACAAATAGTAGAAACATGATAAAAGAGAGTAATCCATGCCTAAATAATGAAGAACACAGATAGATAACAATCCTCTTTGAGGGAGGAACCTCTTTACACAATGTAATTATGCACCCAAGACAAGACAATATGCAATGCTTACTAATATGAGAATATCCCCTTACTATATATAGGAGACATATGTGTACAATAACAACTAATAGACCCAAGCCT
>LPNX011018402.1:19031-99574 GCA_001517045.1 Pseudotsuga menziesii
ATAGCCAACTACGTTTGAGTTTATAGTTTGTGGGAAGTTTACACTCCCTAGCCCACAAACCTAGCCTAAGCTAGTAGGTGGAAGGCCCTATAAAATCAAAACTTACTAATAGATTTTAAATTAAAGCGTTAATTTTAAGGGATGTTCTTTACTCAAAGGCAGCGGTAGTGATGGACTGTGTGATATTATGACTCAGCAGAAAGTAAATAAAATAAAGGTGCATCTAAAGCAAACTAACACTATGAAATGAACTTCTTTTCATTTTTCAAATAAATATTGATGAACTATATGCAGCAAAAAGAGAAACTAAGCCTATATGTTTTTGTATTTTCTTGAGATAATATTTCTTAAACTGAAACAAACTACTCTAATGCAAAAATTACAATGCAAAAGATTAACTATATTTTGTTTTTTTTACTTTAAGAAATGCTCAAAAAACTACTATGCATAGACAAATGCAATGCTTGAGTAAACTTGTAACCTATAAACTGTATAAAGAACACAAACTGAAACTAACAGGCAAACAGACCCAAAAACCAGCAGGAAAAGGCAAGCTAGGACCTCAACTTGGGTGAAAACAATGATGAAAAACCACTGCAGAATTTTAAACAGTCAAGTGCAAACCAATAACTAACAAACAGCGGACTGGACAGGCAGAATCTAGACCCTGATCACTGATCTAGACTCAGGCACTCAGACCAAACAACCCAAACAAGCCAGAAAGTTTCAAATTGCAGACAGTAAACAGACAAGTAAAAAGAACCCAAGGGCTTCAGAAAGCACTAAGATGTGATCACCTGGTATATTCAGACAACTCAATAACACTCTTAAAGAAAGTCTTAACTGAAAACAGGGTTTATGAAAGGCCAAAGAACGAGCAAAACTTCAACACAAAAACCACAATCTTCAGGGGTATGCGCGACTGTTCAATGGTGCAGGTCGCGAATGATGCGCGACTGTACAGTACAGCAACCCGCGCATATAACTTGGCATACGCGACTGTCTATAAAGACAACCCGCGCATAGGTATGAAATTTTTTCAAAAAACAAAGAAAAAATCAAGACTTTCGAATGCTACAAGTATGTAAGAAAGCAGAACAAATATCACATATAAAAACTCGAGCAATAACTGGTCAGGACACCAGAAAAAGACCTAAAGCAGACTTAGTACTCCCCAGCGGAGTCGCCAGTTCTGTTGTAAGGACAAATACACCTAATAACCTAGGTCCTGGGGGTTACCAACATACTCTGACCTTGCAGACAATTTGACTTATGAAAGTACAAAACAGGAAATAAGGAAGTAGCAGGACTTACTTGTATTAAACGAAGGTTGATCCAAGCTGTCTTCTTCCTCTTTTGCTCTCCTTCCCAAGTCTCCAGGGTAGTTCCTCCTTCACCTGTTAACAAAGACTCTTCCAGAAACAATATGATTCATATATAAAGATGCAGGTTAGGTAAATCATTTATCATAATAAAATAGAAGCATTTACCAATCCACAACACATGAAACACATATGGAAGAAGTAATATCTTTATTAATAATACTGGAATGAGTTTAGATTACAACCCAATGTCTGTACAAGGGACTCCTCTGTCACCAAAGGACTCTGAGTTTTCTCTGCTCCAAAGATTCTGTAGACAATCCACCAGCATAACTTTGCTCTCCAAGTATGAATATCAAACTCCTCCCCAAGGCCTCTATTTATCTGAAGGAAATGAGGCAGTTCTCAAAGGTTAGGGAGGTTGCAGCAGTTAATGGGATTAAGGTAAATGTGTCAACTAATCTCCCATTAACTCGTGTTTTTTAAAAATTAATTTTGAGGAAGGTATGCGCGGGTCTGTAGTGAAGCAACCCGCGCATCATGCGCGACCCTATACAAGCGCAACCCGCGCATAGATCTATGCGCGACCTGCTGAACATGATACCCGCGCATATGCGCGAGATGCCAATAAAGATAGTCGCGCGTGCACTCAAAATCTCAAAATAGCAAAGTAATCAGCTGGGCATATAGGTAATGTATTTCACCATCAACCAAGGTATAGTGAAACTAGGAAAACCTCAATCCATAGGTGTCCTTTTGTGTGCCAACCTGAGGGATGTCAGCACTCGGACGGAGAGGTGCCAAACAGGTGTATAACAATATTGAATAAGTGTACAATATCCAACCTTATCAAATAATAGGCTTCTGTAATATATAATTACATGAGAGATTCAAATGCATAAGGATTCCATTTGAAATGGTCAAAAAGCAGGCTTACTAAATCTAGTCAAATCCCCCATAGGTGTATAAAGCAGTTTCCAAATCTACCAAGATGCTCACGAATTGGCTCAGTCAAGTAGGAAAGATAAATAGGGATGGAAAGACAACTCATACATGCTTTTATTAGGAGAAAAGGAGGGAGGATGACGTGAGCAAAAAACAAGTCAACTACACCTAGTCTAGCTTTTCCTTTTGCCTTAAATCTCAATAAAACATGCAGCTTTTCAGAAAAAGCAGATATACGCTTTGGAGGATCTGGAATAAAGCAGACATGCTAAATATGGTTTCCAGGATGTTTCCCAAGCACTCCATGACACATTTTTAGCATGTGTTGACTTCCAAGTCATGTAGACGGAAACTAGCATAGAATGGAATCTAGGAAAGTAGGTAATAAGACAAAAATAATTTAAATTAATGTCTAAGGTAGGTAACTATGGGTTGATTATTATAACAGTTCTATGTGTTATATCATGCTCTGTCCAATATGTCTCTCCATACTTTTCTTCACAATCTATTGAGTGACTTATAAGAGATTGCATTTCTCAAATGTAACTTGTTTTGTGGTGGCAGTCTAGTTACAAATAAGGAAGTATTATCCTTTTGCATAGTTACATAAGTAAGTTGGCTATGGTTAATTCATTAATGTGTTGGAAATATAGATATGAAAGAGGGATTATTCATATATTTTAGAGGTGTATAAGTAAGTTGGTTGAGAATGCTTCAATTATTTGAGTATGTTGTTTCATTTTTTACCTGGGTTTAATATCAATAGAGTTCAACTTTTGAAATACTAAACTTGACTAGGTAGGATATTTGTGTTCTTCTTGAAAAATAGCCATCAAATAATTAAGTTGAATGCTGTGCAATACCCAAATTTTTATGGTATCACAACAATACTAGTCCATGAAAAGTTGGAAAAAATTGATGCAATTTTTTTTTCTTAGACTTGTTTCACATCCTAAATAAATTTTAATACTAAAATATTTAAATTACTATCTATAGTACCACTAGAAATGGGAAACTCTATTGAAATTGGATGTAATTAATTGGCCATTAGACTTTCTATAGGCAATGAAGGTAGGGAAGGAAATGAAGGAGGTAAGGGTGGTTGAGCCTTGATAGGTCCTTGACATACCTAAGCATGTTAGTTTACCTATTTCTCAACAACTGTTCTCCTTCAATGCAACATATCCAGTAGGACCCATTTGTCTCAATTATTGTGTAGTAGTATCTGCTATGGATGGTTGACATGCATTGATTAGGAACACTAGAGTAGTAGGAAAATTATGTTGTAGGCATGTTTTGGTTGGTGTATACATGCATGCTTGCATCCATGAAGTCACAATCTGCCAATTGAAAAATCTATTGAAAATCTTTTTTGATACTCAACCTTAGGCCAAATAGAATATGTCCATCAACATACAATCAATCTTTAAACCATTTATTTTCCAAGTGCCTTCTCTTTTCCCTTTAGCAGTCAAGGTGGAAACTTTAGGGATAACAGTTGGTATATTCATTTTTGTGCATGTCACCATTGAAAAATTCAATGGTGACATTTAATTCAATGCATGCCACCATTGCAAAAATTAACAGTGATGCTTAATTTTGTGATCATCCCTATTGAAAAATTCAATGGTGACATTTAATTATGTGCATGCCACCATTGCATAAATCAACTATGATGTTTAAATTTGTGATCGTCACCAATAATGAAACTTCACTGACTATCCTTAAAGGCTTGTAATAATTTTTTTTTTAATTGAATAGAAATGGTGATGGTCCTTTATCGCACATCACCAATGAGGTTATAATGACTGTCATTAAAGATAGGTCACTATTTCTTTTTGGCATTGGTGACGATCATTGACCATCACTAATAATTATTATTGGTAATGGGCCTAGCGTGTCTCCGTATCTCCTTTACTTTTGGTTATGCTACCTTTGGCGACGATCACTTTTGGTGACAGAGGCCCTTTTGACTGTCTCCAGTGAGGTTATGGTGACGGTCATAAAAGATATGTCCCTATTACCTTTGGAATTAGAAATGGTCATTGGCCATCATAATAATGATTATTGGTGGCAATCATAGCACGTCTCCATATCTCATTTACCTTTGGCTATCCTATCTTTGGTGACATTCAATTTTTGGTGACAAAGGCCATTTTCACCATCGCCAATGAGGTTATGGTGACGGCCATTAAAGATATGTTACTGTTATCCTTTGTCATTGGTGATGATCATTGACCATCACTAACAATGATTATTGGTGACTGACCTAGCGCGTCTCCATATCTCCTTTACTTTTGTCTATTTTTCCTTTGGTGATGTTTAGTTTTTGGTGACGAAATTTGTTTTGACCATCACCAATGGGGTTATGGTGACATTTTCCACCCATCACCATAGGCCTTTTTTCTTGTAGTGATAGCTAGAGCCCTCTACCCAAACCTCTTCTTCAAATTGGGAGTCATCTGCACATAAATCTATTTTTTATTACACTAAGATAATCTTGGAGCATAATCACTCATGTTGACTTAGATGGATTTAGAGGTAAGGAATTTGACCACCTTTCCACTAAAGTGTTTTTAGATTGTATGGCATGTTTTTCATTGTGAGTAGTGACTTTTCCTCCATTACATCTCTTGAAACATAAGTATTTTTGGCAATCCTTTGAGATTTAACATACTATGTGTTATTTTACAAAGAGTTAGATTGTTTTTACTTGAAAATCAATACCTTCTAAAAGTAAGAGCAATGTCATGATACACTTCATTCAAACCATCCATTTTCATTCTACCCTTCTAATCATTTACGTTGTCAATTCTTTACCTATTTGATGGATATGCTTCAACATCTTCTATAATCCAAACATACTAAGTAAATATCAAATGCCAATCTCATGCCAAACCATTGAAGATGAATCAATATTCCATATCAAAATTATTGATGTAAATTGAACTTCTTTATATATATTTGTGCTAATTCTTCAACATCTTTTGCAACCCAAGCATACTAAAGAAAAGTCATATGCCAATCTCATGTTAAACAATTGAAGATAAAACAATATTTCATATAAAGAGTATTGATTGAAAATGAACACACACACACACACACATGAGTTGCATTAATGATAACGTCAAGAAGAGAACAAACAAACTTGATTTACCCAATCCATCAATTTACATGAATTAAAAGAATTCTAAAATACAAAAGTAAATGACCTCATAAATAACATTGTAATAGAAGTTCAAGACTTTTAGTACAGGTCTTTCATCTCAAAGTTAGCAGTCGATGCATAAAACCCAATTCCTTGAGATATAACTTTGAGTAAAACCACAAAATAAGCCATAATATTTTTGGTGTAGAGTACCACTTGAGAAAGTAATCTAGGTCTGCAAAACAAAAATTTGAACCAAAATGTTATAATCTATTGCAATGTCAGTAACTAGAATCAATTGCAACATCAGTAACTAGAATCATTAATCGTTGAATCCTCATCCACTAAATTTCACTACACTTTAAACTACATGGATATCTCAACCATTTCTTAAACCAAAGAACCAATAGACTTGTTATTGTAAACTTAGAACAATATTTATAAACACTGTCAATTGTTTCAATGAATTACTGTAAACTTGCTCAAAATGACATATTATGAACTAGACAAATAACAAAGACTAAAAAGCATGTGAAATTAAATAAAAACACAACATCCACACAAACTAAATAACAATCCATATACAATATACATGATCTTAATATTTATACATAAATGAGAACAAAGGTAGTCTTTTTATACGGGAAAAAATAATGCAATGTATTAAATGTGTTGTAAAAGAAGTTAACAAACATAAATGGAAATAATGTAAAGGATAGATGCCACGAAGAAAAAAAATCAAAACATGTTTTTAAAGCTTGCCAATTCATTGGTATTCTATGGATGTTGGAACTGTATAAACATGTTATTAGAGAATATAAGAAGTACCGTACATATACATGAAACTTAAAATTTATGTATGTATCTTAACTCTAAATTAAATGTAAAAACATTTTGTATCATGAGCATATTTCAAAAGCGATTTGGAACATAATCAAAATTACATGGTTCAAAAGAAAAAAATTACAAGAAGTATACAAACAAAAATTTTGATACTGCACAAGAAAATAAAGGATGATATGCATGGATGTTCATGGTAAATTACATGTCAAATCTTATCATTTGAGGTTAGATATATACTTACTAGAGAAAATTAAAAATCAAGAATTATGTAAATCAATTCAAAATATGTGCCTAAAAAATGAAAATTGCCTCAAACTTTAGTGATCATCTTACAGATCCCCATTTAAAGAAAATATAAGAAACGGAAATAACCTTAAATTAGTTGTGTTTAAGAAATGGAAATAAATTATTTTCATTGACCATTTAAATGGACATTGTTAAGTCAGTAAATTTTTCTCCATTTTTGGTTTATTTTCTCCAGTTTTGTCTTGTTTTTCAATCTATCTCAGTTAATTTTTTGATTTTAAGTTTTAGTTTTGGTTTCCTTAGAAACTCTATAGGTGATTGAATAGGTTTTGAGCCCAATCTTTTTAGGTTTTATTTGATTTTTGATGGTCTTTTATATTTTAAAAGGGGTTAAAGAAGGTTATATATTCAAAAGTTGATTCATTAATATGTTTAGAGACCAATTAAACTTGTTTTCTAAACCTAGCAATTCTCTAAACCTCCGACAATTTGGCAAAAAGTTGAAAAACTGCGAGAAATTGGCAATTATTCTTGTAGCGCTGGATGAAAATTTAACAAAGGGCGCGCTACAAGAATATCGCGGCCCTTTGTTTTTCCGATTTTTATGCAGATTTTCATTATGATTTTCATCTGGAAGTGACTGATCGTATTTTGTAAGTGTTTCAACACGTGTTACTGCAGTTTAGACACGATTTTAGTCAGTTATCAGTCACGCAGCCAAGACAGGTTCATCATTGCTCAAAACGTGGAATCAGTTAGACAAAATTCAGCAAATCCCGGTCTAAGCTGTCAAATTTCTCTTCCTACATGCATTATCATAGGAGAAGAGAGTTCGTGGAGAGGAGTTAACTACTAAAAAGGTGGAGTGTGTTGCTGTGAAGATAAGACAGTGTTTTTAACGCCAGCAAGAAATTAGGGCTTCTTAATGTACGCACCAGCAGTCAAAGAAATGTTCTGAAGACACCTGTATACATGAGGAGAGACCGTTGCTACCTTAAAACGAAGCCTTAAGCCACGACATTTGAGAAATTGGTAGGTACTTTGATACAAAACCCTTATAACTAAAAAATTTGGGTTTTTCTTGCTGCACGATTATCTGGAGAAATTGGTGGGTGGAGATGATATAATAGGTTATAAAATAAATTCTTCACCACAGAAATAGTTATCAGAAACTATTGTAAGGAATTTGCATGAACAGAGCAGCAAAGTAACCTTGAGCTTAAAGCATTCAGCCTGTGAAATTTCAATGACTGTTTGAACGAAGATAGTTTATGATTTGCTCTCCCATACATTCGAAACTCTGGTAGTGATGCATGGTGATTATAATGAGCTAATTGAATGGATTTTGTCTCATGACCTAATGCCAGTATAAACCAAAATTTATAGGAAACAACATTCAGAGGATTCATAGATTGATTTGTTATGTTCATCTTTTGCACAAAAGGGGTTTAGTTGGTTTGTTCAAGTGGTTTGAAAGCTGTTGGAATTGTTATGATTTGTGAAATCATTTGCTGGGAGAACCATGTTCAAATGCTAGGAGGACATATTGGCTGTTATGTACAGGATTTGATGACATTTTTGTGGCTAGGGTGAATATATTGTAGACAGGGGTGATTTTCTCTCTTCTCATGCTATCAGTCTCCAATGGGTCTGATAAGTCTATGATTGATGTTACTCTTGCAAACTCTGAAGCAGTCAGAAATTTAGGGTTTGAGGATCGAAGCTGTTTTGATGCATAGAAGGAGGAGCAAATACTGAAGATAGAGCAACCACTTTCATTGACAATCTGCAATTATATTAAACAGCCTGTACATTGAAAATTGATCAAAGTGTTGTCTTCAATGTTTGAATCAGTTGTACTAAAGGAGGAGCTAATTTTTGAATACACATCATACTATTTTTTCCTAAACCCTAAAAAAGGGAATTTGAGTGGCTGATATTTTGAGACAGTTAGACATTATGCCTGATGGTGCAGTTTGAAAATTAAGCAGAGCCATATTGTTCTTATGACAGTTTTCATTTATGATTGATCTTGTTTCACAGTTTATCTATCCATAAACCTAATTGTATGGTTGAGACAAGGGAGCATTGACATTGCAGGCCTGTCCAGGGGTACATAACAGATTGAGAAAGAGTTTAAATAACAGCAAACCAGTTTCAAAACATTTCTGAAACCTAAAGCCAGATTGTTTCTGTTTCCTGAAAGAAGAATATGGGGAAAAGTGGCAAAAGTGGCAAGGTCAACAGGGCTGAGCCCACAGACCTAACCTGGATTCAGAAGCTTCTTGACTGTGCAGAACTGTTTCAGCAGGCAGGTTGGTTGAAGTTTTTCAAAAAGATAGATGGTTTCAATGCTCAAGTGTCCTGCAAGTTTGCTAAGGGACTCAAAGATGATATGATCATGATGGATGCTTTAAAATTCAAATTGACTGTGGAGTTAATAGCAGAAGCTACTGAGATCAGCAATGAGGGGGAACATTGGTTTAAAAAATTGCCTTTTGAGTTTGAACCTCAAAGGTATTTGTTGCCTAATGTAACTCCAGACTGGAGCAAGGGTATCCTCATTCAAAATTTCAAGAAGGAGTGGATTGAACCTATAAGGATACTTCAAAGTTATGTGACCTGTGAAGGCAGATATTCATTTGTCTTTAAATATCATTTCAGGTTCTTGCAACACATAGTAGGAGTTTCTAAAATGAACCTGCCCTTCTTTTTCTTAAAAAGCCTGCAGAAGATGTCAAGCAAGATAAAGCAACAGGATGATCACACCTCCTAGTCACTTTTTCACCATGGTCTCATCAAACTGATCATCACCACAGTGTTGCAGCATGAGGGAAGGTCTTGGGATTTCTTTTTGTTTTGGTCAGATGTTCATCCTCAAAAAGAAGATCAGCAGCCTAAGAGGCAAACTGATAAGGGGAAGGTGATGATAAAAAGCTAGGTCACTCAGTCAAATCTACAAGTAAAGATGAGGTTAAAGCCAAGAAGGTGACAGAGCAGGTAGTAGGACAGGTAAAGGATGACAGTCAGCTCAAAGTGGTTTCAGAGTACCCTGAATCCAAGTACTCATTGTTTGCAGGTGAAGAAGTGCAGCCTTGTCTGAAATCATCACCAGTAGCACATTCTAAGCAAGCTAGGACTGTTGATGAAGAGGGAGCTGTTACTCCTGAAGAGGAATTACAAACTAAACAAAGGAGCCCTCTTACCATATTATCTGAAGATGAAGGTTATTTATTGGAAGATGAATAGCAGATTGTTGTGACAGAGCCAAGTACAGAAGCATATGTAGACTTTCCTACCTCAAGGGTAAAATCAGCAAAATCTACAAGGAAGAAAAAGAAAAGTGTAGCTGTATACAAAAGACCTAAAACTAGACCTACTAACAAGCTCAGATGGAACATGAAAAAGCTTCTTAACCCCAAACTAGAGTCCAGACAGGAAGCTGTGGTCATTAATTCTTCCTCTAGTGAAAAAGCAGAAAGTGTTGAGCAGGGCAGTAAAGGTAAAAGAAAGGTAGCTGCTAAGCCTTCTTCCTCTTCCCAACCTACATATACAAAAAGATCACTGTTAGCAAGAGAAAGTGAACAGTCCAAGTTTAATTTATCTGAAATAGTGTTGGAGATAAGGAATAAACTTTCAAAACAACAACAAGATGAAGAAACTAGATTGTGTCCTTTTGAAAGTCAGCAATGGGAGGATGAAGATGAACAGATACTCAAAGAAGCAGGCATTTTGGAAGAGCCTGGTGTTTCTGTAGATTACATTAACTTCTTAATGAAAAAATAAGGTACATCAAAGATCCCAAATTTTGATGAAGAGGATGTACAGGAAAGTATTCAGAAATACAGGTAATACATGAAGCAATTACAAGAAACTAATGATGGATTATTCAAAGTTAATAAAGGGCTTATAGAGGAGTTGCAGTATGTCCATAAGCATTTCTTGGAACTGTCAGAAGTTTCCAAAGAAGTTCTAACCAGGAAGAGAGCTTCTGACAGGCATTGTTCAAAGCTGGAGAAGACAGTTGCAGGTTTACAACAGGAAAATGAAGACCTACAGAAAAAGATAGCTGATATGGAGAATAAGCATAAAAGAGCAAAAAAGAGGTCTTCAAGTCTAGATGGTATATCTCTTCTTGTGGAGGCAGCGAAGGAGATCTGAGGCAGTTTTTAGTTAATGGTTAGTTAAGATAGATATTTTGGTTTTGGTTAAGAATTTGCTATTATTAGCAACTTGTAATTTTTGTAAAAATAATTTTTGACTTTACCCTCCTTAGTAATTCGATGGGAACAGTTAGGAGGATAAACCTAACTAATTTTGTAAAGGGTAGCTATTTAGAGGTGTTAGCAAGACATTATGAGGGTTCTAATTTTTTGGGAGCATCAGGAGGTCTGCTAGCTGCTTATACTTTCAGACTTATTCAGAGATAAGTACTGTAACTCTCTTATGCATTTACTGATGAAACTATGAATATATGACTCTTTCCCCTTCATTTGGTCTGTGTTGGCTTTATTGTGAGCTTGTTTAGCTTCTTAATTGACAAATTCAGTGCTGGTTAATGTGTGTTTTCTGGTAGTGCTTGTCCATTATGTGTGAACTTCAATACAGGCTTTTTGTTGGATTTTTGTGATATATATGCATCTTTATCAGTATATGTGTATGATTTAGTTGTTGTTTATCTGTTGAATGTATTCCCTGCATGTTCTTGAAGTTTATTACCAAAAACACATAAAACAAAACCCTAAACCTTAGTTTGAATTGAGTTTTACTCTTGAGATTGTGTTGGCTTGTTACCCTAGCCTTAGTAACAATTTCTGGCACAAACAGACATAATTTCCCCAATGATATTTGTCTAATACTTAAAGCATGGAAGTAAAATAGAAAAATAGCAAGAAACTTACAATGTGAAATAAAAGACAATAAAATAGAAATTTAAGAAACCGTAACAAGAAGTAGAAAAGAAAATTTTTGAGAGGTCAAATGCATTATCAAACCCAATGTGAAACCTTCATCTACAACCATTCTTAAAAATTTCCCTCAATAGCCCCACCCACATTAATATCAAATTGTATTAAATGGAATTCCTCATATAGCTCCACCTACATTAATGCAAAATTGCATGAAATGGAAATTGCTCTAGAAAAAATGTAAACATTTTTAAGAAAAATGAAAATGGATGGGAATGCACGGAAACCTTACATAAGTATTATTGCACTTTTGTCAATATGAAAGTATTAAAATATGGCACTATTAAAATCATTTATCTACATATATAGTAAATATTTTGGGATCAATCCAAATCAAAGATTATCCTCATGGTAATAGAATAAAGAGTCTATTAAATTGGATAAATAATTACAAAAGAGAACCCCTATTTATAGAATTGAGGAGGCTCAACAAACCCATAAGAATAGTTGGGTGGTTGAGCCAACATGAGCTTACAACTCACCTAAGTTGTCAGCATTACAAAGTGCCAACACCAACAAGACACCAACACCCACCCCATAAGGAAAATATAGGGATAAAACAAAAGAAAACAAAGATGAGTCTCGACAACAAGGTACCTTTTACAAAATCTCATAACTCGAGAAAAGGATAAAAACCCTTAGGATAAAACCCCTTTCCAAAAGAGAGAAAAATGTCATTGCTAAAAAAGGAATTGGAGCTAAAACTAAATAAGATATCACAATGATGCAGTGAATGGCAAGAGCAGGAGACCCATGGAAACTTAAGGCTCCAACCAAAACTCTTAAGAAGATTCAAGTCAAATAACCTCAAAGAACATGGTTGATCTTAAAAAGTGGATAGGTTGTAGAGGCACAAAAATAGAAAACATTGGAAACCACCACATGAATGCTCAAAAGAAATAACAGTTGGTTAGGAACCATAACAATGCTTCAAACATAAGCAAATACCATCAACCATAAAACAAGTAATGAGGCATGTGGATAGAAAAAGAATCCAAATAGGAAGAATAGTCGAAACTCTAAAGAGAGATAGGAAACCCCACACTGTCAATGCCATCAAAGATACATTTAGAAGTCCAAGTAGCAAATTTTGGACTCCTAAGGCAATGAGTATTAAATTGCATGTTCCAAACTGCTAAGGCAATGAGAGCTTAATGCACACCTTTCAAAATAAATTGAACCTCAAGAATTTCCAGGAACAAAAGCATTGATTAAATACTCATTTACAACATAGAAAAAATCATATACTGGGTATCCCTATGGATGCCAATACATCTCATCGAAATGCATTGATAACTAGCTACTACAACCATCGAGTCAATAAAGGAATCAGTGTTGTATACAACGCTCATTCTGAAGATCACCCAAGGAAGTATTGCATACCACCCTCCAAAACACTAAAATGAGTGGAAAATATGATAACAATGGATATATCGGTTGATGTTGAAAGTATGAAGTACGATCTAAAGGAGACAAAGACGCAAAAATATCTAAGAAATAAACAATCTAGAGTGGAAAGCTCCAAGACATTATGACACAGACCAGTATAGGGATACAATGCATGGTTACACTCCAAACACTATTTGCACTAGTAGCACAAAATCCACAACTCAAATGCGTAGAACAAGAGGTACCATAAATAGCCATCATCGACAACAAACCTCGATATGGGTTATGGAAAACAAGGCCATTTTAGCTACTCATTTAAAAAAGAGGAATCGACATTTGAACTCATAGGTAGATGTGGTTTGCAACCACTCTTTGGAAATAAAACATAATACTCTTCGTGATGACTCAAACAAAATTAGAAATTGGAGACACCAATGAAAATTATGGAAAAACATAAGTATGCCAAAAAAGTATCATACCAACAAACTCCAGAATCAATGCAAAAAGTGCAAATTCTTGACGGTGAAAAATGACAACCAAGATCCTTGTGTTGAATTTTAGTCAATCTAGATCCAATTAAACAATTTGAATAATTATTACTAAAAATACGCTATATCTCAAAAAACAACCTGGTATAAAAACTCAGGAAATTATTCACACAATTGACACTAGATTTACACTAGAAAACCCCAATTTGGGGAAAACTAGCAACAAATGATTTTATTATAAAACTCATGGGCTCCCATCCTAGAGTAATGGACCTCCTAAGGAATATAAAATCACAACAAGATAGTCTATCATATCACCTAGAAGCTACATTCTTTGTTGCCCTTTCTTTATTCCTCTCCCCTTTCCCTCACAGTTAGATGAAAGTCCTTCTTAACCCACTCAATGAGATCTCACTCACTAATTTTGTGTGATTGTTATGTCAAGTCCTTTCACCTAGGCTAATGTTTATAGCATTACTGTACGAAAATACCTATATCCAATACCATGGGCCCTCTAGTTCACTTTACATAAAGTCACATACAAAAGTGCATTCACTTTAATAATTCACTTAATTAAAGTGAAATTCCTAAGTCTAAGAGTTCTCCTAGATGACTCCAACATGCCAGATACATGGCCTATGCAGAAGTACTTGTTTGATGATACAAAAATAAACACCCTGATATTCACCAGCAAACCATACACCATCTCCTCCACCAGTGGGGACTTTGACACTAATGGAAGAATGAAGAAGCAAAGATAGCGTTTGATGTAAATAAACAATCCATTAAAGAAGAAGCAAAACTAGACTCACATGAGAAGGATAAGATATCATCCATAAACAACCAAGAATCCAAACATATTTTCATCTTCATTGGCGTCTTTAACCAAACCTAAGATCTCCAATGTCCATTTGTCCCACAAATAGGCCACGGATCTAGAGGAGAGTGATCCCAAAACCAATTTTATCTAACAAATAGTCCAAAATATGATGGAGAGTGTGAACTGGAAGTGTCAAAATTGATGAGTGTTGAAGTCACATAACAATCCATTGGAATAGAGCATGAAGGAAGAAACCTGGAAATTCCTCACTGCTACGGGAAATAAACTATGCACAAAAATTATTGCATGACACCATCATGATCCCTGTGAAGTTAATCCATCCTTCTGTTAAATATCTTGAATTGGTGAAGAAAAACCAATGTGTTATAATCAACTTGGTAATGTCCTTGCACCCACCATTCCAGATATGATTCACATAGACCTCTAGGATATGAATGGGAATGATCACGTATGTGACTCTACATGCAACTTGCACGAACATTGAGAACACCCTGAGAAGACCAATAGAAATCCTAGAGTGAAAAATTCCCACGGATCATCAAAGTTTGCAACCGAAAAATATAAGGGACACCTCACCACCATGATATGAACTAAGGGCCATAATCTCTCTATAAATCCATGATTTGCACTTTGGTTCACAAGCCATGCCAAGCCAACGATCCATTATTTAAAAGTAAAGAGGTCGTGCTAGTTTTCCGCGTTATGCCAAATCCACTATCTTCAACAACAATCAAAGGATAAATGAGAAGACAAGATGTGATGTGTGTGGGAAAGAAGCCACAAGTAGTAAAAGGAAGGAGCCATTATCTAGATAAACTTGAATCACAATATACACTTAAAGAGGCCTCAATAAGAGCTAATAAAAAACGTGATCTAAACATAGAAGGTATTCCATTAACACATTTGAATCTAGATCTTAAATGACATTTTTTATCATGAGAAGAGTGTGATTGATCTTAAAGGGTGACATTATGTTAAGCAATGCATATTAGAGGGAGAAAGGGCAATGATTTTTTGTCCATTCCATTCTAGTTGGAGGCCTTTAATTTCTTTTTCAAGAGATATAATTATTGCTTGCACACTTGAATTATATCTTTTTTTATTCATCATCAACAAGAAGAAATTGTCGTTCAAGAAAAAGATGTCCACAATCAACCAAACGTTTGAAATGATAATTGTTAGTAGGTATGTGTTACATAAAAGTTGTAATCGCAATATCCAGAAGCTCCACAACTATAGCGGTTTTGAACTACAACAACGTCTCCAGGTCTCCTTCCCCTACACTATAGTGGCTTGATATCAATTCATTAGCATACATGATTACATATCAAGAATTTATGTTAATAGATGTGTAAACGTCCAATCAGTGTTTCTACTCAAAAAAATAGGAGAGGGGCAGAGAGCTCCATAATATACAAATCATAAACCAATCTAAAAATGGAGGAGGGGCTTGATAAATCTTACACGATCCAAGAATTGTTAGAAAAAGGTGACCCAAATATCAAAGTATTAATGTGTTATCCCCCAAAATCACAACAAAATTCGATATGGACACTAGTACAAAATGAAGAACTAGCCACTACGTGACTAAAATTTCTAGTCACCACAAGTTTTTCAAGTGATTTACTACTAAATATGAGCAATTTTGATTGACCCAACTATAAACGACTAAAATTAATGACTAATTTAGTCACTAGTTAACAAATATGACTAGATAATAAGTGATAGAGTTAAAAATGACTAACATAAACGACCAATTTAGTCACGACATAAAAAATGACTAGCTAAAAGAATATGAATTAGTCATTTATGTTAGTCATTTTTAATCGTGTCATGAAAAATTGCAATTTTGACAATGAAATGTAAATTTTGTAAATTGTCTACATTCAATTAGTAATATTGGTGCCATGCACCTCGATCTTCAAAGATCCAAAAAAGAAATTGCATGAATTTTCTCTTGACCATCATTTGAACACTTAGTCAATTTCATGCATCAAGTAAATTTACACAAGAGACAAATATAATGGCGGGGTTGCCGAACTGGCTAGCCCTATTCACTTTGTATTAATAACAGCTTTACAATAATGGATATAGAACACACTGGGAACGCTCCTGGTGTGCACCCAACCAGTAAACACACTTCCGTCTACAATAATTCAAAGAGTCGAGTTGACCCCACCCGGGTGTCCAACTCTTAATACTGCCAACCAACTAACCCGTGTAGTTGTCAACCCTCACATGGACTGAACTCATCTGGAGTGCCAACTTTCTAGACCAACACTTCTTTCGCAACCCTGTTGTGTTTCTGAGTTGAGCCACTTAGCGACTTTCCCTACAACTAAGCTCATATGCCTCCCTTGCTTGCATGCCTCGGGTCTGTCACTTCGTTGCTTGTCTGATGATGCTCATCAAAATCTGCCTCTTTCCATCCTAGGTGTCGTGCCTTTATACATGTCACAAGGGTGAGCGCAGGCCCAAAGTTGGGCATGCCCCTTTGCTTAGCACATATGCTAGCTCCGAGCTGACGCACTAAATCCACCAGAGGGTCCACTTCCCATGCGTGCGCACTTGTCAGTCCATTGGTCTGGCGTGCTAAGTGTTGGTCGGACGTCGGGTACATCTTCGCAGGCGTTCGTATCCATGCCGAACTCCCCCAAGTGCACTAAGTGCACTAGCCATCCATCTCGACGAGGTTTCGGGCGCATCTCTCCTGGGCTCTCAGCCCAACAACTCAAACTTCGCTAAGCGCTTCCATTAAGAACGTCCTTGACAACTAGTGTGGTGCCAAGTGTGCTTCTAGTGGAGTGCTTGGGTCATTTGGACCTATTTATCCGCATTTCCTTCCAAGGTGTGTCCAACCGCTCTCTTGAGCGCTTTGGGCTCTGTTGCACTATCCTACGCCACCTACCAACATGCTGCCGAGGTGCCACACTCATGGGCTTTCTAAGCTCTGCTTGCTTGGATGTGGGATTCGTTTGTGGAAACACACCCATACTTGGTCTGCGTGCCCCACCTTCTTTCTGTTTCTTAGCCAAGGTGTCCCCTACCCAAGTCTTGCCAACCGAGTGCCCAAGCCAGCTCTTGGGTGGGGATGAGGTTCATGGTTGTAACAATGATGACTACAAACAACGATGATGGCGGTGATGCTTATGATGACAATGAGGTTCTTAATGATGATCACGATCAAGATGGTGATGATAATAATAACATCAACGCAAATGTAGTCAACGTCATCATCACTAGTTAACCTCATCATTTTATTTTTAATTTATTTTTTAATCAAAATTTATATTAAAATTAAATATTATTTTTTATTTTAAATTATTATTTTTCAATATATAAATAATAAATAGTACATAATAAGTAAAAATAATATGATGAAATCCAATTGATGGGATGATTTTTTGCTCCAAGAAGAGAGGGTTTGAATGCACTTCAAGAAACCTGGATAATGGCGTTACCTTCAACGAAAGACAGTGATGGTGTAGGCGTAGGCTGGTAGCGAGGAGTACGGTCGCTCATGGCCTTTTGCCATGGTTAGGGTTTTGACCTGGACCGAGGTTTATTTCTTTATTTAGGTTTTGTTTATTCCCTGGGGTGTGGTTATTCGCTGTAGCCTTCTGTCACGGTGTCAGGCTGTAGGGTTATCCCGAGGTTTGTAGAAGTTTGTAGGGTTTATTGGCCGCCACGGTTCTCTATCCAGTAGTAATGGAGGAACTGGATGTGGTTGATTATTCCAGTGACAGGCTGGAGGGCACTGACATCTGGGAGGTGCCAGGTGGCGGGTCGTTGGAACTTATGGTGGACATCCCTAGGTCGGGTAAGGATGGAGTGGTTCCGGCTTGCTTTAAGCCGCTAGGGCTGGAAGCCGTGAACTCCCCTTCTGATTTCTTTGTTTCTTCGCCGGTGGAACATGTTCCGGCTGATTTTCTTGTGGATCCCCTATCTCAGCGGTCTAATGGTTTGTTGGGACCCTCGAGTTGGACGGAAGAGGGGGTTTCATTGTCTCAGCTCTTTGGGCCTTCGCCGACAACTTTTCAGGGTGGGCTTGTGGCGGTAGAGGGTCGTGCTCAGGTGCCTGTAGGTGGGGTTTTTGGTCAGGATTTGCAGGGACAGGGTTCAAGCGCTGAATCCACGGAGGAGGATCGAAGGGTGCCGTTGGATATTGCTGAGCAATGTGGGTGCGGCTCTCCCAAAAGGGATTTCTCTGCTGGTTGTCTTGGGGACTCGGGTGAGTTTGAAGGGAGACAGGTTGGGGTTCATGGCAAGTCTAAGAGTCGTTGGAAGAACTAGATCAAAAAGAAGCTGGTTCGGAACTATGCTGTTGGAGAAGATTTAGCTTGGGATAATGTGCTGAAGATGGCGAAGTGTACTCTGGTCGGGAGGGTTATGGGGCGCAATTTTGCTAAAAAGACGGTACATGATTGGGCTGCGTATTCATGGGGCAATCTGTTTGGATACGTTCCGGAGGTTGAGATGTTGAATAGAGGTTGGTTTTCCATCAACCTAGAGAAGGAGGCGGATTTCAGTTGGATTCAAACTAAAAGCTGGCATATTGATCAATCACCTGTTCTCTTGAAACCGTGGAACCCTCTGTTTGATGCTAGCAAAGAGAAGGTGGACGTAATCCCCATCTGGGTGAGATTATCAGCGCTACCCCTCCATTTCTAGGACTTGTATCATTTCCGGAGGATTGGCGACATTCTTGGGACCTTTCTGGAGGCGAACCTATCCTTCCTCGAAACTAAGGAGAAAAAGGTAGCTCGAATTCTAGTGAACATTAATATTAGGGAGGGTTTGGCAAAATCTATTATTTTGGAATGGGGGCCGGTGCCCATCCCACAGGTGTTGGATTACGAGAATGTCCCTTTTCATTGTCGAAGATGCCATGTCTATGGGCACCCGGCGTCGTCATGCAAGATGCAGGTGCGTTCTCACTTTGGTAGTAGAAGGAAAGGAGAATGGGTTGTGCGGGAGAGACCCTCTGAGAAGCCTCCTGTGTTTTTTGGCTCTGCACCGTCCTCTACGGATGATCTGGACAGCGATCCGATTACTGAAGACTTGATTTTTCCTGATCCCGGGGTGGACGAAGGGACTCTTGTTCTTCCAGTGCAGGCTTCAATTATGGTAGATGACACTGCTACTGGGGATCTCTCTGGTCCGGGTAACCATGCCTTACCTCTGTTATCTAATGTTAATCTATTCTTGAATAATGTTTCCTTTCTTGGTTTCGATTGGATTGATGGTTTGAGGAAGCTTTCACTCTCGGGGCAGCATGGCCCCTCTATGCCCTTTGTATCAGTTGAGGTCGTCACGGGTTTGGGTACACAACCTGTTGCTGCCATTACCGATTTTGAGCCTGTCCAGCCTATTAATATGGAAGCACCCCCTTCTGTTGTTGTGGATCTTGAACCTGATCTTTGTCTTGAGGAGTCCAGTCCTTCCCCTCAAGTTTCTTTGGAAACGGGTTATTTTTTAAGATCATGCAACAAACCTGTACCTAGGTTGGGTAAAAATCCTTCGACTGTGAAAAGAGGGCGAGGTAGGAAGTCAAATCTTTTCAAGGCTCAGTCCAGAGCCAAGGAGGATCTTTTGAGAGGAAAACAAGTTTCGATTGAAATGACCCTTAGAGCAGAGATGGCCATTAAGAAAGGTTGATTATGAAGCTCTTGTCTTTCAATTGTCGGGGCCTGGCTGGGCCTGGCAACAAATCAGCCTTCATCAGGGTGCTTACTCTTGAACACCCGGATGTGATTATGCTACAAGAGACTTTAGGAATTGGAGAGGTGATTCAAGGGAGGCTGGAGAGCTAGATACCTGGGTGGTCTTTTGTGACCTTGGATGCAAAAGGCCGCTCAGGGGGACTGGCGGTGGGATGGAGAAACAGTAGTGTGAAGATGATTAACTCATGGGGATCAGAGGCGGTGCTGGGAGTTGAGGTTTTTTCTGAAGAATTGGGGATTTCTCTTTCAGTGATTAATGTTTATGGACCTTATCTTAACAGAGCCCCTTTTGGGGACTCTTTGCTTCAAAACCCTCTGGTGAGCGGTGATTCAGTTGTGCTGGGAGGAGATTTTAATTTCTCGTTGGGGCATAATGAGGTCTGGGGTCCACATGCATAGGTGGATTCCTTGGCGGGGTTTTTTGTGCAGAAATTGTTGGAGAAGGGCTTGCTGGATATTGAGCCTATAAAATTAAAACCGACTTGGAGAAACAATCGTTGCGGGGATGCTAGGGTGGCCAAAAGACTTGATCGTTTCTTGGTAGCAGAGCAGTTGGTGGACAGTTTTTTCTTGGAAAGACAATGGGTGGGCAGTGGGGGTCATTCCGATCACTTCCCTATCTTCTTTGAATTCAAAAAGGGGCCCACCAATCCTCCAAGCCCTTTAAAATTCAATAAATGTTGGCTTCAGGATGAGACCTTCAAAAATCTTTTCCTTTCACACTGGATCCCTATTGGGAGGGAAAATGATAGATCGGCTGCTTTACAGTTTGCAGATAATATTAAACATCTTAAGGTGTTTATCAAGGATTGGGTAGTAGCGAAGAGAACCAGAGATGAGGCTTAACTGAAGACTATAGAAGCAGAACTTCTACTGATCTACGAAGGAGAAGGAGGTGGGTTTTTATCACATGAGTCTAAAGAGGTTTTGTCAAGGTTGGAGGGCAGATGCAATACTCTATTGTTGGAAAAAGAGGAAGCTTGGAGACTTAAAAGCAGAGTGATTTGGTTGGAAAGTGGAGATGATAACACTAATTTTTTCCATGCCTATGCCAGAGGAAGAAAGGTGGCAAATACCATTTGGAGCCTGCAGGATGAGGAGGGTACTTCATATGTTTCTTTTGAAGATAAGGCCAGATGTGGGGTGAATCATTTTCAACATTTGTTCAAAGCTCCACTTCAGGCCACAATCGAAGAGGTTATTAAACTAGCTCAGATGTTCCCTCGTTTCGTGGATGAGGCAGGCAATAGGGATCTGATGAAGGAGGTTACGGAAGAAGAACTTAAGGAGGTTATGGGCAGTTTTCAGAAAGATAAAAGCCCTGGCCTAGATGGATGGACAATTGATTTCTTTCTGGCTCTCTTCGATATTCTAGGGATGGATCTTCTGCAGGTGATCGAAGACTCGAGGTCGTCAGGTTGGATCTCGGCCAGTTTCAATACTACCTTCATAGCTCTCATCCCAAAGGCTGACAATGCTAGAACTCTCTCTGATTTCAGGCCTATCTCCTTGTGCAACTGTGTGTATAAGATTATCTCAAAAGTTATTGCCTTAAGACTAAAGGATATTCTTTCAGAACACATCTCTGCTGAACAGTTTGGCTTTCTGGAAGGTCGTCAGATCCATGAGGCAATTGGGGTGGCTCAGGAAGGCCTTCACAGTCTTAAAGCTAGGAGGCTGAAGGGCGCTATACTTAAAATCGATCTATCTAAGGCCTATGACAGAGTCAGCTGGCTTTATTTGAGGTTGCTCCTAACCCATCTAGGTTTTGGCATCAATTTTATAAGATGGGTTATGTCTTGTATAACTACTGTTTCTTTTTCTGTCCTGATTAATGGAGCGGCCTCCCCCTTTTTCCATGCTGAAAGAGGGCTTAGACAAGGATTCCCATTGTCTCCGCTCCTCTTTCTTTTGGTTGCTGGAGGGTTAAGCAGGGCATTAAGAGTAGCCTAAGTAGAAGGTCGCTTCTCTGGGATCCAGATAGCTCCGAATTTAAATACTACACATCTACTCTTTGTGGATGATGTACTGATTTTCTGCTCTGGTACTAGAGGAGAAGCTAGGGTTCTTCAGGAGATATTAGATCTTTTCTCAAAGGCCACAGGTATGGAGATTAACGCTGGCAAATCTTCTTTGACTACACATATGTTAAGACCAGAAGAGGAGGATGAATTTATGAGGTTTTTTCCATATAGTACAGCAGGTCTGGAGGAAGGACTAAAATATCTTGGATTCTATCTAAAAGCTAACAGGTATCGGAGATAGGACTGGTTTTGGTTGATTAGGAAGGTTGAGAAACGTATAATGGTTTGGAGTCACAAGTGGCTCTCTAGAGTAGGCAGATTAGTTTTAGTCAAAGCTGTTTTGGAGGCAATTCCGGTGTATTGGATGTCTTTATCTTGGATACCGAAAGGGATCCTTGAAAGGATTAGGAGGGTCTGTTTTAGATTTCTTTGGAGTGGACATAATGAAGATCAGACTACCCCTTGGGTCAACTGGAAAAGGATTGTTGTTCCTAAAGGCATGGGAGGATGGGGTCTTAAGGACATTTTCCTATTTTCAAAAGCCTTGGCTGCAAAAGGAGGGTGGCGATTGTTGAAATCCAGCAGCCTATGGACCCGAGTGATAAAACAGAAATATCTCCAAGGAGAGAGTCTCTTGGATTGGATTAGAAATCCCAGGAAGTCACACTCAGGAGGCTCGGTGATTAGGAAAGCTATTGTTAATTCTTTTGATTTGATTGAAAACAATCTGGCTTGGGATGTGGGCAATGGGGAAAGTGTTTTGATTGGCAGGGATCCATGGATGGGCAGCATCCAACAACATCTTCTTCCTCCTGATGTAATTGAGATGTTAGGCCAACAAGGGGTCGTTACGCTTAATCAATTAGCTGTTCCAAGGGCCAATGAA
Organism: Pseudotsuga menziesii; assembly: GCA_001517045.1. Lineage (NCBI taxonomy): Eukaryota > Viridiplantae > Streptophyta > Pinopsida > Pinales > Pinaceae > Pseudotsuga > Pseudotsuga menziesii. Next base: position 41,854 of record LPNX011018402.1, read on the forward strand.
CCTTGGACTCAAATTTGGAGAAGGGCCAACTCCTTTGGATTGGGGGAAAGGGAGACTGGCTTTTTGGTTCATTACCTAAGGGAGCTGGTTCGGGCTAACATTTTACTTTCTGAACAAGAAGACTCGCTGGTATGGGAGATCGATCCGGGGGGCATTTACTCTCCTAAGGCTGGGTACTTAGCTCTTAGTGCAGGGGTGGTTCTAAGGGAAGAACTCTGGTGGTGGAGGCCTCTGTGGAGGCTTAAATGCCCAGCAAAAACGAAGCTGTTTATGTGGTGTGTTCTAAATAATAAGGTTCCCACGTGGGACATCCTTCAGAAGCGCTCTTTTCAGGGTCCGGGATGGTGTGTGTTATGTAAAAGGGAGCTGGAATCTACCCTTCATTTGTTTCTAACATGTTCCTACATTATTGAAGTCTGGCGGGAAGTAACCACTTTGGTTGGTTTCAACTGTCAGTGGGAAGGGGAATTTGTTGGGGAAGCATGGGAAATTTGGTGGAGGAGAACATCCCAGAAGCAGCATAAAATCTTACCTCTGTTGGTTATTTGGGGGATTTGGATGGCACGTAACAAGGCTATTTTCAAAGATTCCCCAAGCAACCCGGCTATCACCGGTGCTCTATCAGTGGGCTTTTACAAATCTTATCCAAAATATATAAGGGTTGTTCATGATCGAAGCTTTTTAGTATTGGAACTAGACAGATCTCTTCCGTGGGCGTTCTTTGATGGGGCTGCCCAGAACAATCTATGTGGTGGTGGTGCAGTGCTTTATTTAACCGAATCACATTTCTTTGTTATGTCTTTGGGGCTAGGGGGAGGCACAAACAATTTTGCTGAACTAATGAGCCTTAAAATGTTGCTGATGTTTGCTTTGGAGAAAGGGTGCACGGCACTTAATTTTCTTGGTGACTCTTTGAATGTTATACATTGGATCAATCAGACCCAAGAGTGTAGACATTTGAGATTAGCACATATTTTATTTTCCATTCGGCAGCTCCTCCTTCGATTTGACTCCTTTTCGTGCCGCCATGTATACAGGGAAAACAACAAGGAAGCGGACAAAGCTTCCAAGGAAGGGCTCCGGTTGGAAATGGGCACTTGGCTGGTGAAAGAAACAACTGAAGGCACTATTCAGGCTTTTTATCATAGGCCGTTTTTTGAAAATTATTGAAGACAGAACTTTTTGATGTATACATACTGGCTGTTTTTTGTCACAGTTTGATAGCTTGGTATAACCTTTTACAAAGAAAACTGTTGTTGCTTAAGCTTTTTGTTTTTCGCACATATTTTCTGTACAGGTGTATGCTTTCAGCATTTTAATGACAGCGGTTTCCAGTCTTTATAGGAACCGGTCTTTTTATCGACTAAGTTTTTTTGGCAGATCGTGAACCATCAGTGGGTTCAGAAAATTTTTGATGGCATAATGCTGGCTGTAACTGGCCGATCTATATGATTCTCTATTTTGTGGAAATCTATAATGTAATGATCTATTTTGCTACTTGTGAAAAAGCATTAGCGTATGCTTTCCTTGATTCTATATCACAGCAGACTTAGCAGTCTATATATTGGATCTAGTTTGTTGGACTTCGGAATTCACGTGTTTGTGAATATTCAGAATGTAATTTTGATCTCGAAAGATGAAGGAAATTACGCTTTTTTTTCTTGGAAAAAAAAAGTAAAAATAATAAATACAAATAATAAATAATATTTTTAAATAATAATTATATATAAACAATAAATTAAAAACATAAAAACATAAAACAAAAGTATATATAACAATAAATAAAAAAATAAAAACATAAAACAAAAGTATATATAAAACAAGAGGCATGAGGTGGCAATGTCCCCGACATTGCTTAATTACAAAAATATATTAAAATTTAAAATTTATTTAAATTATATTAAAACTTGAATTTTTTTTTTTTTTTTGGTTTTTGTCAATTAAAATAGAGAAACATGGTGTGAAAAAATATTTATGCATTGTTAAAAAACTAATTTTCTTTATTCTGGAAAAATCTTCATGAACATATTAAAGCTAAATGTTTTTGTTTGAAATAACTTACCTGTATAAAATTCTAAACCAAGGATTCCCGATTCCAAATAACCCTTATGATAATCCTTTCAAAATGTTTTTGTGAGATATCTTGATTCCTCCTGAGAGTACTCGTGATATTCAGAACCATTACTCATAGGAAATGCGGTACACTTCGTTTGGTAGCACAAATCAATGCATATAATTGGAAGACATGTGAGTAATCTCAACTGGCATGATTTAACAACTCCAGATACCCCGTCCTCTCTCCCACTGTAGTCTATATATGCCTCACTTGAACCTTTAGGCCAGGAATTAAAAAATATTTGAATAAAAGTAACATTTTTATTTAATAAACAAGAGATGTGGTTTTGGAGTCACATTCCTTATGTCCTGCGAAGGAAATCAACAATCAATATATCCAGTACACAAATTTTAAAGTTTCAGACATAAAAATATTAAATACACATATAAAAAGGTTGTTACCTAAAATGTGTGGACACTATTTATACCACTATCCTGTCAAACAATATAAAACAAAAAACTGAGGAAAGAGTCATGTCTTTTTTTCTTTTTAAAACCTCCCCTTTCCCCATCGATCCCTTTGGGTCTTCATGAAGACAGGAAAATTGAATAGGCCTACCCTTTTAATAACATGAAAAGGCCTAGCCTTGCAAGCATGATATTGTATACATAATATATCGATACAATATCCCATGCTTTTCGATAGACTTCTTTTTTAGATTAGCTATATATGTAATATCATGATTTTCCTTCCTTATTTACTTTACGATTTATATTCTTGATACACCCGACCTTTGGACATTTACTTACTGTTATTACTAGCTTGAGGTATCAGAGATATCCTGTATATTAGTAGTCCTAGCCAGCCATGATTGAAGAGGACAGGCATACCCTTTCAGCTAGAACCCCTATCAACAACCAACACTTTCTCTTTACCAACTTACTTTGCAATTCACTTCGTTAAGAAGGCGCGGGTGCTTTTTATTTGTTATTGCCTTTTAGTTAAGTCTGTTGCATTCTTTCCTTTCCCAACTTGCATTACTTACGATCACCTTACAAACGATCAGATGCTATTAGATAAATTGCTGGAGCAAAAAAGAAAAAAAAGATCAAGTAAATAAAGGTAAGAAAATTGAATTTATGAAAAAGCCAATACGAATATGGATCCCAATTTTCCTTCTATAGTTTTAGGCATGGAAACTCTATACTTATGGATCCCAATTTTCCTGCCATAGTTTTCGGCATGGAAACTCTATACTTAAATCTAGGGAAAATGTTGACACCCACAATCCTTCAATATGGAATGCTTTTGTAGCACACATATAAATACATTTCTGTTGACTTACGAAAAACCTTAAAAAACAGTTTAGGAGAGGAAGTTCAGTGATGAACCTGCAGAACTACGATCATGGGATTGTTGTGAGAGTCATTACATGAGATTGTTGTGAGAATCATTGCATATGATGTTGCCATCTTCAATCCTTCACCCATTGCATCTTCCACATAGACTTGGGGACCCCAGTGGTTCTTTCTTGACCCCTTTTTTTATTATTTATTTCTCAGCTTTTCTCCCAATAGTCCTTACAAATTCGGTGATCGACATCTTTTCATCGACATCCTCCAACTCTAGAGTTAAATTCAAACCATTAGGAAGCATAACCCTGAACATGAATTTTTTCTCTTCAGGTTCAGGCTTAGGCTTGGGTTTGGGTTTCTTCTTTGAAAGAACTCCAAGGTAGCCCTCATTGCTACTTCTTTTCCTCCTGGTAGAAGATTCTGCCATCTTCGACACGGCAAACTGCAGAGGGAATACTATGTTCTTCTATCGCAAGGCTTTCCTACACTTAGAATTTGCAAGAATTGATGCATGCAACGGGCTTTCGTTAGTTTATACAAAGAATGCTATGGCTGGGGTCCATGTCTCACTAATTACTCAAAGAAAGTATGCATGTACAACTCAAGACAAGCTTTGGCATTCCACCATCGCTATAAAGCTCCACTCAGTAGGCTCAAATCCACTCTCAGCAAACTATTTAAAGCAAGTATGCATGTACAACTCAAGACAAGTTCTAGCGTTCCACCACTGCTACAAAGCTCCGCTCAGTAGGCTCAAATCCACTCTCAGCAAACATCAACAGTTTGCTAACGAACATTCGGGATTCAAATTCCAACAATTCAAGTCCTGAAGGTTCATGCACTAGGACACAAGAAGAAAAAAAGTTATCGTAGAATGTTTTGTAAGACCGCTCGCTAAAATTCACGTCAGAAGGTTCTACATTTCTAGTCACAAAACTGGATGCAGAAACCAGGTTTCTTTGAATTCCTCTCTACTAGTAATGACTCGGCTTCTGTATTGTTTAATGAACAGTGTTGTTAGGGTTGGGAAGCTGCAGACGATAATGAATGGCGATCTGGGGCACACCTCCCTCTAGATCGGTCGAGGGGATAGAAATATATGCAAAAGAGTATTCTGTAGTGGCGATAATAGCAACTCTAGCATTTGTATTCGCTGTACCCCTCATAGTATAGATATTATACCAGGCGTACCAGAGGTTATGGACAAATCAATTGAATCAAGATACTCCTTTAATGCAGCAACCTGTCAATGTTCCCAAGTAAAACAGAGTAGGATCAGTCTTAATGGCTTGCATTGATTGTTTACGACCTGGTGCGCGTGTTGCTTGACACTTGGTTCTTCACATCCTTCACAACCAGTACTCATTGCCCTACATCACCTCCTCCGCCACCGACACTGACGCTGGAGGACTGGAGACGTCATGTGTCCCCTCACGGACATAAAAATATATATTCAATAGCTCTATTTTAGAAAGGCCATGTGGAATTCGTGTCATGGTGCAAGGCACCCAATTTGATTTGATGTCTATTTTAAAATCCCACACGCAATCTTGGTGATTGTGCAAGGTATTCTTATGCAGGGTTATCTTTATGTTGTTGATATACTATCGATGGAGCTTATATTCTCATTAATACACGATCCATGGATATTAATAAAAACAAGCAGACGATCTGTACGAACCCTTTAATTCTTGCTTACATCACCTACGCCGGTTACCCAATGTGGACGTCACCCACTAAAGAACCAATCAAATATTTTGAAAATTAAAAAAATTAATTATTTTTAAATTTTTGTAAAGCTAAACATTAGTTTTTTTTTAAATTAAAATTTGGTATGGGAAAACCAATAGGGGTGAGCTATATATAAATGTCCCCTGACATAAAAAAGCTTACCTCCAACTACTTTTGTACAACAATTAGTTTTTTAATAAGTAAATAATAAAAATAAAAATAATATACAATATTTTTAAATAATAAATATATATAAGTAATCCATTAAAAAATATAAAATATAAAACAAAAGTACATATAAGAAAAAAATTACCTCCGACCAAAATTGGTAAAAATAATTAGCTTTAGTGTCTTGCCAAAGTTCACTTATTCTAAGAGAGAAATCCAGCCCTTGAGTAGAGCAACCCAGCAAGCTGATTTCACACTTGGGGTTATTGTGGTTGTGTAGGGGAGAGGGATACCAGCAAAGCAACCCAACTAGATCACGAATTGAGCTGGATCACAAACTTAGCAGCTAGCAACATGGATCGGGGCAGAGGAGAGCAGTAGAGGAGTCAAAGCCTGCAAAATCGGTGAGTAGTGAGCCCTAAATATTGCTTTTTAATCTTTTTGTCTTTATTTGAATTTGTTTTTCTCATGGCTAAGTTTCTTTTCCAAGCTGAGCCAATCTCATATTGGGGTTATTACTGAGCTAAGCCAATCTCAGATTGGGGTTATTATTGAGCTAAGCCGATCTCAAATTTGGGTTATTGGTGTTGTGCATTGCTGCTGAGAGAACAAGATTTGCAGGCGTGAACATTAGATCCATAGAGCAACACCGAATAAATTAGAATTTTATGCCACAAAAAACTGTATTTAAAGAGATACCATAGACATCCTACAGGAAGTTGTAGTTTATACTAAGGAAAAATTGGTACCACAACAAGTTAACCAACCATACTTCATAGAAGAATGTCACAACAGAAGTTTAATAAATACCCAGGAAATAAAGGAGTCATGGAACGACTTTCTCAGAACGAGTAAAATAAGTAGCAAAATTTTTAAGTCATAGAAAACATGGATGAAAGGGACCCGTATCCTGTGCTACTAGAAATTGAATTGGTGTTTTATAATTATGCAATCTAAATTTTAAGGAAGAAAGATTTATTTTTATGCTAAAGGAACCTTAATAACACAACCAATTGATCCATATTAAGTACCTTGCTACACAAAGTTAACGGAATAAAAAATGGAGGACATGGTTTACCACATCTACAACTGGACAACCCGACTGCCGACATGAGAGAGAAATATGTTAATCCTACGCCAGACTGAGCTGTTAGCCGGTATGTTATATACTCCTTTGATATAGAATAAGATAATGCATTAAAAAATTGGATCAGGATCAAATCAAGATGCTACTGATATCAAAATTCAACGAGAAAGCGTTATCACAGACACACTGCACGCCAAATTCAGGATTTGGAAGCATAAGGCCACACTATTATTACTTTAAATTTCTTTATTGCTATTTACTCTATATTAGATTGCATGTTTTGTAGATTATTGATACTAAGATCTAAAGTTATTTTGTCATGATTAAGGTTGTTCAAGAAGCACCCACATCCTGATGAAAAACAAAGGCTTCAGCTCAACAGAGATCTGGGCCAAGAAATTTCAATTTCTTTTACCAAGAAATGGCATTTATTCTCCCAATGTAATTGACAGAGACTTGGTACCAGTTCTAATTCCTCCTCCAACAAGGCTGTAAATTTTCGCATATGGGTTGAAGGTCATGTTGCTTTTTACAGATATACTTTCCTTTGACTGCCTTGGTAAAATCGTTTAGCTTGTTGTCTGTACTGTAACATCATTATCAGGTTTGGCCATTGATAAAAGAAACTCAAGATATTTCCCAATGTAGTTTTCTTCTTTCTCTATGATAGGTGTTTGTAGTTTTGTACTACTTTCTTTAATAGGGACATAGCTACCTCTGGAGTTTCAACAGCTCTGGTTACTGAAGGTTCAAAATAATTTTTACCTGGAACATTAGCTATCAACTTATCCTGAACAAGTAGCGTGTATCAGGTTCATTGTCTCTCCATGGACTAGTTGACTGTACAGTGAGGATGACAATTTTGAAAATTTTAAAATTAGTCATTCCATGACAAAAATCCTTATGACTTGAATTTTCATTATTATTCCATTGATTAACATGGGAATTAGGTAAAGAATGTACAAGGTTCACAAAATTTTGGAATGATCTTTATTGACCATGTAAAATATTAAAAAGTTTAGACATATCTTATCTTAATTTTGATTTCCTACTTAGTTATTGTTCTACTTCTTCTTCATGTTCATCTTCTTCGATGTCACAGCCTACTTTTGGCAACTATTTTAAACACAATTGAATACATAAGTTTTCCCTTCCTTCAAATAACACTTGAGTGTTTCTTGTCTAGTCCATTTGCCTTAAGTGAAACATAGATACACATGTCTTTTCTTCCTTCACATAACACTTGGAGTGTTTCTTGTGGTAGTCCAATTTCCTTAAAGGTAGAACACAAATGGAATATGGGGGCTTGACCCTCTTCATTTGTTTCTTTCCTTCATAGTAGAATTCTGGGTATATAAAGCCACATTCAAATATTATCAAATATTATGCAACTGTATTTTAGTCCATAAACATGTTTTCAGTTTTCTTGCATTCATTGTAATAGGTACTTGGCTTAATTGTGCACTATCCCCGTGGACTATTTTACTGTACAATGAGGATGGCAATTCTGAAAATTTAATAGTTTGTCATTCTATGAAAAAACTCTTTATGACTTGAATTTTTATTATTATTTCATTGATTACATGGGAACTAGGTAAACTAGATCCAAATCCTAAGCTCTATCAAGTGCCAAGAGGAATCAAATCTCCGGAGGTGCGAACCTCTTCTCACTTATTGCAGTCAAGGAGGTTTGCTCCTCGGGATATTTGATCCATCTTCTTAGATCACAAAATCAAATCTAAAATGTCTCAGTCCCTAAATGCTTCCTTTTATTTTTTTTGACTTTGGAGGTTTTTGTTTGGACTTTTCAAGAAAAAATCATCACCAGATACAGTTCTTCTAACTCATCAGGAGCAAATGATTAGTTGCAAAACCACTCACCTATCAAACACTTAAAATTGCTTATGATTCCCTTAGTGGAAGTCATGTCTAGTAAATGTGATGTTTCTGTGAGAATGTCTTATTGGAAGACTTGGAACTATATTTTACATAAGCTCGATAGCTCAGTGAACAATCCTGCTGTTGTATGGATTGTTTTAGGTCCAATTTTCTTATCTTTGAGATTGGACCAGATAACAAAAAGTTATGGATATGGGATCACTGTCTGAATCTCCTAGAGGAGTTTGTATCTGTAAGAGATAAACAGAATGAATTGAACATTCTTGTGCACAGGGAGCCTATATCTCCTAAGAATCCATCTCATAGAATTGCCTTAAAAACCAACCAAGATAATTTTACGTATCTCCCTATAAAATGGTTTCCTTGGAACCTCAATCAAATTAACCAATAATGTTGCACAGTATTTTGAATACTTTTAAAATCATCCTTGAAATTAACAAAGAACGTTACACAATTACACTTGAAGATGATTGCGTAAGTAGAGGACACTATATGTGATTAAATCTACACTGTTTATGTCATCTACATTGTTTATGTCATGGATACGGAAAGTAGAGAATTCACTGGTACTCAGTTAATCAAAATTACAGATTTTTTGGAATGGGATGATAATGAGGCAATTGCGTATATTGCAATGGATGATGCACATCGACCTTTTAATGTATGGAAAAACCATCTGGGTTCAGGTCAGTCTAAAGTTACTTACCTGTATCATGAAAAGGATGAAGAATTCCTTTTAGAGATTCAAAAATCTGAAAGAAGAGAGTACCGTTTTGTTGTGTATGGAAGTAAAAACCACACAATCTGTCCTCTATCTAAATCATTTTGATCCACATAAAGAACTAAAATACTTAAGGTAGTGTGCTGAGAGAGAGTTGACACAGTAGTAAGCCATTGAGGAAACTACTTTTTTATCAAAAGAAGATTCATATGATTGCATGGTAGACTTCTTCAGACCTCTGTCAACAAACATTATTGAGTAATTCAAACAAATTGATTCAGAATTCTAGTGCATGTGCAAACCCTGGAGACATATTAAAAGGTTCAGTGTGATGGAAGAGATGTGCCGCTATAGGAGAAAGTTGCATACATTAAGAATAAACCATCAAAACTATGCTTGAAGGGCTTCAAAGTAAGTAAAAAGGTCTTCTTCCAATGTCGCGATTTTGTTTGTTTAATCGGAGACATGGAAAGTGCCAGAATTAGGGCTGTTGTGGCTGAGATTTGAAGCCATGTCCTGCTCAAGGATTAAATTCAACTCCTTTTTAAGGCTATAAGTTACTAAATATAATGCCAAAACCTCAGTCTACCGGGTTTAGAGAATTTTCTCTTTAAATCTATATGAGGGAGCAAAATCGCTATATTGGAGGCTATCATAGATTACCATAGCGTTATTATTCAGTGATTGAATGTAAATAGGGACAAGGGAATTTCAAGCAATTCATATATTCATTCAATTCCAGATGGGGAGATCATGGAAAAAGGTATTTTATAATATTTTATAATTTTAACCACATGCTCTGGATTTTATTTTATTCAAACTAGAACAACAATATGTTTCTGTTAGTTTGAACATGGTGTAATCTCATTAGGATATCAGAGAATATGTGATGGTGGGGAATTGGACTCTGGAGATTTTAACATGGAATTTGATATTTATGAATACAATGTCAGGTGCTCAACGGTGAAGAAAAAAAATGGTGGGGAGTTTGATGGTTTAATGTAGAATTTGATAGCATGTTGAATTTAATGTCGACTAAAGCTGAATCCTGCATGGGGGCATTTCTTCTCACCTTTCTAATCGCTTCAAAAGAAAATGCTGTAACATAGTGCCACTTCCAACAATAGATACTTTGGGGATTGGTTATGAGCAAGGAAAAGATGTGGGTGATGATCAAGAACAGTCTGCAGAGACTTGCAGAAATGGATGCATTAAATCCATGAGATCAAAGAATGATATGGTCTCCTATTGAATACACTTTAACTCTGTGCTTGTGATGGATGATACAAGCTTATATTGTTTGTTTTGTTGGTGTACTGCAGGTGGGATTCTCTTCTCCTGTTCAGTCTGCCATGATGGAGGACCTTGGCCTAACCACGTCTTAGGTGCTTCTTCTTTTCATCATTAATTAAATGCTATAAGCCATTTACGAATCTTGCTCATTGCTATATAGATAGAGCTGACTTTGTTTGGTTTATGCCAGGTCCCACTGCTTGCACCTCACCTCGTTCTTCATTTTAATTATTGTTCCTTTGATATATATATATATAGCTTGATAATGCCTTTTTAGTCTTATTAATAGTATTCACTTTAATTTTGGTAGAAGTATTGTCTACTTAGCAGACTCTAACTCAGCCTTAAGCACCTTTTATTAAAATGGCATGTCAACGTGAGATATATTTTGAAGACTTTTGGGAAGTTGTTGAATCCACGATACTTATACTTTTATTCTGTTGCAGACAAATTTTATTTTCCGATGTCTCGTGAACCATCATTTGTTCCTGTACTTGTAACCTCTTTTTATTTCTTTGATCTTGTTAATCATTCTTTGAATCCATTTCGGTTAATTTCTGCAATAAATCGTCGTAGTCTTCTTCAAATATTTCCATTAAAATGTGTCTTTGATAAGATCACTGAAGTCCAATGGGCCATGGAATGGAATTAGACTATGAAGAGTCTCTTCTCACTGAGAGGCCTGACTTTTATAATACCTTTGCTGGTGCTCATAAAATTTAGATCCTCAAGAATGCTGCTTTCGAAGAAGGCATAAATTTGTGTATAGTTTTCATCAAGTCATGCTCTACACCCTCTAATTGAGGGTTTAGTCCAATTTTGGACTAGTTTTTGGTGTTAATAAAACACAACTCCACAGTATTGCATGGATATTTTCATGATCCTTTGCGGTTCAGAGGATATTGGTAGTTGTCTTCCACTTAATATGTGTTATGGAACTGAACTAACTGTCTTAGTTCTTGAAAAATATAGATACATCTTAACATTGTAAAAATAGAACATATCAAAATAGATCCATCTTAAACCCAGATCTATCAAGCATCCAGAGATCTAAATTTACACTTCAAGTAATGATAAATCTAGGTGTAAGACGAATCTATACTAGTATGTTCTGTTTTATAATACATATCCCACCATCTATAAAACTAAAACTCATATAACTGTAATGTCTTGTTATCCATTTTTTTGAAATCTGGATTCAAGAACCTACTAATACTGTGGTGGATTGGGTTGCATTGTAAGCTTTAAGTAGGCATATGCAATGGCATCACCTCACCTTAGTAACTATTGGCAAATTAATAATGATTTGCTTAGATCTAAAAAAGTTACTATTTCAGAACATCTAACTCTAAAATCTTCTAATAACTAATTCAGCACATTTGAGTCTAAATTCTTCTATTAACTGTTATTGTGCAATATTCTACCTTTGGTTCACTACTAACTATAGGTGCAATGGTTGGTGCAATAGCTAGTGGCCGCATTGCAGACTTCTTAGGTCAGAAAGGAGTAAGTGCTTTAATTATTGTTATGTCTCCTAAACATCACTATACTGAAATCAGGTGATTGCATTCATTTGAAGTGAAATTAACTTGTAGGCAAAGTTTCAGATTCTATCACTAACATCCAACTGATTTCTAGTGCATGCATTAAAAGTGTCTTCATCCTCTTATGTGATTGGATGGATAATAATATCCCTTGTAAAGGTTTGTTGGGTTCCTTATTTAACCTTGTGGGTATTTAGATTAGTAAAGCATATTATTGTTTTCAGGGACAACCAACAAGTTCTTGATCTGCAATATCTTTAAAATAGCAGGATAGCTGGGAAAGACAAATAAAGATAATTATAGTTTCAATTTCCAGTAAGACAAATATAAAAATATGCTTATATTATATTATTGTGTAGGATGCATGGCTTCTAGACATTGGAAGACTGTTTATAGGATATGGAGCTGGTCTTACTTCCTATACGATATGTTCTTCTAAGTAGAAAAATCATAAAATGTGTTGCCAAAAGTAAGGTTACATCTATGCGATGATTTAATGATTCATCAATTAATCTCTGCAACAAATTTGGGTCTTGCAAAGTTAGTTTCACTTAGGTTCCTTTAATTCTAGAATTTCTTCCCACTCCAGTTTTTATGTTATAATATTCGACAAGTTCCTGTCTACATAGCTGAAATAGCTCCCAAAAACTTGAGGGGAGGGCTTACAACAACAAATCAGGTCTGACCCTTTCATCCACATGATCCCTTCTTTACGGAAGAGTCCATGATTAATTAAAATGGAGAGCATTTTTCTGAATTAGGATATGGAATAGCAACATAATAATTCACTTTGCATGAAAGGAAGACCTATTCAGTCTATAAACTTTAACATGATGGTTTTCTTCCTTTTGTGACATTTATCCGTAACCATTGGTATTTTAATAGCATATTTTGGGATTATGGTCAGCTAGCACCTTCTTTCCATTATCGGTGATGACCACCATGAAAAATTTCTTAACCAAGTTTTTCTTATGAAAGACATAATAATATGGGAAAAAGATAAATTTCATCTATATTGGAGCCTAATACAAGCTACAAAGTACACAGCCCTACACGATGACTTAGAGACCATGGCCATATGATTTTAGCAATTTGGAAGAGAAAAAACTGGACTTATATTTAACATGTATATGTATCAGGTCTCTTCTTTATTCCCAGAGTCCCCTAGGTGGTTGGTGAGTAATTTTTCTTTTTCATTTCCATAGGCATATTGTTAATGACTTAACTATATTGAATTGTAGTTTCTCAGATTGGTCATCATGTATGGCTCTAACTGAATACTTGTCCCATTTCAAATGGTTTATCGGTTTCACATTTAGATTTGTACATAATACAATGCTTGAAAAAGGTAAATGCTTATGAAGTTGAAGAGAATACACAACAGAATTAAAAAAGATTTAATAATACATACATCTTGCAAGGGAGCATCTAAGAAAATTTGGCAAACTTTTTATGACGTTACTATGCAGAATTCAAGGTGTCATTTATCATTTTCCAATTGATTAGTGTCATTTGTTGTTTCAGGGAATAGTTGGCCATGACAAAGAGTTTGAAGAAGCATTGCAAACCCTTCATGGAAAGGATTGTGATGTTTTTGTTGAAGCAGCTGAATTCAGGGTGCTTACTACTACTTTAGGTGTTCTATTTATGAATTAGAATTTCTTAAATCAATAAAGATATTCGTCAAAAAATATATATGAATCTTAAATTACTCCAGCTAGTTTTGGAGTAATCCTCGAGGTAATTAAAATCACAGAAGTCAAGAATCGAAGGAAAAGCTGTTATATCTTATTCATTTACTTGGAATGATACTGAGACAAGAAGCTTGTATTGTTCAGGAGTATGTGGAGGACCTTGGACAACTTCCTAGGGCTAGAATATTGGACTTGTTTAAGCGGAAGTATATACATTATGTGATTGTAAGTAGATTTCTTATTAACAATACAGTTTGTAGAACATGTGACCAACCATTGATTAGCTTCATATTAATCATTACAAATATATTTTTAGGTTGGGGTTGGCTTGATGGTATTTCAACAATTGGGAGGAATCAATGTTGTTATGTTCTATGCCAGTGAAGTTTTTAAAGATGCTGGTAAGTTAGAACTAGCCTTCTCTAATGATTTGTTGCATATTTTCAATTCTCTATTTTAGATGTCCAATTGATTTGGATTGTTATGTAGGGTTTGATTCCAACCATGTGGCATCTGTTTCTGTGGCTGCTCTACAGGTGATTATCTTTCATGTCCAATGATTGTTTTTATTATAATCTATGCAACCTTATCCTATGATCTATTATTTGTACAACTTTGTACTATATGTATAATTGTAAACGATTTATGTACAATGTGTGTAGTTGAGAACTTGTGCGTGCTTTATTTTCTTGTATGCATTTTTGAATTTCCATTGCTTCAACCATGGTATCGAAATGCATATGTTGAACTAGTTTTCCAGTTTTACTTTCTACCGAAATAATTCTGCATCTCATCTACCATGTTCAATGTTTGGCAGACAGCAGTAGGTGCACTAATAACAGACAAATGTGGAAGGCGACCTCTTTTAATGGTATGCAATGACGTTTCACCAAAAATCAATTGCTTTAAATTGTTTCAATAGATAGATGATATCTAATGCGGTAAAGTGAACATGATATCTCTTCAGGTCTCTACTGCGGGAATGAGTTTAGGATGCTTCCTAGTTAGATTGTCATTCTACATACAGGTTTGTATTGTTTTCTTCTCTCCTAGGCCTAGACAAACTCACACATACACAGAGAGTAGAGTTCGAGCTTTTCTAAAAGAAATGGCTTCCACAAAACAAACTATGACCTTTGTTTGATGTAATATGTGATTTCAACTTCAGATAGCCATGTTTCCTTTTTGTTTAGCTTAGCAAGCTTACAACATTGTTTAATTTATACAGTACGTTGGATATCCGACCCCCAGCATTGGTATTCGACGACGCTTTCATGCATCCGACAGCTAATTTAATATAAATTGTTCTTAAAAATGACAATGGGAGGTCGAAAAATCGATGGCCATGCCATGCATCCAAGGTCATGAAATCAATGCTTGTGCTGTCGAAAAACTGACAATGGGGGGTCGGAAAATCGACGATGGCTAGTTGGAAAATCGATGCTTGTACTGTTGAAAAACCGATGCCGGGAGGTCGAAAAATCGACAAAATTGTGATATAATTGTTCTCCAGAATAGGATAAAGATCTGTCGAAATGTCAACGATATTTGTGAATGTGTCAAATATCCAACAAATTCTCACTGACGACAAAATAAAATGTAATTGTCGAAAAATAGATAGGTGTTTGTCAAATGTCAGACATTACATCTGTCAGATTTCAGGCTAAAATTTTGTTGTGTGATATAATAACGGGTCTGGCATGCAGTGTGAGGTGGCTCCCAATTAGACATTTATTTTAAAGCACCTAAAGCCTTTAATAACCCGAATCTTGGGGTGTCGTTTAGTGAGTTTTGTGCGGAAGGGCCCATGCATTTCATTTTCCAGGCTATCCAATCTTGTTTTATGAGTAGAATGAGTACGGAGTGGAGTAAGCAGTAGGTACACTCCTTTCCTGAATCTTCAGGGGGCGGTGGGTGAGCCTGCTAATGCATTTTATCCCTTTGGTCAAGTGCTCATTTTCCTTTTTAGGTCGGTAGGCAACCGGCTTGTACTTTTCTCGTTGTAAAAACGGAAAATTGAAAAGTGAAAGGGTGGTTGATAGGATAGGTTGGGTTGGTAGCAAGAGGTTGTTGCACTAACATTTTTCGAATAGGCTGAAGAATTCAATACAAATGTTGTAAGTGTAAACCAATCCCTTTCAATAGAAGGGGTCCAGCTTTAGCGAATCCATAGGGCACTTGCCACGTAACGATCCCCTCCCTATGGGTAACCATCAAATTTGCATTCATTCATAAAGTAGGTTGGCTTCAATAGTTCATAGCGATGCTCAAAGTAAGTGCCCAAGCACGATGGAATCCAAAGGGTAGTATGATCCTACGACAGGTTGTTCCTTTCCTGTGCAACTCACTCTACTTCCTTTCATCAAGTAGGCATAGAAAGGTAGTGGCAATAATTTGTTTAAAGCGAGCCCTCCTTTACAATCTCCGCTGGGAATAGTTCCTCAATGAAATGAGGCAGTTTCTACAATCCAATGACTGACGGTGTCCAACATAAGTAATAAAGGAGGCATAAGCAGGTACTTCCTAAAGGTAAGAAGGAGCATGCTCGCCGATGCTGTCCAACATAAGTAATAAAGGAGGCATAAGCAGGTACTTCCTAAAGGTAAGAAGGAGCATGCTCGCCTATTTTAAGTAGAGGATAGTTCACCCTCCATTAAACAAATAATGCCCCATGAATATGCTTCTATGTAAAAAAATCCCTAAGTTTGGGTCGATGCAAGCTATGGAAGACGTCACACTTATGGCGGTTGGGAGTTCTGTAGCATGTAGCCAGAACCTTATTCTTGTTGTTCAAGTACAACTCCATATAGATTTTCTTATATGGAGTTTGTAAAAAATTTCAAATTCATGGTAAACAGATTCTACATTGTAATACAATTCTTATAGAAAACCAAAAAAACAGAAGAACTAAGAACATATCAAAATTGCTCTCTAATAAATGTTAGAATCTATATACACATGTTGTAGAAAACAATAAACATAATTCAATAGACGATTGCTAGAAATTGTCACTGCTTTTATTAATTATGAACATGAAAAAATCTGCTACAAGGAAATACCCCTAAACTGCTAGCTGCTAGAGTCAAGACTCAATGAATGAATCCATACCCCCACCCTCTCTCTTATAGATCTAAGAAGGGAATAATAGGGTTTACAAAAGTAGATTTGCATGCGACTCAAACTCATAAATATAATTTACTTGATCCTAAGTCAAACTCAGAAAATTTATTTTCTTTATCCTAAGTCAAAATCAGAAATAGAAATTCCTAAAAATAAAACCAAACTAAATTTTAATTTATGGTGATGCCTGTCTATGTTCCACTGGTGGCACTGGAAAATGCCTCTAATATTATTTGATGGTGGCCAATGCCTCATCTAAGGCTTGCTGGCAGGTGCATGCATGCGCCCTCTCCCTCTGTAACTGAGTGATGTGCCTTCTCCTTGAGAACTGTGATGCACCCTATCTATCTTCTACGATGTTGCTGAACAGGTGCCTAGAATTGCTGCTGCAATGGTCAATGATACACTCACCAAAAATCTGGAGCAATGGTAATCTTTCTTCCCTGTCACTTTGTAAGCCTTCCACTGCCTACATGGAACTAGCAAAGCATCTACTAGAGAAAGTAGAAATACAAGAAAAAAAAGAGGATAAAATAATAAAGCAGTTCCAAACCTAAACACATTAAAGAAGTATTTCAAGGCAAATCAAACAACAATATTCTCATATATAAGGACATTGGGAGTAGAGCTTCATGGTTTTTATGTCACATACATAGAGATGTTTGAATGAAACATATGCCTCACTTCATATGAATTTGCAGCATTTAGCTAAAACATTATTTTTGTAGTCCTATATAGATTATCTTATATGAACTAGTGGAAATCTTTGTTCCTTTTAAGCCTTCCATTCTATACATGGAACTAGCATGTACAAAAGAAATTAGAAATACAAGAGCTGTCCAACACTTCTTAAAAATGGGGAGAAAATAATGAAACAATTCCAAAATTAGACGCAATAAATAAATAGTTCAAGACAAATCAAACATCACTGTTCATTAATATATGGACATTGAGAGGATTAAAGCTTCAGATTATGATGTCACAATGAATTCTACAATAATTATCTGCAAGAAAGTCATTGATCCCATGCTTTGATAAAAATGGGTTGTTAGTAGTTACTGTTGGACATCTTTTTCCAAGGATTGGAGGAAATACACTAGTGCTAGCAAAATGTTGTATCGGAGTTTGCAAGAAAATGCATACATGCAAAATAGGTAGTCTAGCAAAAATATTCCTGTTAAATAAGTGTTACTGAGACATCATGCAATATATAGGGTTCAATTCGACTTTACGATAGGGAAACATCACTCATCGTGAATATATTCAGGTAGTTGTTTATCTGTAATATTTTATTGTTTTCCTTTCCATTTATGCACATTTTCCTTTGTTAAGAATGAACCTGTAAATTTGACATTGCAACAGGTTGGAAAGGGACGAGATGTCGGACTAAACAGGTTTGATTTGTTTGAGGGTAAAGTAGCCCGGTGGAAATGGAGAACAACGTCTTAGCAGAGATATGTAGACTTGGACAACTCCTTGACTTTTTCATAATGTTGTCCTTCTACTTCACCACTGTTGGATTTTATTTTTGTACGATGGTTAGTAATGAGTTATTTTCTGTAACACATTACTTTTGCAAGTGTTTATGGTTTCATGAGGAAATTCTATGAAGAAGGACTTCTAATTAGTAAACCAATTGGTAATGGAACATATTAAGTGTTTGTTGTACCACTTTGAAAATTTGATTTGATTTGCACAAAAGAATATGATAATTGTTGTTGCTTTACTTTGGAAAATTGTTTCATAACAATTTTTGGGTTCATATTAGGCCAGGAATATGCCAAGTTCATGGCAATTCTTGCTCGAAGAAATTTATATATAAGTTTTGTTCTTGGGAATTAATGACCGTGTGTTTTCTTTTACAAGAAAGATATTTTCATGGGGTAAAATCATTGCCATAATTTCTACAAGAAAACCATTAAGAAATTGATTTCATGGGGAGAAATTGTAGTGCATAATGCCTACAATACAACCCAGCAAGAAAGTGATCTCACAGAGGAAGAAACTTTGCTTGTATTGATTAAGAATGTAGCCTCCCATGCAACCAGTCAATGTGCTTTAAGAAATGCTTCAACCAACCAACATATTATTGCAAAATGTTTTAGGCATAAAATACAATCCTGTGTTTTCCTTGTGAATGTGCTTGAATAAATGCTTCAACCAACCAACATATTATTGCAAAATGTTTTAGGCATAAAATACAATCCTATGTTTGCTTTGTGAATGGTGCATTTCCTTTGCCAACATAACTTTGGGTGGGAAATGGTTGTTGGGTTAATTGAAGACATTTTTGGGCATGGAATCTCTTGACCTTGGATGTACTTACCTTTCTTCCCATAGATAATTGTGACATCAATCCCTTTATATGGGAAAATCACTCCCCACAAAAACTTCATAACGTTGATGGTTATGATCTTATGAAAATGTTTTTGGTTGTGAGATGAAACCAATCTTATTCATATCCTTTCATTGTAAGAAATCTTGCTTATAGTGGCACTAAAATAGTACAAGCATTCCAATATCTTTTCCTTGTCTTCTTTGAAGTATTTCTTCTACATTTTTTTGTTATATATGTTGGATTTGAAAATAGTTATGTTAGTATCATTTGATTTTAAGAAATTTTACTTCGAGTGGCACTCAAATAACAAAAGCATGCCAATATTTTCTGTGAGTATTCTTATAAAAATTTTGTATATGTTGGATTTTGGTTGAAATACATTATTGGGGACAACTTGGAAGTTTAGAAGCTTGGTCATTGCAAGGAGAGTAGCTATAACATTGCAATTAAATTGTTTACTCAAGGGAGAGATTGGATTGTCGAACACACTAATGCTTGGATTGGTTATCATTGAAAATGTTTGTTTGTGTAGAATGTGATGAATTAACATAGAAAATAATGATTATCAAGTTACTATAGATACATAATGGCTTACCTTGTAATAGTCCTTCAAGTATTTAAAATGCATTTATTAAGTGCACAAATGACTTGAAGGACTAGTACAGGGTAAGCCATTATGGATAAGTAACTTGATAATCATTACTTTGTATGTTTCAATATCATCATTAGCAAGCAATAACAACTTCTTAAAGGGTTGTAGCTCAATGGTAGAGCACCTACCTAATTATAGGCAGGAGGTTGGTGGTTCGATTCCTCCGTACCCTATCATAAATTTGTGACTACGAAAACGATTAAATTCGCATATATATGACTATTAGTAGCTAATTTCCTGTATCTTATAGTGTGACTAACGCTTAGTCGTATTTAGCTTAGTTATTAATATGTTATCATCTAGTAGTTTATTTAGTCGTATATTTGGTCATTAATTGCTGCAATCAGTTACTAAATCTGTGACTAAATCATTGACTATCAATGGCTAAATCATTAACTATCAATGACTAAATCAATGACTAAATAAATGACTAATAAATCCAGCTATTAATGACTAAGTGAAATACAACTAGCTATAAGATAGTGGAAATTAGTTACTATTAGTCGCTGACTCAAAAATAGTCATTTATAGCCTAATTTTAGTCATTAATTTATCATTTTGTACTAGTGGGGTCTGCAATGCCAAAAGCAGCTAGCAGACCATGCCCAAAAATTGCAACCAATAGTTATGAATAGCTTAGAAAAAACGTCGTCCTCAAAAACTAACAAGGTGAGATCACAACTCCTCTGGTGAGAGAGTTAGGGTTGTACCTGCTTTGATACCATGTAAAGATATGGGGATCAATCTAGATCAAAGATGATCCTCATAGTTATAGAATAAAAAGTCTATTAAACTGAATAAATAAACACAAGAAAGAACCTCAATTTATAGTATTGAGGAGGATCAACAAACCCCAAAAAATAGTTGGGTAGTTGAGATCCTATGTGAGCTTACAACTCACCTAGGTTGACAATACTAGAAATTGCCAACACCTACAGATAATGCATGGAATTATTATATGCCTCACCCTAAAATTTTTAGGAGGTACGTTAGAATATTAATTTTGCAATAATCTTATTTAATAGGGAGTTATAAAAACAATTGTAAACTATGTAATCTAATGGGAACTAGTAAATGCATAAGAAGAAATCAACAAATACTATGTGTAGAGAATCAAAGGAAATAAAACAAGAGACACTAAAAATAAAAATTAAATATTTTCTCGTCGTTATGAATTAGAAGCACACAAAACAAGCACATGCATACAATAACAAATAAGGTTGTCCCATAAAACCAATTGGGAAAATAGCCATAATAATATATCTATTCTTCCTAACCAATCTGGTCAAGGCATGGAAAATCTGGCCATCAATGGCTTGCTTGAAAGTTGAAACACTATATATCCAAATGCAAGAGAGCCTAAAAAAATAAATGTTCTCCATTCAAAGATTACTTAAAATAAATATTCTAAACACTAATGTCAAAAGGTACATGAAAAAGGGCATGTTGAGAAAAATTGATGAAGATGTTCCTTGCCAGTTTAACAAATTGTAATTGAATGCATTATAAAAAGATACAAAGATATAAAAAAAAAATATAAAAACTAGGATCACATGAGAAGGATGAGATATCAACCACGAACAACCAAGAATCCAAACATCTTTTCATCTTCATTAACCTCTTTACCAAACCCAATATCTCTAATGTGAAACCATCCCACGAATAGGCCATGAATCTAGAGGAGAGTGAGCCCAAAATGAATTTTGGCTGACAAATAGTCCAAAATATGATGAAGGGTGTGATCTAGCAATGCCAAAATTGACGAGTGTTGAAATCGTACAACAATCCATAGGAATAAGAGTGTGAAGGAAGAAACCCAAATTCCTCACCACTATGGGAAAGAAAGTTTGCACAAAAAATATTGCACGCCACCATCATGATCCCCATGAGGATAATCCTTGCTTCTATCAAATACCTCAAATCGGTGAAGAACAAATGATGTGTTATAATCACTCTGATAATGCCTCCTACGCCTGCCATTCCGTATATGGATCCCAAAGAGCTCTAAGATATGAAGGGGGGTTGATCCCGTATGTGACTTCACATGCAACTTGGACAAACACCAAGAATAACCAAAGAATAACAATAGAGAGCCCAGAGTGAAAAAAAACCATGGATCATCAAAGGATGCCACCAAAAAGATAAGGGACGCCTCACAACCATGATTTGAACTAAGGGCCATGATCTCTTTATAAATCCATGATTTCTACTATGGTTGATGATTTGTGCCAAACCAACAATCCATTATTTGAAAGTATAGAGATCGCCATAGTTGTCTACATTCTTCCCAAATCCAATATGTTCAACAACAATCAAAGGTTAAACAAGAAGCCAGGATGTGATGTGTGTGTGAAAGAAGCCACAAGTAGCCAAAGGAAGGGGCCACAATCTAGATAAACTTGAATAACAATATACACTTAGAGAGGATATGACAAGATTTAATAAAAAAACATGATATAAACATAGGAGGTTCACAATTAATCTTAAATGGCACATTTTGATCATGAGAAGAGTGTGATTGATATTAAAGGGTTCCATCATGTTGATCAATTCCTATTAGAGGGAGAAAGGCTAGTGAGTTTCTATCCATTTCATTCTAGTTGGAGGCCTTTAATTTCTTCCCTGAGAAATATAATTATTTCTTGCACACTTGAATGATCTCCTTTTTTATTCATTGTCAACAAAAAGAAATTGACATTCGAACAAAAGATATCCATGATCAACCAAACGTTTTAGATGATAATTGGTAACAAGTCTTTGTTACATAAAAGTTGTAATCGTAGTATCTAAATCCCCACAATTGTAATGGTCTTGAACTACAACGGTGTCTCGAGGTTTCCTCCCCCTACAATGTGGTGGTACACTATCAATGGATTAGCATACATGATTATAGATCAAGATTTATGTTAATAGATGTGTAAACTTTCAATAGGTTTTCTTTCTCAAAAATATAGGAGAGAGGTAGAGAGCTCCACAATACATAAATCATAAACCAATATGAAAATGGAGGAGGCACTTGATAAATCTAACACAATCCAAGAATTGCTAAAAAAAGGTGACCTAATTATCAAAATATTGATGTTATTATCCCACAAAATCACAATAGAATTCGATTTGGTTTTGCAACGTCAATCTAATGGAAACTAGTAAATGCATAAGAAGAAATATAATGGAAACTAGTAAATGCATAAGAAGAAATCAACAAATACTATGTGTAGAGAATCAAAGGAAATAAAGCAAGAGACACTAAAAACTAAAATAAAATACTTTCTCATTGTTATGAATTAGCACACAAAACAAGCAAATACATACAATCATACAAATAAGGTTATCCCATAAACCCAATTGGCAAAAATAGCCATAATAATAGATTCATTCTTCCTAACCAATCTTGTGAGGGCATGGCGAATCTAGCCATTCGCCACTTGCTTGAAAGGCATGTCGAGAAAAATTGATGAAAATGTTTCTTGGAAGTTTAACAAATTGTAATTGAATGCATTATAAAAGATACAAAAAGAATGTGCAAAGATTAAGACAGAAAAAGAATTACAAAGCTCAAAAAAAAAAAAGTAAAAGAAATTATTAAGAAAAGACAAAAACACTTTCCAATGTGTTTGAAAAAACTTGTGTGCCAATGGGCAATATATAAGTAGATTCCTTATAACATTGAGTCATGTGAATAAAAATGATATTTCTCCAAAGGATATAAAGAAAACATTTTTGTATTTATGGTTGTAAATTTCATGTATTGACTGATCAACCTAAGCAAGCTTCCCTTCAGTTCCTTTAGTTCGCTTGGAGTCACCTTCCCGGCTTGGCTCTGATTGAGGGATTCTTCTTGCCAGAGGGGATAGATCTTTTGGACGCTACGGGAACCACTTAAAGGGCTATTTGAAGATTGGGGAGCAGCATGTGGGGGATTTTTTAGAAGTCTTCGTTAGGTGCAGATTGTATGCCATATCCTTAAATCTGAAGAAATGCTCGCTATTTGGGAATAAAGATTGTTGGGTCATATTGTTTGCAAAAATGGATTTTACGTTGATCCTAAAAGAATCAGAGCTATAAATGGCAAAAGCATCATGTGAATAAAAATGATATTTCTCCAAAGGATATAAAGAAAACATTTTTGTATTTATGGTTGTAAAGAAAACATTTTTATGTTTATGATTGTAAAAAAACATTTTTTGTATTTATAATTGTAAAGACAATAAAATAAAATGTCACAAAACAAAAGAACCTAGAAAATGGAAAGGCTCAACAACTTCAATGATAAAATGATCAAACCTCAACTCAACTTCTTTTCTTTGACTATGGTTCATGATTTGTGCCAAACCAACAATCCATTATTTGAAAGTATAGAGATCGCGCTAGTTGTCTACATTCTTCCCAAATCCACTATGTTCAACAACAATCAAAGGTTAAACAAGAAGACAGGATGTGATGTGTGTGGGAAAGAAGCCACAAGTAGTCAAAGGAAGGGACCACCGTCTAGATAAACTTGAATAACAATATACACTCTAGAGAGGACTCGACAAGAGTTAATAAAAACCATGATATAAACATAGGAGGTGCGCAATTAACGGATATAAATATAGATCTTAAATGCCACATTTTGATCACGAGAAGAGTGTGATTGATATTAAATGGTTCCATCATGTTGATCAATTCCTATTAGAGAGAGAAAGGCTAGTGAGTTTCTATCCATTCCATTCTAGTTGGAGGCATTTAATTTCTTCCCCGAGGAATATAATTATTTCGTGCACACTTGAATGATCTCCTTCTTTATTCATTGTCAACAATAATAGATTGGCATTCGAACAAAAGATATCCATGATCAACCAAATGTTTGAGATGATAATTGGTAGCAATTATTTGTTACATAAAAGTTGTAATCAAAGTATCTAAAGCCCCACAATTGTAACGGTCTTGAACTACAGCGGTGTCTCAAGGTTTCCTCCCCCTACAATGCAGTGGCCCAATCTC
This sequence comes from Pseudotsuga menziesii, assembly GCA_001517045.1. Taxonomy (NCBI): domain Eukaryota; kingdom Viridiplantae; phylum Streptophyta; class Pinopsida; order Pinales; family Pinaceae; genus Pseudotsuga; species Pseudotsuga menziesii. Next base: position 66,495 of record LPNX011018402.1, read on the forward strand.
AATGGATTAGCATACATGATTGTAGATCAAGATTGATGTTAATATATGTGTAAAGTTCCAATAGCTGTTATTGCTCAAAAAAATAGGAGACAGGTAGAGAGCTCCACAATACACAAATCATAAACCAATATGAAAATGGAGAAGGCACTTGATAAATCTAACACAATCGAGGAATTGCTAAAAAAGGTGACCTAATTATCAAAATATTGATGTTGTTATCCCACAAAATCACAATAGAATTCGATCTTGAATTCCAATGTCAATCTAATGGAAACTAGTAGATGCATAAGAAGAAATCTAATGGAAACTAGTAAATGCATAAGAAGAAATCAAAAAATACCATGTATAGAGAATCAAAGGAAATAAAGCAAGAGATGCTAAAATATAAAATAAAATAGTTTCTCGTTGTTATGAATTAGAAGCACATAAAACAAGCACATATATACAATAACAAATAAGGTTATCCCATAAACCCAATTGGCAAAAATAGCCATAATAATATATTTATTGTGCACGGCATGGCTAATCTAGCCATTAGCTTCTTGCTTGAAAGTTGAAACACTCTATATCCAAATGCAAGTGAGCCTAAAAAAATCAACGTTCTTCATTCAAAGATAGCCTAAAATAAATCTTCTAAACACTAATGTCAAAAGGTACATGAAAAAGGGCACGTTGAGAAAAATTGATGAAGATGTTCCTTGAAAGTTTAAAAAATTGTGATTGAATGCATTATAAAAAGATACAAAAAGAATGTGCAAAGATTAAGAGAGAAAAAGAATTAGAAAGCTGGAAAAAAAAGATTATTAAGAAAAGACAAAAAACACTTTTCAATGTGTTTGAAAAAACTTTTGTGTTGATGGGCAATATATAAGTAAACTCCTTATAACATTGAGTCATTTGAATAAAAATGATATTTTTCCTAAAGATATAAAGAAAACATTTTTGTATTTATAATTGTAAAGAAAACATTTTTGTATTATTGATTGTAAAACAAACATTTTTGTATTTATGATTGTAAAGACAATAAAATAAGATGTGATAAAACAAAAGAACATAAAAAAATGGAAAGGCTCATCAACTTCAATAATAATATGATCAAACCCCAACTCAACTTCTTTTCTTTGACTAAAATATCCTCTCCTAAAAACATGACAAAAAAATTCAAATAACACAAAAAAATTCAACCTTCATAATTAGGTATGATAATCATATAAATCTTTTTTAATGAGAATACATAATCATAAAAAAATTTATTAAACTTATGATATGAAAAGTAAAACATACCTCTTTAGCTACTTGTCCAGCACTGCGTCTTTTCTTCGACTGCAACCTGTTTGCATTCGTAGATATCATATCCCGTCCTTCCAAAAAAAAATTCAAACGAAAGTTTGTTTAAAAGATAAAAGTAAAATTCAAACGAAAGTTTGGTTAATAAAATATCACATTTACTTACCTATGATCAGAGTTAATAAGTTTGAAAGTATTTGTCTTTTCCTCGACTGCAACCTGTTTGCATTCGTAGATGTCATATCCTGTCCTAGAAAAATTAAAAGATAAAAGTAAAAATCAAACGAAAGTTTGGTTAATAAAATATTACATTTACGTACCTATCATCAAAAGTTAATAAGGTTGAAAGTATTTTTCCAAGTTGCTTTTATCATTTTCCCAGTCTGTGTGACCTTTTATTGCGCATAAATTTGAAAGTTTCTCCATTCCAATGGGGAATCTTTTCAAAGAATCGCATTCACGTATCTTCACGACACGGAGGTGAGGTACTGTTTTTTCATCCCACTCTCTCTCCTCTGTCTTTGATCCTTCACCCAGACTCTCTAAATACCGTAGATTTCTGAGAACCAACTTCTGTAACCTTTGATATCCACCAGGACTCCCTATCCCCAACTCTCTCAAACCATCACACCCGTTCAACTTGAGAAGCTTTAAATTCGGCATCCACTCCAATGGAGAGAGCTCCCTTATCCCGCATCTAAACAATGATACCATTTCAAGATGTTCAAACTTGCAGCAATTAGGCAGACAATGATACCCTCGGTATCCGTATAGCATAAAACTCTGTAGCTTCTTCATGCTCTTCATGTCCTCAGGAAGATCCTCATCTGATCCGTCGTGGCAGGACAACATTAAGTGCCTCATCTCCGACCAGTCTCCCATTATGCCATCTTTAACTCTCCCCGGCCTTATCCATACACTCAACTCCGTCAAGTTTTTGAGACCCTTCAACCTCCAAATACTTGCCGTCCCCAAATATACTCTGCTCAGTGAAGTGAGTGAAGTGAGTTCAGAGATCTCACGTCTGCCACTTAAATTACAGCCGGCTAAATTAAGACACTTGAGATTTTGAATCTCTCCAATCTCAGACGGCAACGATTTTAGACGCCGACAATTAGAAAGATCCAAAAACTGAAGTTGAGAGAGACGGCATATCTCTTTAGGCAATTCTCGGATGGGAAGCTCACTTAACGAGAGAAACTCAAGCATTCTTAACTTATCAATTGACGTTGGGACTGAACTTATTTCGGTGCAGCCGGACAGATTGAGAACCCTGAGAGAGGTTAGGCTCAACAGAAATTCTGACGGAAGCTCTTTCAAATTTCTATTTCCTTTTAAGATGAGAGTCACGAGCTCTGCGCATCTCAAGTCAGTGGGAAGATCTGCAATAAAATTATTGGCTACTGATATCCTCCTGCAATTGTTATTGTGAATTTCTCGGAAATTCCGAAGATTTTGGGTTGGCATGAATAAACAATTCTCCTCTTTCTGGGCTATATACATTGCCATCTCACGAATATCATCGTGGACTCTTACGCTGGGAATAACATCATGAACCCTGGGAATTATAGTCCAAGGGAAACCCCGGAAGACATTCGTGCTCTCTTTAACAGTCTGGAAGAAGCAACGATCAACAAGGAGTTTCAAGTACTTGCGCCCAAGGGCCATGTCCATTAAATAGGTTCCCTGTTTGCTCTTGACCAGGCCTTCTCCAATCCACATTTGCACTAAATCGCGTGAATCAATTTCTTGATTTTCCATATAGAAAGCACAATATAAAAAGCAATTCTTCACGTCTGAATTAGGCAAAGCATCGTAGCTCCATCGCAATAGTCTATAGAGTTCAGCATCAAGGCGAGGATGATTGGGTGGAAACGATGGATCTACGCTTTTCATCAAAGAAAAACAAGCATCCCAGTGATGTACACTAGTTTGCCCAATCATTGCAGCGACTATGTTTATGGCTAAAGGCATACCTTTGCACTCGTCCGCAAATCTCCTGGCACGCTCTTGTATATCCATAGAAACTTGGTCGTCTTTGAAAGCCACTCTGCGAAACAGCATCCAGGCCTCTTCTTCTCTGGAGAGGCGGGGTTGTATTACAGCGGGCTCGTTTGCCTTCTCTTCAATATGCAACGGGTTTGATGAAAGAAACTGCAGAGAAGTCACCAATATTGACAATTCAGTTTGGATGCCATGATAGATCTTATCAAAAGATGCGCTCCATTCTCTTATTTCTGTACAGCTTTGCCTCTGCAAGACAAGTTTGCAGCGATCGATCAGTAAGCGCCGCTTTGCCTCTGTAAGAGAAGTTTGCAGCGATAGCAACCACTTCACGATCTCGTGGTGTGCGTTCTTTTCAGATTGGAAGATAGTGTGTTTATCTCGGAAGATGGTGCTAAAATCTCGTAGAAGGCTCTCCATACGCCTCAAGTCGGTTTGCAGAATCTGACGGTTATCCTCCTCCTCCTTAATAACATCTTTCAACAGTTCCGTGAGAGGGTCGACCGCAACGCTGACTATGGCGTTGCCTGAAAAATCAATATTCTGAAACAATTCACTTTGAAAGCCGTGATAGAGCTGATCAAATAATGCATTCCAGACCCTTATTTCTTTTGAAAGTCTCCCGGGTTCGCAGACCACACAGTCAAGACAGCTTTGGCGTGGTCTCGAGCGATCGAAAAGGCGGTTTGCCTCTGTAAGCGAATTTTGCAGCAAATGCAACCAAGTCTTTACCATCTCCGGGGGATCTTTCTGTTGATATCGGAAGAAGATGTCAGTATACAGCAGAAGGGTCTCCATACCTCTCAAGTCCCTGTGTAGAATCTGACGGTCATCCTCCTCCCTGATAACAGCCTCCATCAACTGGATGACTGGCTTGGTTATGGCGTCGCGTGCTACTGTGCTTGCCATGACTTTCTTGTTATTTTGGAAGAGCGGCGCGAAGAGATTGTGAGGGTAAGAAAACAAAAGTTTATGAGATTTAACAGAAGGGAAAAAAGGTTTATGTAGTTTTTTCATAAAAACTACATTATATAAATCTTAAAATTAAAATATATATATATTTCAATCTCTCGGATCAAAGACAAAAAGAAACGATTAATAATGTGTGGGAAAAGATGCTGAACACCACTCACGGACTTAAAAAGTATTATTGAAGGGAAAAGATGGTGAACCAGCTGTACTGAATACACGAATTGAAAAGAAAACTATGCGATTCCGACTCTTGAAAAGTATTATTGAAGGGACTCACGGAAGAGAAGGGATGCTGAATTCCGACTCTTGAAAAGAATTGTTGTGTGGCCATTTTGAAAATATTCCAAACAACTATTTAATTGTTGTGTGGCTATTTTGAAAATATTCCAAACAACTATTTAATTGTCCAAACAACTATTTAATTGTCCTGAAAAAGGGGTTGGTGTGAGGTCAATTTTAAAACGAAAAAGAGGAAAAGTTTAAAGAAAAAGTAAAGAGGAAAAACCAAATTATTGAAGACCACATTATTGAACTTTGAGTCTATGTAATGTGATGATAGAGGTGTCACAGAAAAACCGAATTTCAAGCATTAAATGATATAATAAGAATACAAAGGAAAAATAATAATAATATATGTATTAAGAAATTATTTATATTAAAAATAAATAATAAAGGGAAGATTATGTAGACAATCTTTTTATGAAGAATAAAGAAACATTTGGATTGTGTTCATTTTAGTTTGGTGTTATTTGTTATTTAGTTATTTGATTTGTTGTAGCCAATTTTTTTTAGTAGTTTTTGTAGTTATAATAATGTAAATTAGAGTTTTGTTAATAAATGTTGGCATATAATAAAAATGTCTAACAAATGTTTTAGTCGCGAAAGTGATACATGTTATTTCTTTCATGGATAAGTGGAAGTAGTGACCTAGGGATGAGATCATTGTAAGAACTTGGATCTATGGGATTTTTTGCCTTCATTGAGACGATGTGCAAACGTTTGTGTAGATGGTTGGGTGATTTCATCGGTTCCATAATCCAAATATGGGTTCCTAGAGGTTAAATTTCTTGCAAATTTGTTTTATTATCAAGTTATAATGCTTTCTACTGGCGGTTGTAGCAATGAAACTAGTGTGTAGTGGTTTATGTCCAAAAGTTCATTACTGAATATCAACAAAGAGTAACTGCATATTTCTATTACTTTTCTTGACGGGTATGCCTAAGTATCATCCAACAACTCTTGTTGATCTCGATAAAAGTTATATAATATTTAGATTTGGTTCTTTCAGGGTTAAATCATGTGTCGATTGGTTGCAAGTTCACTCGATATGTTTGGCGTGAATTAGCATTTGCATTGTATTTGGGTACAAGGAAAACATCAACAAACTTTTTATGTAACTTTGTTTTAGTAATTTGTCATGATCTATACCTATGAAATATGTACATTGTAGCAAAGGTTATGTATAGATCGCGATGCAATGATTGATTCAGTTTCCAATGGTTTGAAACTTAGTAGTACTAAGAAGAAGCATTGAGTTCAAAGGGTCCAAGAGTAGAGCCGCAACTACCATAAATAAAAAACCTCAACCTCTCATTCCTCTGTGAATTAGACAGAACGACTCCCATGGGATTATGCTCAACAACGTCTCTTTTATTGGGTTGGCATAGATGGTATATCTCCACTGGATTGGCATCACCAAAGTTACTTATGGTGACGGGCTATGAAAAAAATGTTGCTATAAGTAATTTTGGTCACAATTCTTTAAATCCCGTCACCAAATACCTTTTCATGATACCACTATGCACATATATGAGTTCAATAGCACATGACATTAAGCGACCAAGTTTTGTACAAGTTTTTATCATACCTTATCCCACTCTTTGTCCAGTGGGAAAACGATTGAATAGCTAGCTCCCATACCCCACCTTAGCACTACAGGGAGGGAGGGGATGCTACTTAGCAGACCCAAAGGATTCAAAATAAACCGTAGAGAATGTGACACTTTTATTGATGTTTGTTAAAATCCCATTTCCAATTATCTTTTTGGTGACACTTGTGGTGAGGGTTGTTAACAGACCATTCGGAATTACCTTTTTGGTGATGATCCTTGAAGGGACCTCACCAATACTTAAAGGTGAAACACGTAGTCTCTACCTATAACATGGACTAATAAAAGGATGATGTTGAATATATGTCCTAATGTTTACTTTTAATATTTAGTGACTAAGTTACTTGTATTTGAACATGCAACTCAAGTTACATGTGTGAGCAAGTGAGATGTAGGTCTCAGACTCTTAAGTTGTTTGTCCAAACAATGTTGGTCTCTACTATATTGAAGGTCCAGATACTTCCTCTACTCAAGAATATTTTCAGGAATTTGTTTTGGTGCAACAAGGAACCAATCCTTTGAAGACTAATTAGGCAAAAAAACAAATATTGGACAATGGAGATGAAATCCTACATAGATATAGTCTAAATTCTCATACCACTACTTCTGTAAACTATACCTTATATTCCGGATCTATATCAACTATAGACAAGGATTGGAAAGAAAAAACAAATGTATTTCAAGCTATATTTGTTTTATCTCTTACTCATAAATCATTTCCCCTTGATATTATGTTAAGAACAATGTTAAAAAGAAACCAACTATCCATTTCACTGAAGCTTTAAGATCCATGGTTGTGATGAAATGTTTGTTGCAAGTTTTAAACTAAGTTTTAATTATCAGTCTTTTGGAATTAGTCACACATGCCTCTACTTAGTTCATTGGTACAAGATAAGGCCAAATACAACCATGATTGTGGGAGTTTTTAATGCATGGAAATGTGAGTTACCACCCATCAAGTTATCTCAACCATTGGTGAATAATGGGATTTATGCCACATTGATGCACATAAGTGAGTTAATTTCAAATTGTTGTGCCTATCCATATTTCCCCTTTCCTTTTGGCTCTTTGTTGAATCAAGCCATGTAGGAAAAAATTAAGTGTAGATAGCTTTGTCCACACTCCACTAAAGCGTTTCATATGGTATATGGTCAAGGTAACACTACTCGCAACCCAAGCCATGGTCCATGGTGAAGATCCATAGGTTTAGTCCATGACATGTGGATTTAGGGGTCTACGTAGGCCATCCATGAGGCCATAGCCCATATTTTCCCTATGACGCGAATATGGTGGCTATTTTTAGTTTTTTCAAATTATGGGCACTTCTTGGTCACTAATCCATAGTTTGACACAAAAAAACATGTTGTTGTGATAGAGAAAAATTGTATATGGGACCCGTGGTATTTGCATAGTAACCTGCATCATTGCATAGGGCCTTTGTAGGTTGAAATGCTAAGCCTACATGTGATATGGCCACCACATTGAGGAGGGGAACACTGGGGATGGATCTTTAGGACCATTTCATGATATAAGGATAAATCTATGACATTATGTTGGTATGGTCCATGTGTAGGACCCTACACTTCATCACTTTACCTTACAAGTGAGAGATGGTGGCCTTTCAATTTTTTTAACATTTATTAGGATGGTTCTTGTGGCATATGCCATGGCTTGTGAACTATATTTAGGGTCTAATACCATATTAGTTTTCTATGGGGTTGATGGTCCATGCATGTTAACCTAGACCACCACATAAGAACTATGCATGGAATCTCTAGCATACATGTAACCATTCCCTTTGCGGCTCACGAGTGATGTGTAGGGCCTTGAGACATCACATAATCTCTATAGAGGGAATATTCTTTCAACTACAAGTGGGATATGTTGGTATTTTGAGATTTATAACACCGATAATGGATCTCTTGGCCCACACCATGGTCTAGGGTTTAAATTTATTGCCTAAATTCATACCAATTTCTTGTAAGGTCATGTACCATTATGATGCTCTTACCATCACATAACATGCATATACATATAAAATATCTAGTCTACATGTGAAATATGGTCATTATTTTGAGAACTTGTGCATAGGGGATGGGTCTTGATGCATGACTTAAAATATAGTCAAAACTATGATCTTAGGTTGTAGCATTTGCCTCTAAATCTCATGGTCCATACGTGGGGCCCCAAATTACCACCACAAGCCCCCCATAGGGAGTATTTTGCATCTAAGTTGGATATGTTCATGACCATTTTGATGTTTAGAATAACATGGATGGTTCCTGATACCCAAGTAAAGGTTTCATGAGCCATAATTTGTGGGGTCCTTAGCCACTATGTATTCCTTATAAATGGGAACTTTGTCATGTGAGTAGGATATGGTGTCCATTTAAAGTTTGTCACACCAAGCCAAGTTCAATGCGAAAAATGTAGGCTATAAATGGGTGCTAAGTGTGAGTATAAATCAAATGGATTTATGGAAAGATACAAATATATAATAGTGGTCAAGGGATAACCTTAGATACAAGGCGTTTGTTATCAACATATCTTTCATTTTTTAGCTAAGATGACATAGATTAGGTTGTCATTATTAACGTAAATGAGCTTGGGATATGATGTGCACTAGATGGATGCTAAGTCAATATCTTTAATAAAAATCTTAACAAGGAGATTTGAATGGAACAACTTGAAGTCTTTTAGGTGAAAGTAAAACAATTCATGTTTTAGTTGTAGATTTCCTTTCAAGCATTTAAGTAATCATGACCTAAATAATAGTACAATAAGTTTAACTGTGCAATGTCATGACTTGGTTTTTATGATAAGTAAATGTTGCACCCCACATCTACTATAAGCACAACCAATGATACAAGCATTAATATTGTTTCCATATATGTTGACCATCTATTATTAACTTGCAATGATCACATATGTAAACAAATATTTGGAATATCAATTCGAGATGAAATATATGGGTAAGCTTCATAATTCCTTTGGGATACATGTGTCTATAGATAGGTTGAGCAAGACAATTTTTATTAATCATGAGTACATCCACTATAAACAAATTTCAGATGAATCTCTATAATCTCTTATGACTACCCATGGAAAAGAGTTGTACTCTATCAAGGGAGATGGAGCCTAAGTTTGAATTTGAGAATAATTAAAGGACTGGGGTTCCATATTTGAAGCTTGACATATGCCTTGATTTGTACTAGGAGTAGACATTGGGGAAAATTTAGATGAAGTAATGTAAGCTCTTATCAACTTATGAACAAAAGTTGCAAGCTATCAATGAAAATGAAGCTATGTTTGAATGTGAGAATGATCAATATTATGAAAATTGGCATATGCCATGATTTGTACTAGGCTAGCCATTTCCTATGTAGTGAAAGTGGTTAGTCAATTCATGAATACTATAAGGTAAGAGGATTGGATTTCAATGAAGAGGACCTTTTAAATTAATTTTCAAGGAACAAATGATGTGAGCTCTATTACGATGGCCACTATGAGGGACATGAACATGAAATACCCAACATGAACATGAGATACTCAACACAATGATGTTGATTAATGATGTGACGTGGATGTGACACCGATGGTAGAAGGTTAACGTTCATACATTTATTCTAGTTAAATGGCATGGGAACTAAATATGTGTTTCAGGTCTCATTATTTTTAGTAGGTTGGTTGTGATCCTTTTTTGAATTTATGAAAGGTGAAACAATATATGGCCAAGAAAGAGGCTATGCTAGAAATGAAAAAGGTATTTGAAGTTTTATGCAATTCAATACAAAACTGGAAATGATATGAAGGAAACCAAGAGGCAACAATGATTTTCATAACGGGAATAGGTTTCAAAGTTTGGATATTGTATAGTGTTTTTTTGGTTTGTTTTCTTACTGTTTATTGAAGTTTTTTCAATGTTAACCAACAATAATTTCTTTAGTGACTTTATAGGCATATATCACATGTATTGGTTTGTATGTATTATTTCAATAACTTGGAAGAGGCTACGTTTTAGACAACATAATGTTTATTTAAAACAAAAGATGAACTTAAATATAATGTAAAAAATATTTTTGTCAATTTGTGGCAAGTTGTTGTAAGAGATATATATAAATAATTGTCTAATCTTTGTTTTTTTGTTTTTTATATATTATTTATTTAATAAATGTCTTTTTATTAGGTGGAGGTTGCAAGATGTTGTCCATAGTGAAAAACATCTATTTAGTTTTTGTATATAGACCTAGACCTACACATGCATATGGATTATTGACTTCAGATAACCATGGATCTCTGTGTAATCAAAGTATGTTTGACCTTTCCTCCTATTACTTCAACTTAGTATGAATGCCCTATAAAGATCCATTAATAAGTGAAAGTTAAAAATTAGATATAGTTAAAGTGTTTTTTTTTTAAGTTTCTTTGCCTAAACCATTCCAAAGAGATATAAAAATCATTATATTATGATTTGATAACAAAAATCATTATATTAAGAAGACCGTGAACCAAAAAAATTAATAAGATTTCAGTATGTTATGGGTTATACATATACCCTTGTTGTCTTTTTTATTATTGTGATTTGCAATTTCCATTATATTTTCCCAATTTTGTTTGTTTATTTGTGGTTTATTGCTAGCTAAATTATTGTGAACTAATGTTATGGATTCTATTTTAAATGTTTTTTTTGTGTGTAAGCTGCATAGTTATATTATATTACAGAGGTAAAAAAATTACAGAAAGATAACTTGGCTACCTGAGGTTGAAGGAGGCGAAACGCCCTCTAAAGCCTCTCAAAAAATACTAGCCTTCTGACCGTATTCACCATAAAGATGTCGATGACTGAGAGACTTAGTTATAGTAATCCATAATAAAAACGACTAGCTCCTATATATGAGCGAAGCCAAATATTTTCCAAACAGAAGTAAAAACAGACAGTGTCATGAGAAATTCTTAAACCTAACCAAAAACCACTAGAGACTTGACCAAAAACCCTGGTTGAAATGATCATTTAAACTTGAGGGGTTTCTTCAGTGATGGGGCAGACCCATCATTCTTCCTGCGACAAAGTAGACGAGGTGGTGGTGGCATTCAATGCCAGAGAAAGAGAATGTGGTCGTTGCTCAGACTGCTGGGTTGACGAATCCTTCAGACGCTTGAGGAGAGGCTCCACGGTAGAGGGAACCGGAAAAGGTTTGACACGGGGATCTTTCATAGAGCAGCCAGTTGCACTTCCACTACCACCGAGACTAGTGAGAGCCCAGCCACCAGATTCACTGCCACTAGCAACACCACCTTGAGCACACCCCCCAACTTTGCGCACATTCAGACTGGAGATGCTGGTCGTGCCTTTCCATGCAAAGGAGTTGTCCATGACCGTAAGCTGGGCATCAATCTCTGCAATTTAAAATTTGATGGAGTGAGTAGCTATTCGATCCTTAGACCAATTGTTGAGCATGTCCTCCGCCAGGTTGCAAAACATGTTCTTCGGCATCCAATAGTGGTTAATTTGACTGCCCTCCTCACCCGTCAAGAGCTTGTGGTTGAGGACCCGATTTTCCTAGGCTTCCACCAAAACACGAGCTCACGGAGAGATGTGAGGTTCATAGTCTGCCGAGATCTGAGTACTGCAACCCCTCTGGGATTTTCCCCGCCCGAAGCTAGCTCATCTAGGAGTTCCTCTCTGTCGGGACATGGTTGCCAACCTCAGTCAGAAGCCAATACACAGAGGAGCTTTCTTTCTTGTATTGAACCTGGAGCGCACTAAAACAAATACTCTGCAAATCTCTCACCGCACTGCAAATCCAACAATGCTTCTAGCCAAGGTATAAAACTTGACATCATTCTGAATAAGACGCCTGTCATTCCAAGTACCTGCAAACATTAACAATCACTGCAAAGCCATGAATGCACCTAGGAGGACGAACCTTCGCCATCCCGGGTCGCATGAGCCAAAGTGACAAAGGAAACTTCTCCCACACGCAGAGATCCTTGCATATGCTGAAGAGGCGCACTGCCTCGATGGGTTTCCAAAGGAGCAACACGTGCTCTTTGTGGTGGCTGGAAAGAGGGATGGATGTCGCCAAAGTTATCACCCGCATTTGGGCCGATTCTATTTTAAATGTTAAGTCCTTCTATTACTCCTTATTATCAAGTAAATCTGCTTGAAAAGAAGAGTATGTGTTATGATTGTTATGATCTGCTTTGATAGATCACATATTTGAACTCATTCCATTTTAGTTGTGGATCATTGTTCCTCATTGTTAGAAACCAATTCTTCTTGAAGAGGAGCAATTTCATCCTGGTTGTTGTGAATTGCATTGGTATCTTTGAGCTCAAACAGGGACCTTTTCAATTTTAGCAATTTGCATAGCCTGATTAGAGATTATGTTTGGCTATTCATTTACCATTCTTTGATGTTCTTTCATTATTGCTTTTATCTCCACAAATTGTAGTTTAAAGGCCTCCATATCACCTTGTAGTAGAGAATCCATTTTTTTTGTGTTTTCCTTTTATAAATAGATTTTGAACTGTCCTATGATTCCCCTCTTCAGTTGTGTTTTGCCTTTTAGATGCAGCAATAAAAATAGACCTGTTCTGTCTTTGAATGATGCAGGAGTTCACATAGTATCCTACTCTAATTCTGTCATGACTTTTGTCGCTGAATTGAATGGATGAATATTTTAGAAACTTCATGTACTTACGCGTTCTCCTTCAACAAGATTTTTATTATCACTCAAAGAAGACATACAATCAAATGCAATTGGGTTATGCCAATTCGCATTGTGCTAATCGAATTTCATTTTCCACTCCAAAGGCATAGTCCACTCCAACCATGGCTAAAGCTTCGATTGAAGGCATATTATTTGCTTATATCTATTGGCAGGCACCCTAAAATCAATTTTCCCAATATATTAATTTCTAAAGATGTCATCTGATAGCGTCCGTATTTCTAAAATCAATTTTCCCAATATTAATTTCTAAAGTTGTCATATGTTCATGATTAATGCTGTGAGCATGTGTTTTATTCCTAACAAGTTATTTGTTTCCACTTTGATTTTTGGTTGTGATCATTTTATTATATTAATTGTGAAAAAAATCATGCATATATACCACATAACAAATGCTTCAATTCCAATCATCTTGAGTGGTGTGGTATATTTTCTATGTCTAATGCCCAAACTTGAATGAATTGGTGTTTGATACTTCTAACATACATGTGGCATTGTCTCAGGAAAGACCCAACAAGCACAGTGGAAATTCTAGTGAAAGAGTTATTCAAGGAAATTACACAACTTCTTACATTAGAGAATTTCATGTTTGTGGTAGAATCAATTTAGTTGATAGACTTGGACTTTTATTGGATCCTTATTTTTAGGCTTAGAAATATGATCCCAATACCTAGACTTTGGTTTGTCTTCTATTTTTTAGTCAATTTTAGCTTTTGTACTAATTGCAACATCCTTTTCTAAAACTATGTTTTTCTTCCATAGTATGCCTGCAATCATTAAATTATTTGTAGGAAATCCTTTTGTTTTTCCCTTTTCACATGCACATCCATGGGTGTTTTTGGTATTACGGTGACCATATTGACATTCATTGCTTATCCAAGGTCATCCATGAAAGAAATGGTTTTGTTAACATCATGTGTAATATATTCATTTGCCTTTCCTAGCACTCTATTCATTTACACCTAGATTGATTTGAACTATTGTAAGACTAATGTTCTTGTGGAAATTGAACCCAAGAGATAGAACAATTACACTCACAAAATTTCTAATCAAACATGCAAAATTAACACCAAAGGAGAGTGAAATTGGAGCATAATACTAATCTATATTGAATAAATGTACAATAGCCAACCTTATCAAATAATAGGCTACTGCAATATATAATTACATCAGAGATTAGAATGCATAAGGATGCCATTCGAAATGGTAAAAATGCAGGCTTACTAAATCTAGTCAAATCCCACGTAGGTGCATAAAGCAGTTTCCAAATCTACCAAGATGCTCATGAATCGGCTAAGTCAAGTAGGAAAGCTAAAGAGGGATGGAAAGACAACTCATACATGCTTTTATTAGGAGAAAAGGAGGGAAGATGATGTGGGAAAAAAACAAGTCAAGTACACCTAGTCTAGCTTTTCCTTTTGCCTTAAATCTCAATAAAATAGGCATCTTTTCAGAAAAGAAGATATGCGCTTTGGAGGATTTGGAATAAAGCAGACATGCTAAATATGGTTTCCATGATGTTTCCCAAGCACTCCATGACTCATTTTTAGCATGTGTTGACTTCCAAGTCATATAGAAGGCAACTAGCATAGAATGGAATCTAGGAAACTAGGTAATAAGACAAAAATAATTAAAATTAATGTCTAAGGTAGGTAACTATGGGTTGATTATTCTAACACCCCCCCTTAAGCCTGAATTTATGAGTAAATATCAGAAAACTATAGGGCCTAGCAACAAGGCTTAGTCACCCTTTACATACTGCTTGTCCATACAACCAAGGAAAGAGGCAAAAACCCAGTGGGAAAATCCTCCCTTAAACATGGACAAGACAAACAAAATTTTTGGAATCTTGTCATAAATCATGCTTCACAGCATGATCAACAATCCCCAGCAGTGATTTGAGATTGCTGAATGTCTTCTCACAAAAAACTTCGGTGAAGATGTCTGCTACTTGTTATGAAGATGCACAGAAGAGTAGATCAATGGTGCCATCATGCACAAGTTGTCTGATGTAATGCATATGGATCTCAATGTGCTTGGTTCACTGTCTCTAAACTAGATCATTGCATATTCGAATGGCGCTCTGATTATCACAGTAGATAATGGTTGAAAACTCTGATTCGAAGCCACATTCTCCAAGTATACCTTGCAACCACAAACATTGAGTTGTTGCATTTACAACTCCTCTATACTCTGCTTCTGTAGATGAGAGTGCTATGGCACTCTGCTTCTTACTTGACAAGCTGATTGGTCCTTCTGCAAGAATAAACACATATCCTGATGTAGACCTTCAATCTGTGTTGTCACCTGCCCAATCACTGTCAGTAAACTCATTCAAATCAAGATCAGATTTTTCTTTGTAAAAGATCCCATGAGTCCTTGCTCCTTGAACAAAGTTTAGGATCCTTTTGGCTGCCCTCCAGTGGATCTCATGAGGCTGATCCATGTATCTTGAAGCCCCACTAACTGCATAAAATAGATCAGGTCGAGTGTGTGTAAGATCAATCAAACACCCAATCAACTGCCTATACAGTGTATTGTTTACCATCGGAGAAGAACCTACTTCTTCAAGCTTAACTCCTGAAAGGAAGGGAGTCTTGCTTGGCCTGCAATATTTCATTTTGAACTTGTTCAAAAAGTCCAAAGCATACTTGCACTAATGTAATTTGATTCCATGTTGGGATTGAGAAATTTCGAGACCCAAGAATTGGCTCAACAATCCCAAATCTGTCATAGAAAATGCATGGTTCATTGCATCCTTCAAGGAGACAATTTCTTTCTTTGAACTTCCTGTAATCAAAAGGTCATCCACATACAAGACAATAATCATAAAAGAACCATGAATCAGCTTCAAATATACATTAGGATCAGACTTGTATCGAACAAAAATTAGTGATAGAAAAAAGCCATCAATCTTGGCATACCAGGCCCCAGGGGCTTGCTTGAGACCATACAATGATTTCTTTAACCTGCACACCAAAGATGGATTAGAAACAAACCTTCAGTTTGCTGCATGTAAATATCCTCAGTGAGATCTATGGAAATTGAACCCAGGTGTTAGAACAATTACACTCACAACAATTGCCAATTACACATGCAAATTACTCACAAAAGGTGACTGAATATGGAGCAAAACACTAATCTGTATTGAATAAGTGTACAATATCCAACCCTGTGAAGTCATAGGATGCCACAATAAATAATTACATGAGAGATTCGAATGCATAAGGATTCCATTCGAATTTGGTCAAAAGCAGGCTTACTAAATCTAAGCAAATCCCCCATAGGTGCATAAAGCAGTTTCCAAAACTGTCTAGGAGCTCACGAATTGGAAAAATCAATTAGGAAATCTAATAAGTGGTGGAAGGAAAACTCATACATGCTTTTCATTGGAGAAAAGAGTGGAGGATGATGAGGACAAAAAACAAGTTAACTTCACCTAGTCAAACTTTCCCAATTGCCTTAAAACTCAGAAAAAGCACGCAATAAAGCAGAAAACGCAGACATGCGCTAGGGAGGCCAGGAATAAAGTAGATTTGATTCCAAGAGGTTTCCCAAGTGCTCCATGACTCAAATTTAGTAAGTTTGACCACTATGGATGTGTGGAGGACAACTTGCATAAGGTGGAATATGGAAACTAGGCAAATAAGACAAAAATTGGATTAATTAATGTCTAAGGTAGCTAACTATGGGTTGATTATTCTAACAAGATATCCATTTAATAAATCACACTTCACATCCATGTGATGCACTTCCCATTGCTTCAAAGCTGCAATGGCTAGATCTAGCCTTATGGAGTCCATCTTTGCCACTGGTGCAAAGGTTTCATTGTAGTCAATACCATGTACTTGTGGGTATCCCTTGGCTACCAATATTGCCTTATATTTCAAAGGTGAACCATCAACAGCAAACTTAGTCTTGAAAACCCACTTACATTGAACTAGCTTCCTCCCTGGGGGAAGATCAACTAGTTCCCAAGTGTTGTTCTTCTGGAGCGAGCTGAATTCTTCTGTCATGGCTATTTTCCATCTTGGATCATGGGTTGCATATTCATATGTCTGTGGATCTGATTCAACCATCAGATATCACTTCTTAGCAAATAGAGGATCTTTCACACAAAGGGCACTCTCAAACTGGGATCTAGTCCTCCTAGTGTCATTAGGATTTCCAACTAGTTCACCAGCTGCATGAATGGTCTTTGCTGCCCATTTTGGTCTTGTAAAACTATTAGGATCTGCAATAAAAAAATCATTATCATACATATCAGAATCAACAAACTCATTAGTCTCTCCACTTACAATCAATGGATCTAGTGGTGAAGAAGTCTCTCCAACTTCAACTGCTACTAAAGGCTCTTCTTTGAATTGAACACTTCTCTCAATGAAATCCTTATTAGTGCTCAAGTTGATCAGCTTGTACCCTTTTGAATCTTCAGAATACCGAACAAATAGGCACTCTTGGCTTTGGGGTTGCAAATCCTTCCTCTTTTTTAGTTGGAATTCTAGCCCAAGCCTTTGAGCCAAAAATCCTGAAATGGGTCCCATATGGCTTGTGCCCACTCCAAGGTTCGAAAGGATTCATACCATCAAGCTACTTATGAGGCACCCTATTCTAGATGTAGGATGCATAGTTTATAGCCTCGACCCAAAACTTTGGTGGCAAAGTCTTAGCCGTCATCATGCAAGATGCCATCTCCTTCAGTGACATGTTCTTTCTCTCATCAACACCATTTTGCTGTGGTGTACATCTAAGGGATCAAATGTTGCATCTGAATACCTGCATCTTTACAATATTGAATGAACTCAGACTTGAAATACTCACCACCATTGTCAGATCTAAGGATCTTGAGTTTCCTTCTAGACTGGTTTTCAACCAAGGCTCTAAAGACTTTGAAGAGGTCAAAAACTTCAGACTTATGCTTTAGGAAGTGATACCAACAATTACTGGAAAAGTCGTCTATGAAGGTCAGTGCATATTTGGCTTGACTCATGGACATATGAGGGAATGGACCAGCAATGTCACTGCGGATCAGCTCAAGAGGTGCAGAGGTTCTCTCATGACTAGCTTTCTCATACTTGTGCTCTGGGAGTTTTCCTAGGATACAACCTTGACAGACTCCCTTAGAAAACTTGATCTTTGGTAACCCTATGACCATATCATTTTCACTTAAATCATAAAGATACTTATAGTTAAGATGGCCAAATCTTTCATGCCAAAGCTTGCTTGCCTCGTTAGCATGAATCAAAAGAGCAGAGGGGTTTGAGTAGGGTAGAAAATGGGAAAACTTATATACCTTCAAAGTGTGATCAACAACACCTTTTTCTATGACTTTACCATTGGAAATCTTGGTGATTTCAACATCATCATGGGAGAATATGAATTTCTTTGGAGACCCAGAATGAGTCATCTGATACACTGACAGGAGGTTGGAGGCAAGACCTAGAACATACAAAACATTATTGAAACTACAATGGTCAAGATCAATCCTACCCTTCCCCAAACTATCAGTGAGAGAGTCATATCCCAAAACTATCAGTGGCCCTTTCGACATTTCAAGAGAGTAGAATGTCTCTTTTGTCGAAACCATGTGTCTAGAAGCTCAAAAATCTATGATGAAGCTAGGTGAGATTGACGTGCCAACAACCAAGGCATGTACTCTCTCTTTGTCTTCTGAATTTGATCTTCCTTCCTTCTTCTTTGAGCAATCAAGAAGGGAGATGTTATTCTTCTCTAGGAGTTGGGTCAACATGTCAATTTGATTCTTCATACAAGAGCTCTCAAGATGATAGCCCTTACTGCAGTATGAACTCTTGCTCATTTCTCTTTTGTTCTTCTTCTTCTGGAAATTCTTCTTGGAACCTTGGGGCTCCTCTTGAAACTTAGACTTGTCTCTCTTTTGCTCAGGGTGCTTTTTAGCTTTTTTCTTGCTTTTTGAATCCACCCTTGAATCTTCAGCAACCAAATCTTGGTCTTTGGAAGGTTTGATGGTGCCCATCATCACCAACTTATCTTTCTCCTGTGTGAGAAATTCCATGAAGTTTGCAAGCTTAGGCATCTTCCAGGTTCGAGCTGTCAACTTGGTGGCATGGAAGGTAGAAACCAACACTGAATGGTTAGGACCAAGATTGGAGAGAATGGCCAAAACTAGTTGCTCTTCCTTCTTTTCAATTCCACACTGTTTCAACTGCAAAACAAGGGCCTTAAACTTAGAAAAGTAGAGTTGCAATGATTCGAAGTTGCTGGGACTCAAGGAGATTAGCTCATTCTCTATTTGATGTCCTCTCATCTCATCTGTTTTACCAAAAATCTCTTCTAGCTTCTCCCATACTTCATTAGGTGATGTCAATCCATCAAGGTGGAAGCAGAGGTCTCTTGAAATGCTCAGACACAAAAGACCATAGGCTTCATCCCTCCTGTTGTGCCATTTAATTTTCTCTGCAGCTACATTAGGCTTTGCCTAAGTTTCCATAGTCACCCTGTAGAGACCTTTCACTCTCAACAGTATCTCCATCTCATCTATCCACTCGAAGAATTTGAATGGAGTCAAGATGATCTTCCGAGATTGATCCATAGCTCAAAAATTATGCCCTTTAGTCAGCAGAATACGCTCCCAGTCAATATGTTGAACCTGCAATAACAATTTGGAAGAAGAGAAGTTGATCTATCGAGGCTCTGATACCATGTGGAAATTGAACCCAAGAGATATAACAATTACACTCACAAAATTGATAATCAAACATGCAAAATTAACACCAAAGGAGACTGAAATTGGAGCATAACACTAATCTGTATTGAATAAGTGTACAATATCCAACCTTATCAAATAATAGGCTGCTGCAATATATAATTACATGAGATATTCAAATGCATAAGAATTCCATTCGAAATGGTCAAAAAGCAGGCTTACTAAATCTAGTCAAATCCCCCATAGGTGCATAAAGCAGTTTCCAAATCTACCAAGATGCTCACGAATTGGCTATGTCAAGTAGGAAAGCTAAAGAGGGATGGAAAGACAACTCATACATGATTTTATTAGGAGAAAAGGAGGGAGGATGATGTGGGAAAAAACAAGTCAACTACACCTAGTCTAGCTTTTCCTTTTGCCTTAAATCTCAATAAAACAGACATCTTTTCAGAAAAAGTAGATATGTGCTTTGGAGGATCTGGAATAAAGTATACATGCTAAATATGGTTTCCAGGATGTTTCCCAAGTGCTCCATGACTCATTTTTAGCATGTGTTGACTTCCAAGTCATGTAGAAGGCAACTAGCATAGAATGGAATCTAGGAAACTAGGTAATAAGACAAAAATAGTTAAAATTAATGTCTAAGGTAGGTAACTATGGGTTGATTATTATAAAATTTCTATGTGTTATATCATGCTTTGTCCAATATGTCTCTCCATACTTTTCTTCACAATCTATTGAGTGACTTATAAGAGATTGCATTTCTCAAATGTATCTTGTTTTGTGGTGGCAGTCTAGCTACAAATAAGAAAGTATTATCCTTTTGCATAGGTACATAAGTAAGTTGGCTATGGTTAATTCATTAATGTGTTGGAAATCTAGATATGAAAGAGGGATTATTCCTATCTTTTAGAGGTGTATAAGTAAGTTGGTTGAGAATGCTTCAATTATTTGAGTATGTTGTTTCATTTTTTACCTGGGTTTAATATCAAGAGTTCAACTTTTGAAATACTAAACTTGATTAGGTAGGATATTTGTGTTCTTCTTGAAAAATAGCCATCAAATAAATAAGTTGAATACTATGCAATACCCATATTTTTATGGTATCACAACAATACTAGTCCATGAAAAGTTGCAAAAAATTGATGCAATTTTTTTTTCTTAGACTTGTTTCACATCCTAAATAAATTTTAATACTGAAATATTTAAATTACTTTCTATAGTACCACTAGAAATGGGAAACTCCATTGAAATTGGATGTAATTATTTGGCCATTAAAATTTCTGTAGGCAATGAAGGCAGGGAAGGAAATGAAGGAGGTAAGGGTGGTTGAGCCTTGATAGGTCCTTGACATACATAAGCATGTTAGTTTACCTATTTCTCAACAAGTGTTGTCCTTCAATGCAACATAGCCAGTAGGACCTGTTTATTTCAATTCTTATGTAGTAGTATCTGCTGTGGATGGTTGACATGCATTGATTAGGAACACTAGAGGAGTAGGAAAATTATGTTGTAGGCATGTTGTGGTTGGTGTATACATGCATGCTTGCATCCATGAAGTCACAATCTGCCAATTGAAAAATCTACTGAAAACCTTTTTTGATACTCAACCTTAGGCCAAATAGAATATGTCCATCAACATACAATCAATCTTTAAACCATTTATTTTCCAAGTGCCTTATCTTTTCCCTTTAGCGGTCAAGGTGCAAAATTTAGGGATAACAGTTGGTATATTCATTTTTGTGCATGTCACCATTGAAAAATTCAATGGTGACATTTAATTTAGTGCATGCCACCATTGCAAAAATTAACAGTGATGCTTAATTTTGTGATCACCCCTATTGAAAAATTCAATGGTGACATTTAATTATGCGCATGTCACCATTGCATAAATCAATAATGATGTTTAAATTTGTGATCGTCACCAATAATGAAACTTCATTGACTATCCTTAGAGGCTTGTAATATTTTTTTTTTTAAATTGAATAGAAATGGTGACGGTCCTTTATCGCGCATCACCAATGAGGTTATAATGATTGCCATTAAAGATAGGTCACTATTGCTTTTTGGCATTGGTGACGATCATTGACCATCACTAATAATGATTATTGGTAACGGGCCTAGTGTGTCTCCATATCTCCTTTACTTTTGGTTATGCTACCTTTGGCGACGATCATTTTTGGTGACAGAGGCCCTTTTGACCGTCTCCAGTGAGGTTATGGTGACGGTCATAAAAGTTATGTCACTATTTCCTTTGGAATTAGAAATGGTCATTGGCCATCACTAATAATGATTATTGGTGGGAATCCTAGCACGTCTTCATATCTCATTTACCTTTCGCTATCCTACCTTTGGTGACGTTCAATTTTTGGTGACAAATTCCATTTTCACCATTGCCAATGAGGTTATAGTGATGACCATTAAAGATATGTTACTATTATTCTTTGTCATTGATGACGATCATTGACCATCACTAATAATGATTATTGGTGGCTGACCTAGCGCATCTCCATATCTCCTTTACTTTTGGCTATTTTTCCTTTGGTGATGTATAGTTTTTGGTGACGAAATTTGTTTTGACCATCACCAATGAGGTTATGGTGAAGTTTTCCTCCCATCACCATAGGCCTTTTTTCTTGTAGTGATAGCTAGAGCCCTCTACCCAAACCTCTTCTTCGAATTGGGAGTCATCTGCACATAAATCTATTTTTTCTTACACTAAGATAATCTTAGAGCATAATCACTCATGTTGACTTAGATGGATTTAGAAGCAAGGAATTTGACCACCTTTCCACTAAAGTGTTTTTAGATTGCATGGCATGTTTTTCATTATGAGTAGTGATTTTTCCTCCATTACATCTCTTGAAACATAAGTATATTTGACAATCCTTTGAGATTTAACATACTATGTGTTATTTTACAAAGAGTTAGATTGTTTTTACTTGAAAATCAGTACCTTCTAAAAATAAGAGCAATGTCATGATAGACTTCATTCAAACCATCCATTTTCATTCTACCCTTCTAATCATTTACATTGTCAATTCTTTACCTGTTTGATGGATATGCTTCAACATCTTCTATAATCAAATGCCAATCTCATGCCAAACCATTGAAGACGAATCAATATTCCATATCAAAATTATTGACTTAAATTGAACTTTTGTATATATATATTTGTGCTAATGCTTGAACATCTTTTGCAACCCAAGCATACTAAAGAAATATCATATGCCAATCTCATGTTAAACAATTGAAGATAAAACAATATTTCATATAAAGAGTATTGATGTAAAATGAACACACACACACACACACACACATGAGTTGCATTAATGATAACGTCAAGAAGAGAACAAACAAACTTGATTTACCCAATCCATCAATTTACATGAATTAAAAGAATTCTAAATTACAAAAGTACATGACCTCATAAATAACATTGTAATAGAAGTTCAAGACTTTTAGTACAAGTCTTTCATCTCAAAGTAGTAGTCGGTGCATAAAACCCAATTTCTTGAGATATAACTTTGAGTAAAACCACAAAATAAGCCATAATATTTTTGGTGTAGAGTACCACTTGAGAAAGTAATCTAGGTTTGCAAAACAAAAATTTGAACAAAAATGTTATAATCTATTGCAACATCAGTAATTAGAATCATTAATCTTTGAATCCTCATCTACTAAATTTCACTACACTTTCAACGACATGGATATCTCAACCATTTCTTAAACCAAAAAACAAATAGACTTGTTATTGTAAATTTAGAACAACATCTATAAACACTGTCAATTTTTTTAATGAATTACTGTAAACTTGCTCAAAATGACATATTATGAATTAGGCAAATAACAAAGACTAAAAAGCATGTGAAATTAATTAAAAACACAACATCAACACAAACTAAATAACAATCCATATACAATATACATGATCTTAATATTTATACATAAATGAGAACAAAGGTATTCCTTTTTATAAGGGAAAAAATAATGCAATGTATTAAATGTGTTGTAAAAGAACTTAACAAACATTAATGGAAATAATGTGAAGGATAGATGTCACGAAAAAAAAAAATCAAAACATGCTTTTAAAGCTTGCCTAGTCATTGGTATTCTATGGATGTTGGATCTGTATAAACATGTTATTAGAGAATATAAGAAGTACCCTACATATACATGAAACTTAAAATTTATGTATGTATCTTAACTCTAAATTAAATGTAAAAACATTTTGTATCATGAGCATATTCCAAAAACATTTTGTATCATGAGCATATTCCAAAAGCGATTTGGAACATAATCAAAATTACATGGTTCAAAAGAAAAAAATTACAAGAAGTATACTAACAAAAATTGTGATAGTGCACAAGAAAATAAATGATGATATGTATGGATGTTCATGGTAAATTACATGTCAGATCTTATAATTTGAGGTTAGATATATACTTACCAGAGAAAATTTAAACTCAAGAATTATGTAAATCAATAAAAATATATGCCTAAAAAATGAAAATTGCCTCAAAGCTTAGTGATCATCTTATAGATCCCCATTTAAAGAAAATATGGGAAATGGAAATAACCTTAAATTAGTTGTGTTTAAGAAATGGAAATAAATTATTTTCATTGACCATTTAAATGGACATAATTTCCCCAATGATATTTGTCTAATACTTAAAGCATGGAAGTAAAATAGAAATATAGCAAGAAACTTACAATGTGAAATAAAAGACAATAAAATAGAAATTTAAGAAACCGTAACAAGAAGTAGAAAAGAAAAATTTTGAGAGGTCAAATGCATTATCAAACCCAATGTGAAACCTTCATCTATAACCATTCTTAAAAATTTCCCTCAATAGCCCCACCCACATTAATATCAAATTGTATTAAATGGAAATCCTCATATAGTTCCACCTACATTAATGCAAAATTGCATGAAATGGAAATTGCTCTAGAAAAAATGTAAACATTTTTAAGGAAAACGAAAATGGATGGGAATGCACGGAAACCTTACTTAGGTATTATTGCACTTTTGTCAATATGAAAGTACTAAAATTAGGCACTACTAAAATCATTTATCTACATATATAGTAAATATTTGGGGATCAACCCAAATCAAAGATTATCCTCATGGTAATAGAATAAATAGTCTATTAAATTGGATAAATAATTACAAGAGAGAACCCCAATTTATAGGATTGAGGAGGCTCAACAAACATCTAATAATAGTTGGGTGGTTGAGCCAACATGAGCTTACAACTCACCTAAGTTGGCAGCATTACAAAGTGCCAACACCAACAAGACACCAACACCCACCCCATAAGGAAAATGTAGGGATAAAACAACAGAAAAGAAAGATGAGTCTCGACAACAAGGTACCTTTTACAAAATCTTATAACTCGAGAAAAGGATAAAAACCCTTAGGATCAAACCCCTTTCCAAAAGAGATAAAAATGTCATTGCTAAAAAAGGAATTGGAGCTAAAACTGAATAAGATATCACAATGATGTAGTGAATAGCAAGAGCAGGAGACCCATGGAAACTTAAGGCTCCAACCAAAACTCTTAAGAAGATTCAAGTCAAATAACCTCAATAAAAATGGTTGATCTTAAAAAGTGGATAGGTTGTAGAGGCACAAAAATAGAAAACATTGGAAACCACCACAGGAATGCTCAAAAGAAATAACAGTTGGTTAGGACCCAGAACAAGGCTTCAAACATAAGCAAATACTATCAACCATAAAACAAGTAATGAGACATGTGGACAGAAAAAGAATCCAAATAGGAAGAATAGTCAAAACTCTAAAGAGAGATAGGAAACCCCACACTGTCAATGCCATCAAAGATACATTTACAAGTACAGGTAGCAAATTTTGGACTCCTTAGTCAATGAGTATTAAATTACATGTTCCAAACTGCTAAGGCAATGAGAGCTTAATGCACACCTCTCAAAATAAATTGATCCTCAAGAATTTCCAGGAACAAAAGCATTGATTAGATACTCATTTACAATATAGAAAAAATCATATATTGGGTATCCCTATGGACGCCAATCCATCTCATCGGAATGCATGGATAACTAGCTACTACAACCATCGAGTCAATAAAGGAATCAGTGTTGTATACAATGCTCATTCTGAAGATCACCCGAGGAAGTATTGCATACCACCCTCCAAAACACTGAAATGAGTGGAAAATAGGATAGCAATGGATATCTCAGTTGATGTTGAAAGTATGAAGTACGATCTAAAGGAGTCAAAGAAGCAAAAATATCTAAGAAATAAATACTCTAGAGTGGAAATCTCCAAGACATTATGACACCGAGCAGTATAGGGATACAATGCACGGGTTACACTCCAAACACTATTTGCACTAGTAGCACAAAATCCACAACTCAAATGTGTAGAACAAGACGTACCATAAATAGCCATCATTGACAACAATCCTCGATATGGGTTACGGAAAACAAGGCCATTTTAGCTACTCATTTACAAAAGAGGAATCGACATTTGAACTCATAGGTAGATGTGGTGTGCAACCACTCTTTGGAAAGAAAACATGATACTCTTCGTGATGACTCAAACAAAATTAGGAATTGGAGACACCAATGAAAATTATGGAAAAACATAAGTATGCCAAAAAAGTATCATACAAACAAACTCCAGAATCAATGCAAAAAGTGCAAATTCTTGACTGTGAAAAATGACAACCAAGATTCTTGTGTTGAATTTTAGTCAATCTAGACCCAATTAAACAATTTGAATAATTACTTGCAATTATTACTAAAAATACGCTAGATCTCAAAAAAAAACCTAGTATAAAAACTCGGGAAATTATTCACACAATCGACACTAGATTTACACTAGAAAACCCCAATTGGGGGAAAACTAGCAACATATGATTTTATTATAAAACTCATGGGCTCCTGTCCTAGAGTAATGGACCTCCTAAGGAATTTAAAATCACAACAAGATAGTCTATCCTATCACCTGGAAGCTACCTTCTTTGTTTCCCTTTCTTTATTCCTCTCCCCTTGCCCTCACAGTTAGATGAAAGTCCTTCTTAACCCACTCAATGAGATCTCACTCACAAATTTTGTGTGATTGTTATGTCAAGTCCTTTCACCTAGGCTAATGTTTATAAGATTAATGTACGAAAATACCTATATCCAATACCATGGGCCCTCTAGTTCACTTTACATAAAGTCACATACAAAAGTGCATTCACTTTAATAATTCACTTAATTAAAGTGAAATTCCTAAGTCTAGGATTTCTCCTAGATGACTCCAACATGCCAGATACATGGCCTATGTAGAAGTACTTGTTTGATGCTATAAAAATAAACACCCTGATCTTCACCAGCAAACCATACACCATCTCCTCCACAGGGAGGGTCTTTGACACTAATGGAAGAATGAAGAAGCAAAGATGGCATTTGATGTAAATAAACAATCCATTAAAGAGAATCAAAGGAAATAAAGCAAGAGACACTAAAATATAAAATAAAATAGTTTCTCGTTGTTATGAATTAGAAGCACACAAAACAAGCACATACATACAATAACAAATAAGGTTATCCCATAAACCCAATTGGAAAAAATAGCCATAATAATATATTTATTGTGCACCGCATGGCTAATCTAGCCATTAGCCACTTGCTTGAAAGTTGAAACACTCTATATCCAAATGCAAGTGAGCTTAAGAAAATCAACGTTCTTCATTCAAAGATAGCCTAAAATAAATCTTCTAAACACTAATGTCAAAAGGTACATGAAAAAGGGCATGTTGAGAAAAATTGATGAAGATGTTCCTTGAAAGTTTAAAAAATTGTGATTGAATGCATTATAAAAAGATACAAAAAGAATGTGCAAAGTTTAAGAGAGAAAAAGAATTAGAAAGCTGAAAAAAAAAAGATTATTAAGAAAAGACAAAAACACTTTTCAATGTGTTTGAAAAAACTTTTGTGCTAATGGGCAACATATAAGTAAACTCCTTATAACATTGAGTCATGTGAATAAAAATGATATTTTTCCTAAATATAAAGAAAACATTTTTGTATTTATAATTGTAAAGAAAACATTTTTGTATTTATGATTGTAAAAGAAACATTTTTATATTTATAATTGTAAAGAAAATATAAGATGTTACAAAACAAAAAAACCTAGAAAATGGAAAGGCTCAACAACCTGCAACCTGCTTGCATTCGTAGATAGCATATCCCGTCCTCAACAAGTTCAAACGAAAGTTTGGTTAATAAAATATCACATTTAGTTACCTCGACTGCAAAGTTAAAAAGTTTGGTTTGAAAGTATTTGTCTTTTCCTCGACTGCAACCTGTTTGCATTCTAGATGTCAACCTCGCATTCCTCTATGAATTCGACAGAACAGTTCCCATCAGATTATGTTCAATGATATCTCTTTTATTACGCTGGCATAGATGGTATATCTCTGTTGAATTGCCGTCCACATTTGAGTTTAATGGCATTGTCTATGCATGTGATCAATGATGTATAATGGAAGGCCTCCACATTTGAGTGTAATGGTGTTCTCTATGCATGTGACCAATGACGTATTATGGAATCCCATGGTGATTAAGGGATTGATCTCCATGTAATGTTGTTTTGGATATAACTACTCACTCATGTTGTGGAAGGGGAATTAGATTGAGAAGTAAATTTTAGGGATCTCAAATTCATACCTACCCACAATGATAAAATTAAAAAATTGATTTATGTCATCACAAGAATAGATCTCATGAGTCACATTCCTATTCATGCTCTTCATGTCCTCAGGAAGCTCCATAGAAGGTCTATTATAATTCTCCATACTCAATTTATAAATTTGGTAGAGTCGTACCTGAGTTGGGAAACCCTTTTGGCTCACACCCTAGGGGGAATTTCACCACAATTTCCTAGTATTTTATCTGTATTTGTCATCAATCCAAAATAAAGTTGTAGATGTCTAAATACAGTAATAAAATTATTAGAGGACCTGTTGTGAGGTATTAATACTCATCCTATCAGTCCGTATTAATACTCATCCTATCAGTCCCTACCAAATTCGAGACCATTTGGTGCCATTTGGAACCCCTATAGTTAAGACTAGTTAATCTTGAATTTACCCAAATTGTGCCTTTGCCTAGAAATTCCAAGTTTGGTCATTACAAAATATATGTATTCATTGTTGTCCATGAATATGAAAAATTATATTTGTTTATTTTTTGAACATTATCGTTTCTATGTTTGGTGTGTGTAAAATATAGTTGTCAATTCCATTGTGTTTTATATTTATGCACATGTAAATGCATTCTCTTTAAAACATGGCTCTCATGGGAGGTTAAATTAGTTTGGAAGTTGAATAATGGTCTATATGGGGTGGAATTTTGAGATATGGTACTCGTACGCATTATATGGTTAGAATGATGGATGGGGATGTTACACATTCCTTTCAAGTAGGAACATATAGGGTTATTTTATTAAAATAGCACATGATCACTTTACAATGGTTTGGTAATTACTTAGGGGTAGTTTTTCAAGGGGTAATGGGTTAGAAGGATAGTGTATTATAAGTTTTATAGGTGAAGGGAATAGATTTAGTTGGTTAACAATTAGTAGGTTAATTTGGTTAGGGATGGTTGATTAAGGGTTCGTGGGTTAGGAGTTTTTAAATGATTCGAGTGGGTTAGTATTTAGTGCTAAGACCTTAAAGGGTCAATGGGGATGGATGGTTCAATGGTTAAGGAGTAGTGCATTAAGGGTTTATGTACGGTTAGAATTTTCATTAGATTTTATGATCATAGATAAAGAGTAGGGTGTTAACGGTATGGTGGTTCTAAGTAAGGAGATAATTGATTAGTGTAGGGTAAGGGGGAGGGGATATTAGTTAAGGAGTCCAAACTATTGGTTTTCCAATTACATAGGGGGTAGTGGGTTAGTGGGTAATTTGTTAGGGGGTTACTGCATTGGATTTTATGATCATAGACAATGAGTAGGGCGTTAATGGTAAGGTGGTTCTATGCTAAGAGATAGTAGGTTATTGCAGGGTTAAGCAGGAGGGACAATTATTAGTTAGGGAGGCCAAATTATGGGTTTTCCAATTACTTAGGGGGTAGTGGGTTACTGAGTAATGCATTAGGGGGTTAGTGACTTTGGTATTTCAAGGTTAAGGCTGTAGGGGATAGGTGGATAGTTGATTAAGTATTTTTCATTTAAGGGTTGAAGGAAGTATTCTTTGAGGGGTCATATGTTAGTGGGATGATCTAGTTTTTAAGGGTTAGACCTCAGGGGATTATTATGAATGGATGGACCAATGGTTAAGAGGTATTTTGTTACAAGTTTAATGTAGGTTTAGAGGTTTTGAGATTAAAGCATTATTGTGTTAGGTTTTCTAATCATAGGGGGTGGCTAGTGTGTCATTAGTAAGTTGGTTATGTGTTAGGGCGTTAGTTGGTTATCAATCAGTAAGGTTAAATTATCAGTTTGAAACATATTTATGAGGTAAAATGTCATTTATCAATGTGTCAAAGGGTCAATGGGTTATGGGTTTTAAGGTTAAAGAGTCGGCGTGTTAAAGGATTTGATCTAAAGGGGTAAGAGTTTAGTTAGTTAGGATTATTGGGTAATGGGGCTAGGGATTATTTATTATGGGGTAGTGGGTAGGGATCATTAGGTTAGTGGAGTGGGTTAGCATTTAGGAGTCAAAGCTTAAGGGTTTAAGGAGAAAGTATGGTCCAATGGTTAAGTGGTAGCATGTTAGGGGGTTAATGCAAGACTAAAGGTTTCAAGGTTGAGGGATTAGTATGATAGATTTTTAGATCATAGGGCTTGATCATTGTGTTAATTGCAAAGTGGTTTGAGGTTAGGGTATAGTAGGGTAGACTTTGGGCGGTTAGTTGTTTAAGGTTTAATATAAGGTTAAGGGGGTAGGGGTTATCAGTTAGGGAGCTCAAACTATGAATGCATCAATTACTTAGGGGGTAGTAGGTTTATTGGGATCCTCCCTAAAGAAAATTAATGAACTAAATAACAATAAATATAAAATAAAATTATTTCTTTTCATGGTAGCTTATAATTGAATTTGGAATTTTCCCCCAAAAATTATACATCCCTCCATACCTATTTAATTTATCACATCAAAAATTAATCAAAGTTAAGAAAGGGTATTTAATGCTACTAGATGTTTATATTTACTCCATATACTCCCTAAAATCACTAACCATTCATTCAATAATTAATCATACTAGTGTGCATGTACAATGTTGGTATACATAGCTAGTATACATTCATGTGTGTGTACGAATTATAAATTACCATTCTTCTAATGCATAGTTCCTATATGTTCTCATTCTCATCCAAGTAAGCAAGACAACAAATATAAATCTCAACATCTAAAAATCACACTAGTTTACAATAATTCAATACAAACATAATCATATCCTCACACATTATTAAAGCAATACTTTTAGAACACAGAGTTTCTAATTGCATTTTATTTTGTGGAAGAAAAGTATATGTCCCTTTCTTCCACTTTCATATGTAGTACTAAATAAAAAGGCCATCGAGTAAGAGATGTAGTACAACGCGTTTTGCCTTTAATGCGTAGCGGTCCACCACAACTACGCCGAGCCATCTATATCTATCGGGACACCACTCACGGACTAAAAAGTATTATTGGAGGGACACCAGCTGTACTGAATACATGAATTGAAAAGGAAACTATGATAATATTTCACGAATTGAAGGGACTTTCAAAAAGACTTGAGACTTTCAAAAAGTTTATGGTAATGAAAGACTATTTTTAAAGGAGGAAAAAGAGGATTCTTCCAAAGTGAAAAAAGTAGAAGTAAAAGAGTGTCCAATTCAGAAAGGAGTTATCATTTTTAAAACCTTCCCAACATTAATATTTCTATACTTTTTTAAAGCCATGTTTATCATTTATCTTTGCATTTTGACAGTTTTGTAAATTATAATTGTGCAAAAAAAATTTGTATGGTGGAAAGTACGTTTGAAATTGGATATTTGGTATTGGACAACTCTAAACCCTAAACCTTTCTCACTGATTTAGAGAGTTGTGGGTGCATTAGAGAGGTCAAGAGAAGTGAATTCTACAAGTCCCTTTCGTGCTATGGGCAAGGGAGGATTATGTAGCCAGCCTTGTTTTGAAGAATAAAGGAACATTTGGATTGTGTCCATTTCAGTTTGTTGTTATTTGTTGTAGCTTAGCTGCATAAGCATTCTTCTAGTAGTTTTTGTAGTCCTGATAATGCAAATTAGGGTTTTGTTAATAAATGTTGGCACATGAGAAAAATGTCCAACAAATGCACCAACCCTGAAAGTGATATATGTTATTCCTTCCACGGACAAGTGGAAGTAGGGACGTGGGGATGAGATCATTGTAAGAACTTAGATCCATGGGATTTTTTGCCTTTATTGAGACGATGTGGAAAGTTTCAGTAGATGGTCAGGTGATTTCATTGGTTCCATAATCCAAATATGGGTTCCTAGAGGCTATATTTTTGCTAAATTGTTTTATCATCAAGTTATAATGCTTACTAGTGACGGTTGTAGCAATGAAACTAGTGTGTAATGTTTTATGTCCAAGAGTTCATTATTGAATATCAATAAAGAGTAAGTGCATATTTGTATTACTTTTCTTGATGGGTATGTCAGAGTATCATCTAACAAATCTTGTTGATCTCAGTAGAAGTTATATACTATCTAGATTTGGTTCCTTCAGGGTTAAATCATGTGTTGATAGGTTGCAAGTTCACTCGATATTTTTGGCATGATCTAGCCTTTGCATTGTATTTTGGTACAAGGAAAACATCAACAAACTTTCTATGTAACTTTTTTCTAGTAATTTGTCGTGATCTATACCTATGGAATATGTACATTGTAGCAAAGGATGTGTATAGATCACGATGGCATGACTAATTCAGTTTTCAATGGTTTGAAACTTAGCGGTACTAATAATAACCAGTGAGTTCAAAGGGTCCAAGAGTAGAGCCGCAACTACCTTAAATAAATAAAAATCAACCTCACATTCCTCTATGAATTTGACAGAACAGTTCCCATCAGATTATGTTCAATGATATCTCTTTTATTATGCTGGCATAGTTGGTATATCTCTGTTGAATTGGCGTCCACATTTGAGTGTAATGGCATTGTCTATGCATGTGATCAATGATGTATTATGGAAGGCATCCACATTTGAGTGTAATGGTGTTCTCTATGCATGTGACCAATGATGTATTATGGAATCCCATGGTGATTAAGGGATTGATCTCCATGTAATCTTGTTCTGGATATAACTACTCACTCATGTTGTGGAAGGGGAATTAGATTGAGAAGTAAATTTTAGGGATCTCAAATCCATACCTACCCACAATGATAAAATTAAAAAATTGATTTATGTCATCACAAGAATAGATCTCATGAGTCACATTCCTCTTCATGCTCTTCATGTCCTCAGGAAGCTCCATAGAAGGTCTATTATAATTCTCCATACTCAATTTATAA
>LPNX011018402.1:103053-148309 GCA_001517045.1 Pseudotsuga menziesii
AAGAAAAGTATATGTCCCTTTCTTCCACTTTCCACTTTCATATGTAGTACTAAATAAAAAGGCCAGTAAGAGATGTAGTACAACGCGTTTTGCCTTTAATGCGTAGCGGTCCACCACAACTACGCCGAGCCATCTATATCTATCGGGACACCACTCACGGACTAAAAAGTATTATTGGAGGGACACCAGCTGTACTGAATACATGAATTGAAAAGGAAACTATGATAATATTTCAAACAACTTTTTAATTGTCCTGAAAAAGGGGTTAGTGTGGTCGATTTTATTGAAGGGACATCACTCACGGAAAAGATGCTGAATCCTGAATACACGAATTGAAAAGAAAACTATGCGATTCCAATTTCCTACTCGTGAAAAAGGGGTTAGTGTGGTCAATTTTAAAACGAAAAAGAGGAAAAGTTTAAAATAAAAGTAAAGAGGAAAAACCAAATTATTGAATACCACATTATTGAACTTTGAGTCTATTGAGTCTATGTAATGTGATGTGATGATAGAGGTGTCACGGAAAAACCAAATTATTGAATACCACATTATTGAACTTTGAGTCTATTGAGTCTATGTAATGTAATGTGATGATAGAGGTGTCACGGAAAAACCAAATTTCAACCATTAAATGATATAATAAGAATACAAAGAAAATAAATAAATAATATATGTATTAAGGAATTATTTATATTAAAAATAAATAATAAAGGGAAGATTATGTAGACAATCTTTTTATGAGAATAAAAGAAACTTTTGGATTGTGCTCATTTTAGTTTGGTGTTATTTGTTATTTAGTTATTTGATTTGTTGTAGCTTAGTTGTATAAACAATTTTTTAGTAGTTTTTGTAGTTATAATAATGTAAATTAGAGTTTTGTTAATAAATGTTGGCATATAATAAAAATGTCTAACAAATGTTTTAGTCATGAAAGTGATACATGTTATTTCCTTCATGGAGGATACGGGGAAGTAGTGATCTAGGGATGAGATCATTGTAAGAACTTGGATCTATGGGATTTTTTGCCCTTATTGAGACGATGTGCAAACGTTTATATAGATGGTTGGGTGATTTCATCGGTTCCATAATCCAAATATGGGTTCCTAGAGGTTATATTTTTGCAAATTTGTTTTATTATCAAGTTATAATGCTTTCTACTGGCGGTTGTAGCAATGAAACTAGTGTGTAGTGGTTTATGTCCAAAAGTTCATTATTGAATATCAACAAAGAGTAACTGCATATTTCTATTACTTTTCTTGATGGGTATGCCTAAGTATCATCCAACAACTCTTGTTGATCTCGATAAAAGTTATATAATATTTAGATTTGGTTCTTTTAGGGTTAAATCATGTGTCAATTGGTTGCAAGTTCACTCGATATGTTTGGCGTGAATTAGCATTTGCGTTGTATTTTGGTACAAGGAAAACATCAACAAACTTTTTATGTAACTTTGTTTTAGTAATCTGTCATGATCTATACCTATGAAATATGTACATTGTAGCAAAGGTTATGTATAGATCGTGATGCAATGATTGATTCAGTTTTCAATGGTTTGAAACTTAGTAGTACTAAGAAGAAGCAATGAGTTCAAAGGGTCCAAGAGTAGAGCCGCAACTACCATAAATAAAAAAACTCAACCTCTCATTCCTCTGTGAATTAGATAGAACGGCTCCCATGGGATTATGCTCAACAATGTCTCTTTTATTGGGTTGGCATAGATGGTATATCTCCACTGGATTGACATCCACATTTGAGTGTAATGCGTTGTGTATGCTTCTGATTAATGATGTATTATGGCATCCCATGGTGATTATGGGACCGATCTCCATGTAATGTTGTTTTGGATATAACTACTCATCCATGTTGCGGAAGGGGAATGAGATTCAGAAGTAAAATTTGGGGATCTCAAATCCATACCTACCCACAATGATAAAATTAAAAAATTGCTTTATGTCATCACAAGAACATATCTCATGAATCACATGGATAAATATGAACTAGAGGTACTAGAGTTTTATGGACCTATGGATAACCCATTCTGTGTTGTGGAGGAATTGTGGAATGTATTGGATAAGTTGCACTCCAACCTTCATTGCATCATAATAACAGGTGTCTTAACTAAAAACTTATGTGTTGACCTTTGATTTTAGCCTATAATTTGGGAGGTGAGCAAATACAATTCATTTTATTAGTTGTGGAACACTTTTGATGAAGCATTGGCAGATTGCAGAGTGTCCCAAGAAATTTTCTTTATGTCGCTCCATTCAGTACTAGGTTAGTGTAATATGTTGCGGAAAATTTGTGAAGCGCATGTATAAGGTTGCATAAGTATGTGGGTTAACATGTGTCTTCTTTGTGATATGTATAGGCCAATATTTGTTGAGATTAGGTTGTGGAATAGTCAAGAGTGCTTAAAGTACATTGTGGAAGACCATATTTAGCTGCAGAAATTTTGGGACTCCTAAAGAGATGATCATGTGTTGCAAAATATTGCAGCATGTTGCAAAATGTAATGAAAGGTTTATGACTTGTTGCAAAAACTGATATTTTTTCACCTGAAGGATAGAATCCAGTATTTGTGGACAAATGGATATAGTGGGATCCTGCAAACAATTGCAAGTAGTGTGGCGGACCAAGTGCGTCACATTGCCGGTTGTGGATTTTATTAATTTAATTTAGCTTGGGATTATTATTTATGAGTGTGACTATCAAGCCTAATCACCCAGGGGTTGGAACATATTTTAGTTGGATGGTTTGTTTTGGCAAGATGCAAATATAGTTTATGAATAGAAATTTTGAGCCTATGGTGAGTAATTATCAATACATCGGGCTAGCAAGAGTCATGCAGCTCGGTTAGATGATTAGAATAGGATAGTCAAGAGTGTTTTTAAGTACATTGTGGAAGGCCATATTTAGCTGTAGAAAGTTTTGGGACTCCTAAAGAGATGATCATGTGTTGCAAAATATTGCACCATGTTGCGGAATTTAGCGAAAGGTTTATGAATTGGATATTTGGCATTGGACAAGTCTAGGTGTTGGGTGTCAGTTGTGGCCATTAATGAGTTAGTTGGATAAAAACTAGGTCAAAATGAGACATCATCTATTGTATTGAGTATATCTTGTAAACCCCCTCTCACAGATTTAGAGAGTTGTGGGTGCATTAGAGAGGTCAAGAGAAGTGAATTCCACAGGTCCCTTGCCTGCCATGGGCAAGGGAGGATTATGTAACCAGTCTTGTTTTGAAGAATAAAGGAACATTTGGATTGTGTTCATTTCAGTTTGTTGTTATTTACTATAGCTTAGTTGCATAAGCATTCTTCTGGTAGTTTTTGTAGTTGTGATAATGCAAATTAGGGTTTTGTTAATAAATGCTAGCACATGAGAAAAATGTCCAACTAATGCACCAACCCTGAAAGTGATATATGTTATTCCTTCCACGGACAAGTGGAAGTAGCGACTTGAGGATGAGATCGTTGTAAGAACTTAGATCCATGGGATTTTTTTCCTTTATTGAGACAATGCAGAATGTTTCAGTAGATGGTCAGGTGATTTCATTGGTTCCATAATGCAAATATGGGTTCCTAGAGGCTATATTTTTGCAAATTTGTTTTATCATCAAGTTATAATTCTTTCTAGTAACGGTTGTAGCAATGAAACTATTGTGTAATGGTTTATGTCCAACAGTTCATTATTGAATATCAATAAAGAGTAACTGCATATTTGTATTACTTTTCTTGATGGGTATGTCTTAGTATCATCCAACAACTCTTGTTGATCTCAGTAAAAGTTATATACTGTCTAGATTTGGTTCTTTCAGGGTTAAATCATGTGTTGATTGGTTGGAAGTTCACTCGATATTTTTGGCATGATCTAGCCTTTGCATTGTATTTTGGTACAAGGAAAATATCAACAAAATTTCTATGTAACTTTGTTCTAGTAATTTCTTGTGATCTATACCTATGGAATATGTACATTGTAGCAAATGTTGTGTATATATCACGATGGCATGACTGATTCAGTTTTTAATGGTTTGAAACTTATCAATACTAAGAATAAGCAGTGAGTTCAAAGAATCCAAGAGTAGAGCCGCAACTACCATAAATAAATAAATCAATCAACCTCTCATTACTCTATCAATTTGAGAGAAAGGATCCCATGAGATTATGTTCAACGATATCTCTTTTATTGCACTGGCATAGATGGTATATGTCCATTGGATTGGCGTCCACATTTGACTGTAATGGTCTTGTCTATGCATGTGATCAATGATGTATTATGGCAGGTGTCCACATTTGAGTGTAATGGCGTTGTCTATGCATGTGATCAATGATGTATTATGGCATCCCATGGTGATGATGGGATTGATCCCAATTTAATGTTGTTTTGGATATAACTACTCACCCATGTTGTGGAAGGAGAATTAGATTGAGAAGTAAAATTTAGTGATCTCAAATCCATACCTACCCACAATGATAAAATTAAAAAATTGCTTTATGTCATCACAAGAACAAATCTCATGAATCACATGGATAAATATGGACTAGAGGTACTGGAGTTTTATGAAACTGTGTATATCCCATTTTGGTTTGCTGAGGAATTATGGAATGTATTGGATAAGTTGCACTTCAACCTTCATTACATCATAATAACAAGTGTCTTGACTAAAAACTTATGGCTCGACCTTTGATTTTATCCTATATTATTTTGGGACGTGAGCCAAATATGATTCATTTTATTAGTTGTAGAAGACTTTTGATGAAGCATTGGCAGGTTATAGAGTGACCCAAGAATTTTTATTTATGTCGCTCCATTCAGTTCCAGTTTAGTGTACCATGTTCCATAAAATTTATGAAGCGCATATATAAGGTTGCATGAGTATGTTGGTAAACATGTGTCATCTTTCTGATATGTATAGGCCAATATTTGTTGAGATTAGGTTGTGGGATAGTCAAGAGTGGTTAAAGTACATTGTGGAAGACCATATTTAGCTGCATAAAGTTTTGGGACTCCTAAAGAGATGATCATGTGTTACAAAATATTGAAGCATGTTGCGGAATGTAGCAGAAGGTTTATGAATTGTTGCAGAAACTGATATTTTTGAACCCAAAGGATAGAACCCAATATTTATGGACAAATGGATATAGTGGGATCCTGTAAAAAATTGTGAGTGGTGTGGAAGACCAAGTGCATCACATTACCGGTTGTGGATTTTATTAATTTAGTTTAGCTTGGGATTATTGTTTATGAGTGTAACTATTAGGCCTGATCACTCTAGTGGTTGCAATATACTATAGGTGGATGGTTTTTTTTGGCAAGATGCATATAGAGTTTATGACTAGAAATTTTGAGCCCATGGTGAGCAGTTTTTAATACATCAGGATAGAAAGAGTCATGTAGCTCGGTTAGATGATTAGAATAGGATAGATGTAGTTTCAATAGAATTTTAATTATGTTCAACCTCATATACAACATTGATCCCTAGTAGACTTGGCATTTTACAAGGATACCATTCAAGGCGTTTAGGTAAAGATGTGTTGATGGCCAAAGGGAGATCAATGACATAGGTCGGTAGCATGAGGATGAACATTGTGTGGCTAACTAAGGAGGATACACTAGAGGAGAAGTTGCAGAGTATACAAATGATTGAGGAGGATACAACAGAGTGAGGAAGTTTGATAAGAGTGAAGAGGTTTGGAGAAATGGCCAGAACAATGAATCATGAAGAGGGTGCAAAAAGGTTCGATAGGGCTATGTGTTTGTGACGAGGTTGCACTTGAAGGATGTTGAAGTAGAAGACAAATTAGATAGTTAGACAACTACAAGCAGACTTGACTCTAGATCTGTTGACTCGAGGGCGGGTCAAGGAATCATGGTGGGGGATTGTTGGGTCCCAATTGTGTGTGAACACAACCAAATGGTTGCTTCTCAAGATTGTGTCCATTAATGAGTCAGTTAAGTAAAAACTGGGTCAAAATTATTTTTATGTAAGTGGAGCTAGTGGAGCATTTATTTCCCACCTCCTTTGGGTATGGGATAAATAAAATATTTGAGAGTTCATTGAGACATAATGTATTGTATTGAGTCTATCCTGTAAAATCGTCACATCCATTTATTTAGTTGTGGATGCATAAGAGAGGTCAAGATAAGTGAATTATGCAAACCCTTTCTTTCCATGGGCAAGGGAGGCATATGTAACCAATCTTGTTATGAAGAATAAACGAAGATCCATATTGTTAGGTCATGTTTTTGTCTTGCATTGTTTTTTATACTTTTATTTATATTTTGAAGTTTGCTTTTACTTTTTGTTTCTAGAAAATTTTGTTGATAGGGATAATATTAATTTTACCCTTTAACTCTCATGATTTCTGATTTCTTATCTTATTTTTATAAGTTTTGCTTTGATTTTATAACCAAGGGGCTTATATAAGGCATATATGGATTTAAAAAGTCTTAAAATAGCATAAAAGTTAAATTGAGACTCCTAGACCAAGTTCAAACTCTTATCATTAGCTTAATATTTTGAAAATTATTAACATGGACTTTCTTGTAGCGCAAGATAAAAGCAGATGCATAGAGGCACTACAAGAAAGTCGCGCAAGCTAAAATCATCATTTTTTGGTTCAATTTCTTCGGGATTTTCACACCTGAGAGGTCAATCACATTGTGTGAAGGATTTGATACGTGTCTTCTACAGTCTAATCACTGAGGCAGGTGGAAAATCATTGTAAGGGAGAAATTGTGGTGGTCTCTTGCAGAAGCAGATATAATAATGATATCAGAGTATAAGAAGACAAAGGTGTATGGAATTATGTTTTTATTTGAAGTGCACGAAGAAAAAGTGAAGATCGTGGTGAGAAATCAGTGCTTGTTAATCAAGATTTTGAAATTGAGCGAAAATTAGGGCTTTCAGGAGCGGTTGGCTGGAGTGGTCTAAGCGGTCAGAGAAAGGTGGAGCATGCAATTCGACACCTAACAATTGAGATAACCAGATTCCAGCATTCGAATTGGTCATTTTAACAGGTAGTCTGCGTGCCATTACCAGGGCTTATTAATTTGGGGTTTTTCTAAACAAATGACTAATGACAGATTTGAAGGCAGAGTACTAGTTTTAAATTTAATCTATGTTAAATGATGAATTATTAATCAATGGATTTAAAGTATTCATCATTTAAACAGAAGAATTCAGAGTAGAGTCTTTTGGATGTCCCTATACTGCATTCTGTGTCAGTTTGTTAAGATTTGAAGACAATCAGACTGTGGTGTATTGATAGAAGCTGTTTAACCATAGTTTAGAATGAAAAAAGAGTGGAAAGACCAATAGGGCAGAACCCTCAGACTGAAGCTAGGTGAAGAACTTTCCAGATTGTGCACAGTTGTTTGCAGATGCATGATGGTTAATTTTCTTCTAAAAGATTGAAGGTTATCATTCAGAGGTGTCTTACAAATTTGATCAATGTTTAGACAAGGATATAGTGTCTTTTGACACCTTGAAGTTCAAATTAACCAGGGAGTTAATTGCTAAAGCAACAGGGATTCTGGATGAGGGAGAGTTTTGGTTAAAAAAGGTTCCTTTCACCTTTAATGCTCAGAGATATTTGCTTCCTGGTGTAGTTGCAGACTGGGGAAAAGGTGTTTCAATTCAAAACTTTAAACTTGAGTGGATTGAGCCTATTAAATTCTTGTAGAGCTATGTCACCTGTGAGGGTAGATTTGCCTTTGTTTTCAAATATC
Source organism: Pseudotsuga menziesii (assembly GCA_001517045.1). Classification (NCBI taxonomy): domain Eukaryota; kingdom Viridiplantae; phylum Streptophyta; class Pinopsida; order Pinales; family Pinaceae; genus Pseudotsuga; species Pseudotsuga menziesii. Next base: position 110,785 of record LPNX011018402.1, read on the forward strand.
ACTTTAGATTCCTCCAACATCTCAGTAATGAGTCTAAAATGAACCTACCTTTCTTATTTTTGAAAAGCTTACAGAAGATGTCATGTAGCATGAGAGAGCACCAGGATCATGCAAAGCAATCAGTTTTTCACCATGGGCTCATTAAGGTCATCATAAGTACTATATTGCAAAAAAGGGAAAAGACATGGGAGCATTTCATGTTTTGGTCAGGTTTCAAGACTGATCAGGAGGAACAGTCTCAGAGAAGACAAGTAGATAAAGGTCAAACTTTGATAAAGAAGCTTAGAAAAAAGGTAACAATTAAGGATGAAGAAAATGATAAACTGGGAGAAGCTTCAAATTAGGAAAATAAAAAATTTGAATTTGGACAGCGAGTTAATGATAAGGAAAACAAAGTTTTATAGGCAAAAATGAAAGAAGTTGAGCCTATTGTAGAAGTTTTACCTGTAGAATCAATTCAGGATGTAAAAGAAGATATTGAGGAGCAGAAGCAAAGCCCTATTACAGTACTACCAGAGGAGGATGAAAAATACTTATTTGATGAGGCTAGAATTCCTGTTACTAATGAAACTAAGGTTTGTGCTAAGCAAGAAATTCACACTCATTGTGATGAGGAAACAATGTCAAGAAAGAAAGAAATGAAGGTTATTGAATTTGCCTCAATAACTCATCAAGGAAAGGATCTGAAGATGTTGGGAGAGATTGCAACAGTTTGGAGACCTAAGACAAGGCCGAAGAATAAACTTAGGTTAAACATGAAAAAGCTACTGAATCCCAAATTGGCTAAAGAAATGGTTACAGTAATAGGGGATTCATCATCTGAAGAGAAATTGGATGATAGTGAAGATGGCAATAAAGATAAAAAACCAATAGAAGCAAAAGGAAAATCTGTCATCACTGATACTAAGATCTCTGATATTTTTTTGGAGATTTGAAATCAGATGTTTCAAGAACAGCATCAAAATTTGGTAAAGAGTTCTTGTCTAGAGAAGAAGGAGATGGTTGAAGAAGAAGTTCACTGCAATGCTGAAAATGAAGAACATCCAAAGTTTCCTTTGACCTCCATAGAGCTTATGAAAGAGGATGAAGAACTCTATAAGAAACTGAAAATTCCATGGACACCAGAAGGGATGCAAACAATATCAATAGACAAATGTATTGATTCTGAAAAAGAAAACCTACAAAGAAGCATTAACCAATACAAGTATCAAATTGAATATATGTATGAAGCTAATGATGGATTAGTTACTGCAAACATGATACTTAGAGAATATTTGAAGGAAGTTAACAGTCATTATCAGGAGTTGATTACAGTTTCAAGAGAAGCACTTAAATGGAAAAGGCAAACAGAAAATCAGTTCACAGAGTTAAAGCAAACCATCTAGGAGCTGCAACAGCATAATGAGGAGCTAACAAGGAGAATTGTTGACTTGGAGACAAACCAATTGAAAGCGAGAAGGAAAGCTCAGGCCTTGGAGGGAATTTCTTTACTAGCTGAAGCAGCTAAATATTTGTAAAGTTAGTCAAGAAAGTCAGTTATTAGTTAAGTTTGGAAAGTTATTTTACTTTTGTATAAGAATAATTTAGATTGAACTATTCGATAGATAGTCTAAAAACAGCTAGGGTTTAGTTATTCAACTGATTTTGAAAGAATAGGATAAATGTAAGTCTGAAAGAAGACAAATGGTTTGATTTTTTGCTGACAAGGGGAGGCTATCAGGCTTTGTTTATGAGCTAAGTAAAGACTCTTATGGGTTTTTTGAGGACTGGACTATGAAATATATGCACTATATGCCCTTCAGATTATTGACTGGTTTTATTTCTAATTTCTGTTAATTACTCAGTTGGTATATTCATTTCATGTTTAATGTTTTTATGCTTGAAACACTTGCTAACTATGGGTGAAACTCAGAATTGTGTTTTCCATTGGATTATGGTTTATATGTTATGCATCTCAGTCATTCAAATGCTCATGATTTAGTGTTTACTTTGGTTTGATGAATGTTTTCCCTCTTGTCTTCAAACTGCTCAACCAAAAAACCTTGAAAACCCTAGAAAACCGTTTTTAATTTTATTGTGATTATTGAGATTGTGTTGGCTTGTTCTCTTGTAGTCTGGGAACAATTTCTGGCACAAACACATATTATATTCATTTCAATTTGTTGTTTTGCTATTCGATTTGTTGTAGCTTAGTTGTGGAAGCATTATTTTAGTAGTCTTTGCATTTTGGATAATGTAGATTGTGGTTTTGTTAATAAATGTTGGCACATGAGAAATGTGTCCAACAATGGGTACAACCTCTATCATCCATCCATGTTGATGTTGTCCAATGAAGAACCTAAGGAATTGTTACCCAAATTTCTGCTAATGCTTGGGTACAAAAACTAAGTGTGTATTTCCAGTTGACGTAACACCCCGGTTTTGACCCCCATTGCATTAAAATGTAAATGATGTAAATATGCAATTAATACAAATACCCACAACTAGCTATGTCAATGCAACATTAAAATAGATGGGAGCATGACTTCACAAGGAATAGGAAGGGAAAATACTAAAATCCTTGAGCCAATAGGGTAAATCGAAATGTCAAAGGGAAAACCCATAAAGTTGTCAACTACCCATTTTGTCTTTTGTGCCCAATCATTTATTTCTTCCAGAAGTCGGTTGAGGAAGTTAATGCATGGGGATGGGAAGAGTATGGCATCCAAATTCGAATTTGGGAAGCCACCCATTTTTAGAAACGTTTTTTTTTTACTTATGGGGCAAGGAAATGCCCAAAAATCTTTCCCAACCCATTATGCATTCACGTCCTCCTCTTCCTCATGCATTTTGGAGCTCTTGTGTCTTCCCCTCACGTTTTCTGCATTTCCTCATCTTGCCATGGCTGGGAAACCCATTTGTGTGTTGCTAGGTGAATGGGAAGAAGATAACCATGATTTTGGGGTTTGAAGAGGCCATTTTTGCCCCCTGTGAGCAAGCTGGGAGTTTCCCTCATGTTCTTCTAGCGTTTACTCAATTTATCCAAGTTGGGAAACCCATTTTTGTATTATTCAGTGAATGAGAAGAGGAGAACCAGGAATTGGGGGCTTATAGAGGCCATATTTGCTCATGTAATGCCCATAGGTGTTGTCTGAATTGAGATTCATGATTTGGGGGTTCATGGAGGTCATTTTTTACTCTGTGAAGCCATTAAATGTTTCCTAAAATGATTTTCTCACCTGGTTCATTTTTCCCCATTTACCATTTTGATTTTTTGTTCTCAGGACATTTTTGTCCATACCCAGCAATTGTATTTTGCTGTGAAGTGCATCCTTGTGTTGGCTTGGCTGAGTAAGTCTAAGGAGCCCATTTGTTAGATGGTTTGACTGTGTTTAGATGTGATTGTTGGCTTGGCTGAGTAAGTCCAAGGAACCCATATGTTATTGGCTTGGTGCCTTAGTAGTCTGAGAAACCCATCTATTAATTGGTTTGACTGTGTCTTGGTGTAAAGGTTGGCTTGGTTGAGTAAGTCCAAGGAACTCATCTATTAATTGGTTGGCTGTGTTTTGATGTGAAGGTTGGATTGGCTGAGTAACTCCAAGGAACCCATATGTTATTGGCTTGGTTCCTTAGCAGTCTGAGAAACCCATCTATTAATTGGTTTGACTGTGTCTTGATGTAAAGGTTGGCTTGGATGAGTGAGTCCAAGGAACCCATCTGTTAATTGGAGGAGTGTGTTTTGATGTGAATTTTGGCTTGGCTAAGTAAGTCCAAGGAACCCATATGTTATTGGCTTGTTTCCTTAGTAGCCTGTGAAACCCAATTGTTATGGGTCTTGTTATGTGTAAGTCGTTTGTTCCCTAGTTCCTTGTGGAAATCATGCCTAACTCAAGGGTGGCAGTGGTGCTGAGAGATTAATGAGCACACTGGCTTATGGTTGGGTGGAATGCTGCAGCGACATAGCTAGTTGCAGGAAAGCTTCTTCTCAAGATAAGTATTCTCTGTGTATTTAATTTCTGCAACTGTATTTGTTTTTTAATTATCATGAACATGTTGAATCATTGAATGCGTTTTGCTTCCATTGTATATTTCATGTATGATGCATCTGTACATGTATTTTACTTCAATGCATTTTATGTTATGTTCATGGCGCTATATTTCCCATTTTGACAGTAGCAGCAGCTTAGTTGCGTCCTCTCTCGGCGGTTAGAGGGGAGGGGACGTGATAGTGAATCCTATGGTTGAAGAAGATGCACTAAAAATGTCTGTTCTACATCTTGAAGGAGAAGCCAATGATTGGTGGTTTCATGGTCTTATAACCTTGGGACATGATTAGATTTCATCCTATGAAGGGTTCTCCAATGCCTTAATGGAGAGATTTGATAGGAAAGACCCTACACTTCATTTCAAAGTTTTAGCACAATTAAAGCAAGGAGGAACCCCTGAAGCATATATGCAAGAATTTGAAAAGCTCTCAGTAATGGTTTCCGATGTTTCTATGGCTAGGTTGGTTTTACTATTACTGAAGGGTTGACAGAACCTTGAAAGGCCTCATGAAAGCCCACAAGCTAGCTATATTGAAGGATGTCATGAATTTGACAAGAGACTTGCAGAATGTGTTTCCAAAAACCAGATCCCCCCCTAAGCCTAATTTTCTTTCCAAATTCAAAGATGGGAGGAAACCATGGAAAAATGACTCTTTTTCCAAGGAGAACAAGGAAGGGCCAAGCAAAGAAGAACTTGAAAGAAAGAAATTGTGGTTCACATGTCAGCAACCTTGGGTTCCGGGACATAGGTGTGGAAAAGGGAAGGCACGCTACATTGAGGTTTTCTCTAAATATGAGGAAGAAGAAGAAGAGGAAGAAACACAACTTGCAACCCAAGAATAGGGGTATGAAACAATATAAGAAGAATAGCCCACTCCTCAGGCATGAAAAATTGCAGTACTTTTAGGTGTACCTAGATTTCACACCCTTAGACTCAAGGGTAACATACATGGCCAAAAGGTTACATTCCTATTTGATGGAAGAGCCACTCATAAATTCCTAGATGCAACCTTGGTGGAAAGGATAAAGTTGCAAGCTGAAAGTTTTGATGGTTTTACGGTCATCATTCCAGGTAACAATTCTATGGACTGCACCAAATGGTTTCCAAAGCTTCAAGTCACTATAGGAAATCATACTATTGCTGAAAATTTCTATGTAGCTAATGTGGCTGATACAAATGTGTTTCTGGGAGTCCAATGGTTGTATTCTCTAGGGGGGCATACAGTGAAGTATCAATTCCCTAAAATGAGGTTCAAAAATTTAGAGGGGAAACCCATCTTGTTGAGAGGGATGCACACTTACCCAAATCAAGTAGTGCCTTCTCATAGTATGAGGTCTATATTGAGGCATGGAGACTTTAAATGGGCTATTGAATGCTTAATTACATATTCTAATCCTCACTTGAAGGTTGCCAAGAATCGTAAGGAGATAAAGCAGTTGTTGAGTAAGTATGAGAAATTTTTTGGAGACCTTCCCCTAGGGAGGCAACCAAGTAGAGGGGTGGAACATACCATTGAATTGGAGAAGGGGACCCAACCTATCAAAATGCATCCCTATAGTCACCCCAAAAGGATTCGAGATGAGATTGAGGAGGCCATTAAAGAAGTGTTGGATTTGGGTCTCATAAGACCTAGCTCAAGCCCTTATGCTTCTTCAGTTGTCATGGTAAAGAAAATGATGGAACCTTGAGGATGTGCATTGATTTTATAGCATTGAACAAGAAGACAGTAAATAATAGATATCTCACCCCAAGAATTTATGTGCTCATGGATGAGTGCCATGGAGCAAAATTCTTCTCAAAGGTTGACCTTAGATCTGGTTATCATCAAATTCGAATGAAGGAGGAGGAAATACCAAAGACTGATTTCAAATTTCATTATGGTCACTTTGACTTTCTTTCCATGCCGTTTAGATTGACAAATGATCCTGCCACATTTCAATCATGCACGAACAATATCTTCCACAAGAAACTTCATAAGTTTGTATTAGTTTTCTTTGATGACATTCTCAGTTACAGTAAAACATGGAAGGAACACTTGCATCATCTAGAAGTGGTATTAAAAATTCTACATGATCAATCCTTGTTTGCTAAGCTATCAAAATGTGAGTTTGGTATGACAAAACTTTTGTATCTTGGACACACCATTGGTCAAGATGGTGTGAAGGTGGACTTGGAAAAAATAAAATCCATCATAGAATGGCCCTTCCCCACAAATCTCATTGAATTTAGAGGATTCATTAGGATTTGTACCTACTATAGAAAATTTGTGAGAAGGGTCTCTCAACTCACCTCACCTCCCACTTATTTGACAAAGAAGGATTCTTTCCAATGGCATGAAGAGGATGAAAAGGATTTCAAAAGAATGAAAGAGGTAATGAGCAATTGTCTTATTCTTGCATTGCCTGATTTTTCTAAACCATTTGTCTTGGAGTGTGATGCATCAGGGGAGGGCATTAGAACGGTCCTAAAGCAAGGACAACACCCCATTTATTTCGAGAGTAGGAAGCTCCAACCACATGAGATTCTTTACTATATTTATGACAAATAAATGTTAGCCATCATGCATTCTTTGATCAAGTTTAGGCAATACTTGGTGGGAAACAAGTTTGTGGTCAAGACTGACTATAACAACTTAAGGTACTTCCTCACTTCAAATGATCTAAATGAAAGGCAACAAAAGTGGGTGATTAAGATTCAAGCATTTGATTTTGATATTGAATATTTGAAGGGTAAGAATAATGTGGTAGCATATGCCTTGTCTAGAAGACCTTCTATTTCTCTAATGTACGTTGCAGAAGATTGGAATGATATACTAGAAGTAGAATATTGCAAGGATAATTTTTCTTGTGAACTTTTTGATGGGACTAACCACGATGCTAGGTGTAAGGTGTTAGAAGGATTCATATTATACAAATATAGAATCTATTTGGTCCTTGGTTCGAGCTTGAAGGAGAAATTTTTGATGAGAGCTCATGATTCTCCTCTAGCAGGCCACCCTGGTTTCTTCAAAACATATAGAATGTTGAGAGAAATATTTTCTTGGAAAGGATTGAAGAATGATGTTAAAAAATATGTTAATGAATTCTCAACATGTCAGCAAAATAAAGTGGATCACAACCACCCAGTTGGTCTCTTGCACCCCTTGCCAATACAGCATTTCCATAGATTTCATCATTGGCTTACCCAAAGTACTTGGTAGGGATTGCATATTTATAGTGGTGGATAGAATCACTAAATTTGCTCATTTATTTCTTCTCACTACAACTTTCACTACTCACAACGGAAGGGATGTACCCAACGAACAAAAAAAGTCTAATGGATGGATACCGATCACGATTCACGGACTAAAAAAATATTATTGAAGGGACACCACTCATGGAATAAATGAATTGAATAGACACCACTGAATTGAAAGGGCATTACCACTCTTTGGCGCGACTGACTTGATAAGATGCAAAGCATATACGGTGCGGTGCACAAGCGTTGAACCCATTCAATGTAAATTGAGTGCTAGTGTGGCCATTTTGATAACATTATTGGAGAAAAATAAAAAAATTTCAAACAAATTTTAAATTGTCCTGGAAAAGGGTTTAGTGTGGTCAATTTGATAATATTTTGAAAAGAAAAAGAGAAAAAGTTTAAAGAAAAAGTAAAGAGTAAAAGAGTATTATTAGAGTTTAGAAGACCACATTATTGAACTTTGAGTCTATGTAATGATAGAGGTGTAAAAAAAAACCAAATTTCAAGGAATAAATGATATAATAAGAATACAAGACAAAAAAATGAAATAATATATGTATTAAGACATTATTTATATTAAAAATAGATAATAAAGGGAGGATTATGTAGCGAATTATTTTATGAAGAATAAAGGAACATTTGGATTGTGTTCATTTCAGTTTGGTGTTATTTGTTGTTTAGTTATTTGATTTGTTGTAGTTTACTTGTATAAACATTTTTTTAAGTAGTTTTTGTAGTTATGATAATGCAAATTAGGTTTTTGTTAATAAATGTTGGCATATGATAAAAATGTCTAACAAATGTACCACTCGTGAAAGTGATATATGTTATTCCCTCCACGGACAAGTGGAAGTAGTGACCTAGGGATGAGATCATTGTAAGAAATTGGATCCATGGGATTTTTTGCCTTTATTGTGACGATGTGCAACGTTTCAGTAGATGGTCGGGTGATTTCATCGGTTCCATAATCCAAATATGGGTTCCTAGAGGCTATATTTTTGCAAATTTGTTTTTATTATCAACTTATAATGCTTTATAGTGGCGGTTGTAGCTGTGAAACTAATGTGTAGTGGTTTATGTCCAACAGTTCATTATTAAATATCAACAAAGAGTAACTACATATTTGTATTACTTTTCTTGATGGGTATGTCTAAGTATCATCCAACAACTCTTGTTGATCTCGATAAAAGTTATATAATATGTAGATTTGGTTTTTTCAGGGTTAAATCATGTGTCGATTGGTTGCAAGTTCACTCGATATGTTTGGCATGATATAGCCTTTGCATTGTATTTTGGTACAAGGAAAACATCAACAAACATTTTATGTAACTTTGTTCTAGTAATCTGTCATGATCTATACCTATAAAATATGTACATTGTAACAAAGCTTGTGTATAGATCGTGGTGCAATGACTGATTCAGTTTTCAATTGTTTGAAACTTAGTAGTACTAAGAATAAGTGATGAGCTCAAAGGGTCCAAGCGTAGAGCCGCAACTACCATAAAAAAAATCAACCTCTCATTCCTCTGTGAATTTGACATAACGATTCTTGTGGGATTATGCTCAACGACATCTCTTTTATTGGGATGGCATAGATGGTATATATCCAATGGATTGGCATCCACATTTGAATGTAATGGTGTTGTGTATGCTTGTGATTAATGATGTATTATGACATCTCATGGTGATTATGGGACCGATCTCCGTGTAATGTTGTTTTAGATATAACTACTCATCCATGTTGCAGAAGGGGAATAAGATTCAGAAGTAAAATTTGGGGATCTCAAATCCATACCTACCCACAATGATTAAATTAAAAAATTGCTTTATGTCATCACAAGAACAGATCTCATGAACCTAGGGGTTGGAATATAATTTAGTTGGATGGTTTGTTTTGGCAAGATGCAAATATAGTTTATGACTAGAAATATTGAGCTCATGGTGAGAAATTAGCAATACATCAGGATAGAAAGAGTCATCCAACTCGGTTAGATGATTAGAATTGGATAGTTGTAGTTTCAACATACTTTTAGTTACATTCAACCTTGTATACAACATTGATCCCTAGTAGAATTGGCATTTTCCAAGGATATCATTCGAGGCGTTCGGGTAAATATGGGTTGATGGCCATAGGGACATCAAAGCCACATGTCATCAGCATGAGGATGAAAGTTGTGTGGCTAAGTAAGGAGGCTACAGTAGAGGAGAAGTTGCAGAGGATATAGATGATTGAGGAGGATGCACCTGAGTAAGGAATTTTGATAAGAGTGAAGAGGTTTGGGGAAATGACCAGAATACTGAATCATGAAGAGGTTGAAATAAAGGTTCGATAGGACTATGCCTTTGTGACAAGGTTGCACTTGAAGGGTGTTGAAGTAGAAGACAAGTTAGATAGTTAGACAACTACATGCAAACGTGAATCTAGATCTATTGACTTGAGGGTGAGTCAAGGAATCATGGTGGGGGATTGTTGGGTCCCAATTGTGTGTGAACACAACCAAGTGGTTTTTTCTCAAGAATGTTTCCATTAATGAGTTAGTTCAGTAAAATCTTGGTCAAAATGATTTTTATGTAAGTGGACCTAGTGGAGCATTTATTTCCCACTTCCTGTGGGTATGGGATAAATAAAATATTTGAGAGTTCATTGAGACATCATGTATTATATTGAATCTATCTTGTAAAACCATCACATCCATTTAGAGATATGTGGATACATAAGAGAGGTCATGAGAAGTGAATTATGCAACTTCGTTGCTTTCCATGGGCAAGGGAGGCATATGTAACCTATCTTGTCATGAAGAATAAATGAAGATCTAGATTGCATTCATTTCAATTTGTTGTTATGTTATTTGAGATCTTGTAGCTTAGTTTTGGAAGCATTCTTTTAGTAGTCTTTGGAGTTGGGATAATATTGACTATAATTTTGTTAATAAATGTTGGCACATGAGAAATGTGTCCAACAATGGGTACAACCTCTATCATCCATCCATGTTTATGTTGTCTAATGAAAAACCTAATGAACTGCTCTCTAGGAAAAAAAATATTACTTTGATAGATACAAATAATTGTTGAAGCTCTTGTGCTAACATTCCTTTAAAGTATCATAGAATGTTTAAGTTCATGAAAGAATACATTTTTCTTCACCTACATAGGTTTCCTCATGTGCAATGAGAACATCTATAAATTTCTAAAGAACAAAATCAATCTAAATATCCGCAAATAATTTATATGTTTACATGAAGTTTTGAATGTTGGAGATGATTCTAAAGTTTCTCAAAGTTATAAAAATTGATAATTCATTAAATTGTATTCAAAAATTTTTGAATTACAATTTATACCCACATTACAACAACATCTGACAAACAATAATTATTTAGATTAATTATATTTTGTATAAAGTCCTTGTGAGGTTTAAAGTTCTAAGAGGTATTTAAGGCGATTAAAACTCCTATTTTATGATGTATTCACTCATGTGGGTATTCTTTACACTAAGGTGTGCTCAAGTTGGAATTTTGTGCAACATAGCCTTATATTTTTTCCCCGTGACTTCCCAAATTCAAATCTATCAAATCTTGAATTCATAGTGCCACATATATAAAGGGTGTTGGGTGTTAATTATATTGCTTTGTTCTTAGCAAGTTTCAATTGTAATAGGGTTTTAAGAATCTATTATGTGATGGAGGAATTAGGTTTTTTTCAACTTAGTATTATGCTTTTGCACACCAAAAAATATAGACAACTCTTTGTTATGGAGGTGTTTATCCAAGGGAAACAATGATGAATAATTTTGGGATTGATTCTAATCATAGAAAAGAAGGTGAAATTCACTAATAATTGCTTGACAAAAGTTGTGATGTTGTTGGAGCATAAATTATTTCTTGATCAATGATGCAAAGTTCTAATTCTCATTTTTCTCATGTCTAATATATGGGACATACAATCAAATTAATCTTGACAATATTTTCTTCACCAAAATTTGTACTAACAACTTTATTGCTTGTTAGAGTCATGTTTCTCTCCTACAAATCCCTCCATTGGATGTAGCTTGGGTAGTTGGGAGTACTAATTGATAACCTCCCTACCTAGGTTCAATTCCTTGTAAGTGACATGTTTGTCTCTTAATTGAAGCCCCCTTGTTTGGACAATGTTCAACCTCCCCACATGCCTCACAGTCTAGCATGGAAGTTACATGGATGTAGTGGCTTCTTGAAAGATAGAGGCATGAACCATTTGAAGAAAAAAGAGCAATGGATTCCCAAGATCAAGGGACAAGTAACTCCATTTTATTATGGTTATGGATATTTGTTGTAATTATGAAACATGGAGGATATAAAATTGATTTTTGATTGTATCTCATACTGTTATGGAGAAAACTTCCTATGGCTTGGGGTGTACCACAATAGACAGAGAAACCGCATAAATCAATCCCTTCCCAATATGAAAGAGAAATACAACATCTAACACTAAAGGATCTCAAAACATACCTTATTTCGGACGGTTGATGTAGATCCATGTTGAGCTTTTTCCAATCCTGCTTATATTATCAATTTGCTCTCTCAATAGCAACAAGCAAGACACGCATGCTATATAATGGTGTTAGATATACTCTAGCATATATAATCCATAATGTATAAGCAATTAAAAGCATCCATGGATTCAATATTCATTTAAATGCACATCATTGGACAGGAAAAGATATTTCTATTAATATAAATCAGAGATTACACAAGTGATAACCTCTGTCGGCACGTCTGCGAACTGGAGAATCTGACGGTTATCCTCCTTCTTAATAACATCCTTCAACATTTCCATCACAGGCTCGAACACAAGGATGTTCGCCATAACCTTCTTGGTCGTGTAGCAGAGCAGTGCAGAGAATGTGTGGGGTTTATCTGAGGGGAGCTCCGATGAGCGATAGAGGTGGATGACTGGCGATTTCGTAAACTTTAAAAACTAAAGTTGATATGCGATTCCGACTATTGAAAAGAATTATTAAAAAGTTTATGCTAATGAAAGACATTAAGACTTTCTAAAATTTTTATGGTAATGAAAGACTTGAGACTTTAAAAAAGTTTATGGTAATGAAAGACTACTTTTAAAGGAGGAAAAAGAGGATTATTCCAAAGTGAAAAAAAGTAGAAGTAAAAGAGTGTGCAATTCATAAAGGAGTTATCATTTTTAAAACCTTCCCAACATTAATATTTCTATATTTTTTTAAACCCATCTTTATCATTTATCTTTGCATTTTGATAGTTTTGTAAATAATAATTGTGCGAAAAAATATTTGTATGGTGGAAATTATGTTTGAAATTGGATATTTGGCATTGGACAACTCTAAACCCTAAACCTTTCTCACTGATTTAGAGAGTTGTGGGTGCATTAGAGAGGTCACAAGAAGTGAATTCTACAAGTCCCTTCCTTGCTATGGGCAAGGGAGGATTATGTAACTAGCCTTGTTTTGAAGAATAAAGGAACATTTGGATTGTGTTCATTTCAGTTTGTTGTTATTTGTTGTAGCTTAGCTGCATAAGCATTCTTCTAGTAGTTTTTGTAGTCCTAATAATGCAAATTAGGGTTTTGTTAATAAATGTTGGTACATGAGAAAAATGTCCATCAAATGCACCAACCCTAAAAGTGATATATGTTATTCCTTCCACGGACAAGTGGAAGTAGGGACGTGGGGATGAGATCATTGTCAGAACTTAGATCCATGGGATTTTTTGCCTTTATTGAGACGATGTGGAAAGTTTCGGTAGATGGTCAGGTGATTTCATTGGTTCCATAATCCAAATACGGGTTCCTAGAGGCTATATTTTTGCTAAATTGTTTTATCATCAAGTTATAATGCTTACTAGTGATGGTTGTAGCAATGAAACTAGTGTGTAATGTTTTATGTCCAAGAGTTCATTATTGAATATCAATAAAGAGTAAGTGCATATTTGTATTACTTTTCTTGATGGGTATGTCGAAGTATCATCCAACAACTCTTGTTGATCTCACTAGAAGTTATATACTATCTAGATTTGGTTCTTTCAAGGTTAAATCATGTGTTGATAGGTTGCAAGTTCACTCGATATTTTTGGCATGATCTAGCCTTTGCATTGTATTTTGGTACAAGGAAAACATCAACAAACTTTCTATGTAACTTTGTTCTAGTAATTTGTCATGATCTATACATATGGAATATGTACATTGTAGCAAAGGTTGTGTATAGATCACGATGGCATGACTAATTTAGTTTCCAATGGTTTGAAACTTAGCGGTACTAAGAATAAGCAGTGAGTTCAAAGGGTCCAAGAGTAGAGCCGCAACTACCATAAATAAATTAAAATCAAACTCTCATTCCTCTATAAATTCGACAGAACGGTTCCCATGAGATTATGTTCAATGATATCTCTTTTATTACGTTGGCATAGATGGTATATCTCTGTTGAATTGGTGTCCACATTTGAGTGTAATGGCGTTGTATATGCATGTGATCAATGATGTATTATGGTAGACGTCCACATTTGAGTGTAATGGTGTTCTCTATGCATGTGACCAATGATGTATTATGGAATCCCATGGTGATTAAGGGATTGATCTCCATGTAATGTTGTTCTGGATATAACTACTCACACATGTTGTGGAAGGGGAATTAGATTGAGAAGTAAATTTTAGGGATCTCAAATCCATACCTACCCACAATGATAAAATTAAAAAATTGATTTATGTCATCACAAGAACAGATCTCATGAGTCACATGGATAAATATGGACTATAGGTACTGGAGTTTTATGGACCTATGGATAGCCCATTCTGGTTTGCAGAGGAATTGTGGAATGTATTGGATGAGTTTCACTTCAACCTTCATTGCATCATAATAACAAGTGTCTTGACTAAAAACTTATCGCTTGACCTTTGAGTTTATCCTATATTTATTTGGGAGGTGAGCCAAATATGATTAATTTTATTAGTTGTGGAACACTTTTGATGAAGCATTGGCAGGTTGTTGAGTGGCCCAAGAATTTTTCTTTATGTAGCTCCATTCAGTACAAGGTCAATGTAGCATATTGCAAAAAATTTGTGAAGTGCATATATATGGTTGCATGAGTATGTGGGTAAACATGTGTCATATTTATGATACGTATAGGCAAATATTTGTTGACATTAGGTTGTGGGATAGTGAAGAGTGCTTAAAGTACATTGTGGAAGACCATATTTAGCTGCAGAAAGTTTTGGGACTCCTAAAGAGATGATCATGTGTTACAAAATATTGAAGCATGTTGAGGAATGTAGCAGAAAGTTTATGAATTGTTGTAGAAACTAATATTTTTGCACCCAAAGGACAGAACCGAGTATTTGTGGACAAATGGATATAGTGGGATCCTATAAACAATTGTGAGTGGTGTGGCAGACCAAGTGCATCACATTACCAGTTGTTGATTTTATTAATTTAGTTTAGCTTGTGATTATTGTTTATGAATGTGAATATCAAGCATGATCACCCTGGTGGTTGCAATATATTCCAGGTGGATGGTTTGTTTTGGCAAAATTCAAATATAGTTTATGTCTAGAAATTTTGAGCCCATGGTGAGCAGTTATTAATACATTAGGATAGAAAGAGTCATGCATCTCAGTTAGATGATTAGAATAGGATAGATGTAGTTTCAACAGACTTTTAATTACATTCAACCTCGTATACAACATTGATCCCTAGTAATCTTGGCATTTGCCAAGGATACCATTCAAGGCGTTCAGGTAAACATGGTTGATGGCCATTTGGAGATCAGTGACACAAATCGCTAGCATGAGGATGAACATGGTGTGGCTAACTAAGGAGAATACACTAGAGGAGAATTTGCAAAGGATACAAATGATTGAGGAGGTTGCAACAGAGTGAGGAAGTTTAATAAGAGTGAATAGGTTTGGAGAAATGTCCAAAACAATGAATCATGAAGAGGTTGCAGAAAGGTTCGATAGGGTTATGCCTTTGTGATTAGGTTGTGCTTGAAGGATGTTGAAGTAGAAGTCAAGTTAGATAGTTAGACAACTACATGCAGACGTGACTCCATATCTGTTGACTTGAGGGTGAGTCAAGGAATCATGGTGGGGAATTGTTGGGTCCCAATTGTGTGTGAACACAACCAAATGGTTGTTTCTCAATATTGTGTCCATTTATGAGTTAGTTCAGTAAAAACTTGGTCAAAATGATTTTTATGTAAGTGGAGCTAGTGGAGCATTTATTTCCCACCTCCTCTGGGTATCAGATAAATAAAATATTTTAGAGTTCGTTGAGACATCATGTATTGTATTGAGTCTATCTTGTAAAACCTTCACATCCATTTAGAGAGTTGTGGATGCATAAGAGAGGTCAAGAGAAGTGAATTATGAAACTCCCTTGCTTGCCATCGGCAAGGGATGCATATGTAACGAATCATGTTATGAAGAATAAACGAAGATCCATATTATATTCATTTCAATTTGTTGTTGTGTTATTTGAGTTGTTGTAGCTTAGTTATGGAAGCATTCTTTTGGTAGTCTTTGCATTTGGGATAATGTAGATTAGGGTTTTGTTAATAAATGTTGGCACGTGAGAAATGTGTCCAACAATGGGTACAACCTCTATCATCCATCCATGTTGATGTTGTCTAATGAAGGACCTAAGTAATTGTTACCCAAATATCTTCTAATGCTTGGGTCAAAAACTAAGTGTGTATTTCAAGTTGAATCCTATGGTTGGAGAAGATGCATTGAAAATGTTTATTCTACATCTTGAAGGAGAATCCAATGATTGGTGGTTTCATGGTCTTATAACCTTGGGACATGATCATATTTCATCCTATGAAGGGTTCTCCAATGCCTTAATGGAGAAATTTGATAGGAAAGACCCTAAACTTCCTTTCAAAGAATTAGCGCAATTAAATCAAGGAGGAACCCCTAAAGCATATATGTTAGAATTTGAAAAGCTATTAGTAATGGTTTTCGATGTTTCTATGGCTAGGTTGAAGTTTACTATTTACTGAAGGGTTGGCAGAACTTTTGAAAGGCCTTGTGAAATCCCATAAGTCAGCTATATTGAAGGACGCCATGAATATGATAAGAGACTTGCAAAATGTGTTTCCAAAAACTAGATCCCCCCCTAATCTTATTTTCTTTCCAAATTCAAAGATGGGAGGAAACCATGGAAAAATGACTCTTTTTTCAAGGAGAACAAGGAAGGGCCAAGCAAAGAAGAACTCAAAATAAATAAATTGTGCTTCACATGTTAGCAACCTTGGGTTCTGGGACATAGGTGTGCAAAAGGGAAGGCACACTACATTGAGGTTTTCTTTGAAGATGAGGAAGAGGGAGGAGAGGAAGAAACAAAACTTGCAGCCCAAGAAGAGGGGTATGAAACATCAGAAGAAGAATATCTCGCTACTGAGATAGGAAAAATTACATTACTTTCAGGTGTACCTAGATTTCACAACCTTAGACTAAAGGGTGACATACAAGGCCAAAAGGTTATGGTCCTAGTTGATGGAGGATCCACTCATAACTTCATAGATGTAGCCTTGGTGGAAAGGGGAAAGATACAAGCTAAAAATTTTGATGGTTTCACGGTTATCATCCCAGGTAACAATTCTATGGAATCCACCAAATGGATTCCAAAGCTTCAAGTTACTATAGGAAATCATACTATTGCTCACAATTTCTATGTAGGGAATGTGGCTGATACAAATGTGATTTTGGGAGTCTAATGGTTGTATTCTCTAGGGGAGCATGCAATGAACTATCAAGTCCCTGAAATGAGGCAAAAATTCGAAGGGTAAACCCATCTTGTTGAGAGGGATGCACACTTACCCAAATCAAATAGTGTCTTCTCATAGTATGAGGTCTATCTTGAGGCATGGAGACATTGAATGGGTTGTTGAATGTTTGATTACATATTCTAAATGTCACTTGAAGGTTTTCAAGCATCCTAAGGAGATAAAGCAATTGGTGGGTAAGTATGAGAAATTTTTTGGAGACATTCCCTTAGGGAGGCAACCGGACAGAGGGGTGGAGCATACCATTGAATTTGAGATAGGGACCCAACCTATCAAAATGCAGCCCTATAGTCACCCCAAAAGGATTCGAGATGATATTGAGGAGGCCATTAAAGAACTGTTGGAATCGGGTCTCATAAGACCTAGCTCAATCCCTTATGCTTCTTCAGTTGTCGTGGTAAAGAAAAAGGCTAGAACCTTGAGGATGTGCATTGATTTTAGAGCATTGAACAAGAAGACAATAAAGAATAGATATCCCACCCCAAGAATTTATGTGTTCATGGATGAGCGCCATGGAGAAAAATTATTCTCAAAGGTTGACCTTAGATCTGGATATCATCAAATTCGAATGAAGGAGGAGGACATACCAAAGAATTCTTTCAGATGTCACTATGGTCACTTTTAGTTTTTTTTCATGCCTTTTAGATTGACAAATGATCCTGCCACATTTCAATCATGCATTAACAATATATTCCACAAGTAACTTCATAAATTTGTATTAGTTTTCTTTGATGGCATTCTCATTTACAGTAAAACATGGAAGGAACACTTGCATCATCTAGAAGTGATATTAAAAATTTTGCATGATCAATCCTTGTTTGCGAAGCTGTCAAAATGTGAGTTTGGTATGAAAAAACTTTTGTATCTTGGACACATCATTGGTCAAGATGGTGTGAAGGTGGACTTGGATAAAATAAAAGCCATCATAGAATGGCCCCGCCCCAAAAATCTCACTAAATTTAGAGTATTCTTTAGGATTTGTACCTACTATAGAAAATTTGTGAGGAGGTTCTCCCAACACGCCTCACCTCTCACTTATTTGAAAAAGAAGGATTCTTTCCAATGTCATGAAGAGGATGAAAAGGATTTCCAACGAATGAAAGAGGTAATGAGAAATTGTCCTATTCTTGCATTTCCTGATTTTTCTAAACCATTTGTCTTAGAGTGTGATGCATCATGGGAGGGCATTGGAACGGTCCTAAAGCAATGACAACGCCCTATTTATTTCGAGATTAGGAAGCTCCAACCACATTATATTATTTACTCTATTTATGAAAAAGAAAAGGTATCCATCATGCATGCTTTGATCAAGTTTAGGTAATACTTGATGGGAAACAAGTTTGTGGTCAAGACTGACCATAACAGCTTAAGGCACTTCCTCACTCAAAAGGATCTAGATGAAAGGAAACAAAAGTGGATGAGTAAGATTCAAGCATTTTATTTTGATATTGAATATGTGAAGGGAAATAATAATGTGGTAGCATGTTCCTTGTCTAGAATACCTTCTATTTATTTAACGGATGTTGCAGAAGATTGGAAAGCTATACTAGAAGTAGAATATTCCAAGGATAAGTTTTCTTGTGAACTTTTTTATGGGACTAACCATGATGATCGGTATAAGGTGTTGGAAGGATTCATCTACTACAAATATAGAATCTATTTGGTCCTTGGTTCGATCTTGAAGGAGAAATTGTTTATGAGAGCTCATCATTCTCTTCTAGCAGGCCACCCTGGTTTCTTCAAAACATATAGAATGTTGAGAGAAATATTTTCTTGGAAAGGATTGAAGAATGATGTTATGAAATATGTTAATGAATTCCCAACATGTCACCAAAATAAAGTGGAGCACAATCATCCATCTGGTCTCTTGCACCCCTTGCCAATACTAGAACAAAAAAGGGAGAGCTTTTCCATGGATTTCATCACTGGTTTACCCAAAGTACTTGGTAGGGATTGCATATTTGCAGTGGTGGATATACTCACTAAATTTTCTCATTTATTTGTTGTCACTAAAACTTTCACTACTGCATAAGTGGCTAACTATTTCTTAGAGAAGTTTTCAGATTGGATGGGCTCCCCAAGAGAATTGTTAGTGATAGAGATAACATATTTTTTAGTGCATTTTGGAAAGAACTCTTCAAAATGGTGGGGACAAATTTGACTCCTAGCACAAGATATCATCCACAAACTGTTGGCCAAATATAGAGGGTGAATCAATGGTTGGAGGTCTACTTGAGGAACTATGTTAGTCGGCAACAAAAGGCATGGATCAAATGGTTGCATTTGGGTGAGTTTTGTTATAATACTACTTTGCATATGTCCATTGGAAAGTCTCCTTTCAAATCACTTTATGGTTATGATGCATCCACTTTTATCGAACACATATTTGGTGATAGTAGAGATCCAAAATCTAAGTATTGGATTCAAGAAATTCAATAAATTTTGAAGGTTTTGAAAGATAACCTGCAGGTTTCCCAAAATCAACAAAAACAATATGTAGATCAACATAGAGTGGAGAGACACTTTCAAGTGGATGACTTGGTTTATTTGAGGTTGTATCCCTACAACCAAACTGCCATAAAAGTTTAAAAGTTCATAAAAGATCAAACCAAGAGTTTATGGTCCCTACAAAGTGGATCGAAAAGTTGGATAAGTGGCATATGAATTGGAGCTTCCAGCGGGAAGCAAAATACATAATGTATTTCATGTTTCATGTATAAAGAAGGTGATGGGGAAGAATATTTCAGTTTCAGAAACATCACCTCACTTGGATGATGAAGGACAACTTATTCTCATTCCAGAGAGAATATTAAAGACAAGGGAAAGGAAGTTAAGAAGTGAAACTATAAGGGAATACTTGGTACAATGGAAGGATTTTCCTAGTGAGGAAGCCACGTGGGAGGATGAAACTTTTTTGCAGCATCCAAACTTGGAATTGCTTGAGTACAAGCACTATGGGGTGGGGAGGACTGTCATGTCCCCATCCCAATAAAACTACCAATAAACAATGTTCACCAACCTACTAGTTCCCTAGGCTAGGGTGGAGTCATTAAATTTTGCAATAAGGGAGCTATGAGACCCAAGAGGACCTTATTCTACCATATACATCTTAAATTGGGTCATATAAATAATAAATTTGGAGAAAACAAAGTGGCATTGCTTCATGGAGACACTTGGAGGCTCATGGAGACCTTGGGTGGCTAGATTCGTCCCTACGCTTGTCATGACCTACCCCCAAATTCGAAATTATGGGGAATGGAGCATTCTTCGGATATGAAGAGGTGTTAATTAACATCTCTTGAGCCAATGGATTTGAATTGGTGAAGAGGAGTAACTCCCCATGGAAGAGGAAGAGACTAGTAAGGCAATGTGTGCCACTTGGAGAGAGATTCCCTGCACTCTATGAAAACTATGATGGAGGATTCTATCACAAAGTAAGACATGATTGCAGACCTTATTTAAAAACTATGACAATATGACATGAAAGGGATAAAAATAGGCACCAATAGGGCACATTTAGGGGTTAGTGGCAGCCATTCAAATTTGGAAGAAAATTGGAGCATGAGAAAGACCTCAAGTGTCATAGGGGTTACTAAACCAGTTGAATGAGTTGGAGGAAACATGTGGAGGTAAATTCGACCTTAGGTTACCCTATGAGGATTATAAAAATATGTCATGAGGAATGAAAATGGATTTCGATCATTTTGAGAATTTTCCTTTGGCATTTTGGAAAGCACTAGCTTGTTCATGGCATGGTGAGTGCTCACTCTCCCTACTAGCGAGTCAATTTCGAGGAGTTGGATTCTCATCCAAATTGGTTGTTGGAGGGGCCACCTTGACCTCTAATTTGGATCTGAATGGATTTTTTTGTTGCATATATAAGGATGATACAGTTCGAGACTCATATATTTTCCCATTCTTTCATCCCCCATCTCATTATTCCTATGTTTTCATATGATGGTGCACTAGTGTGAATGGTGCTTGCGCTTGGTTGATATCAGTTCATGCCCAAGCATGGGTGCATGATTTTTGTATCTATAATATTTTTTCCCTACTCTCTTTAAGTCTAATTAGCAGAAATACATGTGAAAAATTCCCACATTTCCAAGCTATTGTTTGACTAGTTTTCATGTGTTGGTTTCCATTTCGAAGGAGTTGTGTATCTAATATGCATTAAGGAGTTTCTATGATGTTAAATGATTTTTAGTAGTATATTTGTATGTTTTATATGGTCTAAATTCATCAGTCTCTGCTCTAAACTATTTGATATACTTTTGTGAGTCGAAATGGAGCTCTCTATGGCATTTCCCTTTAAGCAATATCTTTGAATGTTATCAAATGAATGTGGAATGCTATAACTAGTTTGCGGACCCAATAAACATGTGTAATTATAGTCCATAAGGTCTATTATAATTATCCATACTCTATTTAAAAATTTGGTAGATTCGTACCTAAGTTGGGAAACCCTTTTGGCCCACACCCTAGGGGGAATTTCACCACAATTTCCTAGTATTTTATCCCTATTTGTCATCAATCCAAAAATAAAGTTGTAGATGTATAAATACAGTAATAAAATTATCATAGGACCTCTTGTGAGGTATTAATACTCATCCTATCAGTCCCTACCAAAATCGAGACCATTTGGTGCCATTGTGAACCCCTAGAGTTAAGACTAGTTAATCCTGAATCTACCCAAATTGTGCCTTTGTCTGGAAATTCCAAGTTTGGTCATTACAAAATATATGTATTCATTGTTGTCCATGAATATGAATAATTATATTTGTTTATTTTCTGAACATTATGGTTTCTATGTTTGGTGTGTGTAAAATATAGTTGTTAATTCCATTGTGTTTTATATTTATGCACATGTAAATGCATTCTCTTTAAAACATGGCTCTCATGGGAGGTTAAATTAGTTTGGAAGTTGAATAATGGTCTATATGGGGTGGAATTTTGAGATATGGTACTCGTTCACATTCTATGGTTGGAATGATGGATGGGGATGTTACACATTCCTTTCAAGTAGGAACATATAGGGTTATTTTATTAAAATAACACATGATCACTTTACAATGGTTTGGTAATTACTTAGGGGTAGTTTTTCAAGGGGTAATGGGTTAGAAGGATAGTGTATTATAATTTTTCTAGGCGAAGGGAATAGATTTAGTTGGTTAACGATTAGTAGGTTAATTTGGTTAGGGATTGTTGATTAAGGGTTCGTGGGTTAGGAGTTTTTAAATTATTTGAGTGGGTTAGTATTTAGTGCTAAGACCTTAAAGGGTCAATGGGGATGGATGATTCAATTGTTAAGGAGTAGTGCATTAAGGGTTGATGTACGGTTAGAATTTTCAAGGTTAAAAGGTTAGTGCATTAGAGTTTATGATCATAGATAAAGAGTAGGGTGTTAACGGTATGGTGGTTCTAAGTAAGGAGATAATGGATTAGTGTGGTATGGTGGTTCTAAGTAAGGAGATAATGGATTAGTGTAGGGTAAGGGGGAGGGGCTATTAGTTATGGAGTCCAAACTATTGGTTTTCCAATTACATAGGGGGTAGTGGTTTAGTGGGTAATGTGTTAGGGGGTTACTGCATTGGATTTTATGATCATAGACAATGAGTAGGGTGTTAATGATAAGGTGGTTCTATGTTAAGAGATAGTAGGTTAGTGTAGGGTTAAGGAGGAGGGACAATTATTAGTTAGGGAGGCCAAATTATGGGGTTTCCAATTACTTAGGGGTAAGGGGGTTACTAGGTAATGCGTTAGGGGGTTAGTGACTTCTGTATTTCAGGGTTAAGGCCGCAGGGGTTAGGTGGATAGTTGATTAAGTATTTTTCATTTAACGGTTGAAGGAAGTATTCGTTGAGGGGTCATATGTTAGTGGGATGATCTAGTGTTTAAGGGTTAGACCTCGGGGGATTATTATGAATGGATGGACCAATGGTTAAGGGGTATTTCGTTACAGGTTTAATGTAGGTTTAGAGGTTTTGAGATTAAAGCATTATTGTGTTAGGTTTTCTAATCATAGGGGGTGGCCAGTGTGTCATTAGTAAGTTGGTTATGTGTTAGGGCATTAGTTGGTTATCAATCAGTGAGGTTAAATTATGAGTTTGAAACATATTTATGAGGTAAAATGTCATCTATTAAGGTGTCAAAGGGTCAGCGGGTTATGGTTTTTAAGGTTAAGGAGTCAGCTTGTTAAAAGAATTTGATCTAAAGGGGTAAGAGTTTAGTTAGTTAGGATTATTGGGTAATGGGGCTAGGGATTATTTATTATGGGGTAGTGGGTAGGGATAGGTTAGTGGAGTGGGTTAGCATTTAGGAGTCAAAGCTTAAGGGTTTAAGGAGAAAGTATGGTCCAATGGTTAAGTGGTAGCATGTTAGGGGGTTAATGCAAGACTAAAAGTTTCAAGGTTGAGGGATTAGTATGATAGCTTTTTAGATCAAAGGGCTTGATTATTGTGTTAATTGCAAAGTGGTTTGAGGTTAGCGTATAGTAGGGTAGACTTTGGGGGGTTAGTTGTTTAAGGTTTAATATAAGGTTAAGGGGGTAGGGGTTATCAGTTAGGGAGCTCAAACTATGAATGCATTAATTACTTAGGGGGTAGTATGTTTATTGGGATCCTTTCTAAATAAAATTAATGAACTAAATAACAATAAATATAAAATAAAATTATTTCTTTTCATGCTAGCTTATAATTGAATTTGGAATTTTCCCCAAAAAATTATACATCTTGCCATACCTATTTAATTCATCACATCAAAAATTAATGAAAGTTAAGAAAGGGTATTTAATGCTACTAGATGTTTATATTTACTCCATATACTCCCTACAATCACTCACCATTCATTCAATAATTAATCATACTAGTGTGCATGTACAATGTTGGTATACATAGCTAGTATATACATACATGTGTGTGTACTAATTATAAATTACCATTCTTCGAATGCATAGTTCCTATATGTTCTCATTCTCATCCAAGTAAGCAAGACAACAGATATAAATATCAACATCTAAAAATCACACTAGTTTACAATAATTCAATACAAACAACACAACATAATCATATCCTCACACATTAGTAAAGCAATACTTTTAGAACACAAAAGTAATCATGTTGTTAAATCACTAACTCACAACATATTTCTAATTTACTTCAAACCATCCTTCCTCCCTAACCTACTTCCATCTTCTACATTTTTTCACTTCCTTTGTTGGAATATGTTGGAGGGTCAACTATATTGACCTAACCGTATATAGAACAGGTAAATGGAAATGCCAACTATATTAACCAAGCCTCCCTAGCAGGAAATTGGCAGTGATCATCACACAACTTGGGGAGCATGTCTCTACACATAATTATCTTTTACCCCATATTTTGTGCATTGACATTGTATTTACTTGAATAAATGTCATTATAATGCACCCATCTCTTGCTTCTCTAGTATACTACAATGAGACACTTATAGAGCCCTCCATATTTTACATGATGCTTGGTGAAGTTGCTATCTATGGAGAGATTAACTAGTTGCATTGGGTTGCATCTTTGGTTTAAACATGTATAACTCCTAACCCTATGTTATTACGCTATAATTCATGTCTATGTAGCTTCTTGGTATTAGCATATTGTACCATGAGTGTCGGCTCTGAATTTGGGTTTATTTTGATTCTTGAGTGTAGATATAGTGTGATTTAAACATCCCTCGTTAATGAAATTTGTTGGAAATCATTAATTTCATATAAGATGTATAAATTTTCAATACATAACCTCGTAGGAGGAGACATAAATTGAGACTTCAAAGTTTCTAATTGCATTTTATTTTGTGG
Organism: Pseudotsuga menziesii; assembly: GCA_001517045.1. Lineage (NCBI taxonomy): Eukaryota > Viridiplantae > Streptophyta > Pinopsida > Pinales > Pinaceae > Pseudotsuga > Pseudotsuga menziesii. The sequence goes on from LPNX011018402.1 coordinate 135,670, forward strand.
AAGAAAAGGATATGTCCCTTTCTTCCACTTTCATATGTAGTACTAAATAAAAAGGCCAACGAGTAAGAGATGTTTCTAAAAAAAATTATAATTTCAACTGGTACACTTATGCTAAAGCATGATCAATACTAACACATGAATCAAGTCCTTTAAAAAAGAACTAAGTGCCATTATTCCCAACACTCTTTACATTTGATAATTAGTGGTGTATTTGTCTTATGGGAGTATGCAACACTATGTAGAGACTTTGACTCTATACAACAATTGTTTTGGAAAAGGTAACAAATGTGTAAGCATAGTAGAGTCGAAATAGTAGAAATAGGTTGATGATGTGAATGTGTAGTGTATCACCACCAAGGAAAATTTTAGGGGCAAAATTTATCCCATGGGCTATTTTTCCATGTTTTTTCCAAAAAAACAATTCACCGATTTGCATGTTTTGAATCCTTGTTTCACCCAATTTTGATGGGTAAGTATTTTTTACTCTAAAAATCACCATATTATTATATAAACTATTTAAAATCCTTATTATTTGAACTATTTTTAGAAAAATATCGCCAAATATTTTATAGTTGACATTTTAAGAATTTGTAAGATTCACCAAGGTTTATACACTTCTAAATAAATATGGATCCTTAAAAATTTCCCTAATCACCACACAAAGTGAAAAAATTCTATGTGCGATGAGTGCACACAAATAGGTGGAATGTGTCCACACCTAGTAAAAGAAGTGAACATAGAGGGAGCTTGATGAAGAACTTGGTTCTACCACAAAAAATGTTGAATGTGCATTGGGGTATATCTTGTATCATTGTCGACATAGAGATGTTTATATAATATCTATATATTCTCTTTCTATATTCAAAAATTCTAGACATAAGCTTATCTTTTAACAAAATGTATCCCTATTGTAAAAAGCATAGAAAGTGAATAAATGTAAAAGCTTGATTTATCCAAACATCATCACATAAAAAATATTACAACTAAACGGATAATAATTTTTGAATATCACATATTATTATCATCACATCTTTATAATTTTTATCTTCCAAATTTTTTGGCTAAACACCACAAGAAATTAGCATCGCCTCCTAAGTTCATGAATGCATACCCATTCATACAATTCCCATGGATTCACACAACTGCAAAAGTTTGGAGAATTCAAAATACTCATCAGTTATTGCATCCATGCAAAATAACAATATTACTTTATTTCATTCATAATAACAATATTTCCTTATGTCTTTTCATGCCATGTAGGGACTAACCACTACATGGTTTATCTACCTTGTTTTCAAATGTGAATTGTTAGCATCATAGAAGAATTTAAACCTTTCGCATGGAAACCTTTAAACCCATTTGCATTACTTTAGATAATTTTTTTCTAATGATTGATATTTATAAAAGAAAAAGAAAATGTCGATATAATAATAGATGGTCCACATAAAATATTCAATACCTACTAAATGGACAATCTCCTTCATGTTGAATGTTTGAGCAAAATCGAAGAAGCTTCAACGTTAAAACTTTTATCAATCAATTTCAGCACATATGTATCTCATAAATCAACCACATATGAATATATCAGCCACATGCAAATCTCATAAATATATCAGGAAAATGTAAATCTCACAAATATATCAACCATATAAATCATCTTCATAAATCAGCTCCATAAATCAGTCATATATCAATCAACCATGGGAGACAAGATATACCCTGTGAAAACCCTCCATGCAGAAGGTAGTGCATAGTAGGCTCAATAAACATACTGACAGCACCACATAGTGCATTCACAAGGAGGAGCTAACTAGAACTCCCTCCATGCAAATCTTAGTGCTCTTCCTTTCCTCAATTAGCTTTAACTGAATGTTCACTATCTCGAACTGAAAGTGAATTGACTTGGACTAAATGTTAATTGACTTGAACTGAGTGTTTACTTTTGCATGGATCTCTTTAGTTAACTGATGCATGTTGATTGATAAACACTAAGCTCTTATTTACTTAATTGATTGCATTCATTAATAGTTCAATTGATGCTTTGACTGAGCAATTGACTGAGGCATTCATATTTTACTGAAGCTTTATAACTTGAGTTCACACTGACATTTGCATGGGCAATACTCTTTCTCTTTCTCTATGCTTTATCTCATTATCATTAAATAATTAATGCATGGTCCATATGTGTATTATTTATCCATCTTATCATATCATACTTAGAAGAATTATTCCATACATATTGATGATCATATATATTACCCCGGGCCATATAGTCATATGCTAAAGTAATTCAATCTAGGGGTAGCTAAGCCCTAAAGGAGACTTATAACACTTAGTGACCATGACTAGCAATATATCACATAGTATTCCCACTTTACCAAGTAAAGTTTGCCATCTCAATAAATGATGATATTGGTAGGACTTGATTACTCACAAGTCTACGGTCTTGATATTACTCACAAGACTCAGCTTGATATTACTCACAAGCTCATCTCCATGACTGGAGGTCCATCTCAGGGGGTCTCTTCTATTAGAATACTTGACTTGATATTACTCACAAGTTTTTTACTTGATACAAACCACAAGTCAACAGTACATGCATCACCACCTCAACCATATGAGGATACATAAAACTTGATATGATGCACAAATCCGACTTGATATCACCCACAAGTCTAGAGAATGACTCCTGATGTTGTAAATCAACACTTCAAAATTTAGGAAAAAATTTAGATTAATCTTAAAACCACATAACATGAAAAAAATTATTAAACTCTTCCATTAGTAAACTAATTTTACATAAACTTTTAAGAATATAGATTAAGTTACAAAGCTATTATAATAATTTTCATGAAACTACATTATATAAATCTTAAAATTAAAAAAAGACAAAAAAAAGTGATTAATCTCTCCGATCAACCAAAAAAAGTAATTAATAATGTGTGGGGTAAATAAACCTGGTATTGTACTACAACGCGTTTTGCCTTTAATGTGTAGTGGTCTACTACAACTATTATTAAAGAGAATGGGCTAAAAAAATATTATTAAAGGAACACCGTTACACCACTGACGGAAAAATATTATTGAAGGGACACCACTGACGGAAAAAAAATATTATTGAAAAGAATAAACGAATTAACTATGTGATTGCGACTCTTTGAAAAGAATTGTCGTGGAGTGTTAGTGTGCCCATTTTGATAAAGTAAAAATATTCAAAATATTCAAAACAACTTTTTAATCACGATCACGATCACGATCACGATCACGATTATTATTATTAAAGAGAATGGACTAAAAAGAGTCGAAAGTCTAAAAAATTATTATTAAAGGGACTAAATAATCATGATTCACGGGCCAAATAATATATTATTGAAGGGACACCACTGACTGAAAGTTTAAATATTATTAAAGAGAATGGACTAAAAAAAAGTCTAAAGTCTAATGAATGGACTAAAACAATATTATTAAAGGGATTAAATAATCACGATTCACGGACTAAATAATATATTATTGAAGGGACACCACTGATTGAAAGTTTAAAAAAAACTATGCGATTCCGACTCTTGAAAAGAATTGTTGTGGAGTGCTACTGTGGCCATTTTGATAATATTAAAGGAGAAAGTAAAAATATTCAAAACAACTTTTTAATTGACGTGACAAAGGGGTTGGGTTAGTGTTGTCAATTTGATAATATTTTAAAAAGAGACAGAGGAAAAGTTTAAAGAAAAAGTAAGGAGGAAAATAGTATTATTAGAATCTAGAAGACCAGATTTTCAAGGAATACATGATAATAATAGGAAAGAATGTGAAATTCACTATAATTGCTTGACAAAAGTTGTGATGTTGTTGGAGCATAAATAGTTTCTTGATCAGTGATGCAAAGTTCTACTTCTCATTTTTCTCATGTCTAATATTATGAGACATATAATCAAATTAATCTTGAGAGTATTTTTTTCACCAAAATTTGTACTAACAGCTTTATGGTCTATTAGAGTCATCTTTCTCTCCTACAAATTCTTCCATTGGACGTAGTTTGGGTAGTTGGGAGTACTAATTGATAACCTCCCTACCCAAGTTCAATTCCTTGTAAGTGACATGCTTGTCTCTTAATTGAACCTCCTTTGCTTGGACAATGTTAAGCCTCCCCACATGCCTCACGGTCTAGCATGGAAGTTACATGGATGTAGTGGCTTCTTGAAAGATAGAGGTGTGAACCACTTGACAAAAAAAAAGCAATGGATTCCCAAGATCAAGGGACAAGTAACTCCATTTTCTTATGATTATGGATATTTTTTGTAATTATGAAACATGGAGGATATAAAATTGATTTTTGATTGTAGCTCATACTTCATGGGATATTAACATATGTTCTTAACCCACCTATACCTCTTTAGATTTTAAACCTAAAGAAGATACCATAATATCCCTTATATGTAGCAAGTTGTTGATTAGGGATAAGCTTTGGAAAATTGGTTGTCATTGACATCAATAGGGTCAAGTGATCGGTTTCATTGATATTGAGTAATGTGGTCATTGATGTCAAAGTGATAATGATTATGTGGCAACAATGATGAGGATGTGCTAATGATGATTATGATGTGGAAATAGTAGAGGAATATTGTTTAAGTAATGTTGAATAAGGTTTGGAGCCCTTAAAGAAGCCCTTCGAGAAGAAGCCTTGACACAAATGTATATAAATATAAAGTTGTCCTTGTATGGAGCAGTTGTTAAGCAAGGCCATATGTTCCTAATGGAGATATTCCTTTTTGTAGAGATTTTGTAGCTTGTCCCATAGCTCTTTAGCTAAAGTACAATTTCCAACCTTGACTTTCACAGATCCAAATATTTCATGCAAGATAGTATATATTCCCATTGCATTATTTTTTCTTGACTCTTTCATGGCCCTAGTTTTTGGTGGTCTTTTTGGTGCAATGTAACCATTCAAAATAGATTCCCAGATGCCACAACCTTGTGCCTGTAAATATAATCTCACAATTATGCTCCAACACTCATTTGAACCATCAAACAGTGCAGATCCATTAGGAGAGAAGATATTTTCATATTCATCCATGTGCGCTTGAGAGATATTTCTTCAAGTTGTTATATTGTTCTGAAGGAACCCACTCTTATACTAATCGTTGGAATATTCACCAATACTAAGATGGGGTGAGAATCAGTATTGGTGAATATTCCAACCATAATTTGAGTTGATACATCAATTAGCTTGAACCAAAAGGTAATATGTCTACCTATTCCTAAATTTGTGTATAGGTGGATCTAGGAAGGGCCTTTTAGAGTTGATTCAACTAAAACTATATGGCTAGATCCCCCTTTAAGAGTTAGAACACGAGAAACACACTTTAAAATGTAATGTTTTTCATAAGTATGGTCATTTTGCTAAAACCCATTGAAGGACCCAAGAGGAGCAACATATCCCCTATTAGACCAGAAAAACCTTCTAGTTAGAAGAAACAAAACCCTTTCAAGACAACAAATGACAGTTTGGAAATCAACAAAATAAGGTAAATTAGCAAATAATGATAACCCAGTTAAGAATGGCTATCTATAAAATGACAAACACTTTGAAGTCATACTAAATTTAGAATCCCTTTAAAAGGAAATGGAGCGGGAGGAGATACCAACAGAAAACGATGACCCCTAGAAAGTAATTTATCCCTCCATTGGAAAGAATCAAGACGATAAAGAGGACCCAAATATTGTTCCAACACAAGAATAAAACCTCCCAGCCCTTTATTCAAATGAATCAGTTGATGAAGTAAAAATGGCTAAGTACTTAACTCTAAAATATCCCTAAAGGCACTAATAAAGTCTCAGTGTCTATTTTCAACTCATCGTATTAGGCAAAGTATTTCTCATGATGTTTTTCTAGGCATTTCATTCAATTCCCTTCAGAAGTTTGTGAAAGACTTTGAAAGGATGGACTTCCCTTTTCTTTAAAAGAGAGAGAGAGGAGAATACCATTTTGATTTATGCTTGGTAATCTACAATTAAGAGTGGAATATAATAAGAAAAAATGGTGAAAACAAGCATATCGAACTTTAGGGAATGTATAGGTATGAGTGATTTAAAGAAAACGTGTTTCCTTCACACTTTACACTTTATAGAAAAGGGTAAGGTGGGAAAGGTAGGAAATGTGGCATAGGAAGCAACGAAAGTTATGCAAGGAAAGATTTGGAGTAGCTAACATGGCATTGGGATGCAAAGGAAAAACGAAAGGGGCATAATAGGATTAAAAGTGGAGGAAAATATATATTTAAAACTAGGATGCTAAAGCTTCACCTTCTGCATGGCAACATGTAAGGAAGCTTGCACATTAAAACCTTAATAGAACAAGGGAATATTGAGGCCCATTCTTAATTGAAAATATGGCAGTTAGAAGAAAACTAGAGGATGATGCTTAGGTGTCCATCAAATCATAGTGTGCCACATGTTAGACATGAAGATGCAGCCCTTTGGCTTCTTTTTAGCTTCTTTATAATAGAGTAATTACCATATGATTTTTCAATCCTTACTTTTTGGAAGCATTGAGGATTGGGAGAGGAAGCCAAAGGGACTTGGAAGAAGGCTATAATGGAACATTGACAAAAGATCAAATGGATTGATGGATTTAGTAGACTATTGGTAAGAAAATATAGAAGAGAAAGTTATTTTCCATTGATCATAACAATGCCTAATTTTGCATGGAAGTGTAGATAGAGGAGAGCTAGTACTAAATTATACCAACAAAATTTGTTTCTTGGAATAATATTTCATGGATCGTGCAAGGATTTTTCTTGTTTTTGTTTGATTTTTGGACAAGATCATAGCTATTTTGGGCATTTGTAAATGTACTTCCTTAAATAAATAAAGATTTTAATATTCACCATTTTGATCCTAGAATTTTCTCGAGTTCGATTTATCCAAAGTAAATTATGTTTGTTATTGTCCTTGAAAAAATTCTCATTGTTTTCATTTTTTGGTTCTGAGTTATACAACATTTATTATTGATGGTAACTAAATTTTCACATAAATAGTATAATAAGAAAACATGGAGGATACGTGTTGGTGAATTTTAGTAGCCATACGTGCCCTCCTTTCTCAAACATAATCTTCACATGTGTATAATTTTTTTTTTTTTTTGCTGAAAGCTCCTTGGATTGTGTGAGTGGCCTTTGGTCTAAGAAACCATGACCTAGGGGCATCTAAGCCCTCAAAATAACATGGGATCACAAACATCCTAGGCCACACCAACCGTCAACTAGTTGGATTTTGGGTGACTCCTCCCAACTAGATCATCCCTAAGGGGAATTGAACCTGGGTTTCTTTGCTGATGAGATCCACACCTTAACTGAATGAGATAGTGGGAATTGACATAATTTGTAATACTTTAAAAAACAAAAAATAAATTATAAAATTCACAATCCTTAATAGAATAAACACAAAATAAATATTTAAATGATAGAATTTGAAAGATTTTCAAAAGGAAAACAATGATCCTCTTTTTGATAAATTGTTATCAAATAATTTATAGTTTTTCTTCTTTTATTTTTCTTGTTTTCTACAGTGTCTATGACTTACAGTACTAGCCTATGGTTTAAGAAATCATGACTTAGGGGCATCTAGGCCTTCAAGTGGACCACAACAACCTTTAGCACAACTGGATTTTAGGTGTCTCCTCCCACTATTATGGAGTTTCAAACCTTATGTCGCCTAACAAATAGATCCCTAAAAAAGAAATTACGCTAGTGAGACTTTACATGTTTTTTCTTATTTAAATAAATGAACTTTGTATTTTTTTAAATGAATTGATATATTCAAATTTCATATATTTTTTATTTTTCAAATTATTTATATATAATTGAACTTGGGTTTTTTGTTGACAAGATCCACAGTTTATCTGAATGAGCTAGTGGGAATTGACATAATTTGTAAGACTTTTAAAAACAAAAATAAATTATAAAATTCACAAGCCTTAATAGAATAAACACAAAATAAATATTGAAATTATAGAATTTTGATAAAATACATGTTTTATCAAAGCTTGATTATTGGCATCAGGGGGTGCCTTTTGGTGTTGAGGGTTCGACGCAGTTGATAGATCTTGGATTTATGATAAACCTGGGTTTAGTGGGAGATTTGCATCATTGATTTGTGCATTGAAAGAGAATGGTGAGTACATACATAATTGAGATCGAGAAATTTAACGTTTGGAAATTTGATCTATGGAAGCTCAGAATGGAGGATCTTCTCATATATCTAGAATACTGGGTTGTTGTGGATCTGGGTACGAAACCCACTAGGATGTCAAAAAATGATTGGGATAAATTAGAAATAAGGGAAAAGAGTACAATTAGACTGTGCTTATTAGATTTTGTGATGTTGAATGTATTTGGTGAGGATATCGTGGTAAAGATTTGGGGGAAACTAGGGAGTTTGTATCAATCAAAATCCCTTTGTGAACAAGTTTTTTTTGTAGAAGAAATTGTTTCATCTAATAATGGATGAAAATGGCACAGTGACAGAGCATTTGAATGTCTACAATACTCTGGTAAGTCATATAACCTTTTTTGGCATTAAAATGGATGAAGACGATAAATGTATTACATTTATATTTTCTAGACCATGTATACCTAGAATGATTTGGATTCATAGAATATGGTCTAGTCCTACATTTTATCTTTCTCATTGGTAAAAATTTACTTTGTGTTTCATGTACCATTGCATCATCCTTGTTTGAATGACTGTCCTCATCACTACGAGGAATATCATCTCTCTCATTGACATTGTCATCACCAAATTTAGTAGGAGATTGATTATCCTCATCAGTATCATGTTTATCACTTGAGGTTAAATCAACATCATCAACAATATAGGTATCTTCACCACTTTAAGGTTCATCCTCACCAAAATAATCATCTTTTTCTTTAAAATCCCCGCTTGGAGAAAAATCATCATCGATGGCATCAAAATCATTGCTTGGAGGAAAACCATCTTCACCATTATTATTTCCTTCATCCTCGCCAAAATCATCATATGTCCCATTAAAATCCTTGCTTTGAGGAAAATCATCATTGGTTCCCTCAAAGTCATTGCTTGGAGGAAAATCTTCTTCACCACTATTGTTGCCTTCATCCCCATCAAAATACTGGCTAGGAGGGAAATCATCATCAGTGCCATCAAAATCATCACTTGGAGGAAAATATTCTTCACCATTATTGGTGCCTTCATCCTCACTAAAATCATCATCTATCCAATTAAAATCCTCACTTGGAGGAAAATCATCATCAGTGCCATCAAAATCCTCTCTTGGAGGAAGATCATCTCCATTGTTGTTTCTTTCATCCTCACCAAAATCATCTTTTGTCATTAAAATGCTTGCTTGGAGGAAAATCATCATCGATGCCACCAAAATCCTTGCTTCTAGGAGAAACATTATCAGTCCCATTGAAATCCTCACCTGGAGGAATATCATCAACATGGCCAATAAAATCCTCGCTTGGAGGAAAACTAGATACACCATTATTGGTTCCCTCATCCTCACCAAAATCATCGTCGGTCCCATCAAAATATTCACTTGGAGGAAATTCAAGTTTGGTGCCTAGAAAATCCTCGCTTGGAGGAAAATCATCGTTGGTTCCTTGAAAATCCTTGCTTGGAGGGAAATCTTGGCTAGGAGGAAAATCATCGTTGGTTCCTGGAAAATCCTCGCTTGGAGGAAAATCAACATTGTTGCCTTGAAAATCCTTTGGAGGAAAATTGTCATCATCTTGCTCAATGCCTTCAAAATATTCACTTGGTGGATGGTATTCATCATCATCATTACTTCCTTTAAAATGCTCGCTAGGAGAAAAATCATCATCGCTTCCTCTCAAATCCTCACTCGAAGGAAATTTTCCACCATTTCTAGAAATTGAAACTACATTATATAAATCTTAAAATTAAAAAAAGACAAAAAAAAAGTGATTAATCTCTCCGATCAAAGACAAAAAAAAGTAATTAATAATGTGTGGGGTAAATAAACCTGGTATTGTACTACAACGCGTTTTGCCTTTAATGTGTAGTGGTCTACTACAACTATTATTAAAGACACCGATCACGATCACGATTATTATTATTAAAGGAACACCGTTACACCACTGACGGAAAAATATTATTGAAGGGACACCACTGACGGAAAAAAAAATTATTTAAAAGAATAAACGAATTAACTATGTGATTGCGACTCTTTGAAAAGAATTGTCGTGGAGTGTTAGTGTGCCCATTTTGATAAAGTAAAAATATTCAAAATATTCAAAACAACTTTTTAATCACGATCACGATCACGATCACAATCACGAGTGGGCGAGAGATGGGATTGAACTTATTGCTGGGGGATTCTTGATGGCACAGGTCTTATTTCTTCTTTTTGCACTGTCCTCATAGGATTTTTTCTTGAGCAGACCCTCTCTGGCCTGGTTATTACTATGGGTCCTCTCGATTGGTGGGTGGATTGTTCTTTAATTTTTCTCTGTGGCTTGTTGTTTATATAACAATACTGGCCCTTTTACTGTTTTACGACCTTACTTCGTCAGTCCTGCCTTTCATCAGTGCAGTGCGTGCAGTCTGGTTTTTTACTGGATCCTCGGGGCATTATCCTGTTTCTGGGGTTATTACATCTGACCCTTTGCATCCTTCTATATACTGGATATGTGCGGGGTCCTATAGTGTCTGATGAACCTTTCCTTGGGTGCCGCCATGGCTCTGGTGTATGGTAGCATGATTTACCGCCTGGTATCCTAGTCTTGATTTTTTTGAATTTGCATTTATGATGGGGCCACTATCCTTTACTTGATCTTAATTGTCTCTTGATTGTCATGGGCATTATGTCCTGGAGGCATTGATGGGTGCAGTTATTTTCCATTTATCGGAAGCTGAACTACTTATTATGGCCTCCATTGGGATGGGGGGGTGTTTAATGCATTAGTTGGGCCTTTTGGGAAGGTGACTTTTGTATTTATTGATCTGTCATCGGGCACTTTTTTACACATTTTTTGTGGTTGCGACATTTATGTGTTTATTCTTTCTAGTTGATGGAGGGGGCAGGTGTCATGACCTCAGGTCATCTGGTTCCTGATGTTGAGATCTTTTGGAAGGAGGCAGGTCTCTATATCTCGGATGATGCATTGCGCCTTAAATTTGGTCTCGGGGGTCGTCATGGCCGTGGGGTGGCGGACCCTTGCAGTAATTATCTTGGTGATGGGGAATGTCCGGAGGTTTTATTGCCACCTGGACCTCCTTCTGATCGTGATATTTTGGCGATCATTGACGACTGTCATATTGCTGATCTCAATTTCCCTTCTGCTTTTGTCTCAACTGCTTCTCCACGTAATATTTCTCAGAAGCAGCCATCTGAGCGGCGTGATTCTGTAAAACCTTGGAAGCCTAAGAAGCGAGGGCCGAGAATGGTCCTGGGGGATGACATTGGGCTTGATGTTGTGGCTTCGATGTCAATGACGGCATTGGTAGGAAAATTTAGTTATTGGTCTTGCTCTGGAAGGGATGTGGAGAATTTCGTCCGTGAACATTGGTGTCCTTTACTGTCGTATATGCCGGAGGTTTTTAAGTTGGCCAGGGGGTGGTACTGTTTTATGTTTCGGTGCTTGGAGGACTCTGCTGCTATTTTATCACGGACCTGGCTTCGGGGTATGGGCAGCTTGATGCTCAAGAGGTGGAGCCATCTTTTTGACCCTGAGAAGGAGGTTTTTCTCATTCGTCATTTATGGGTTCATTTATCGAACTGTCCACTTTGCCTGTGGAATTTGGACGCTTTCACTGCAATTGGAAATCACCTGGGACGTTTCTTGCATTTGGAGCCATCCATGCTGGAGGGATTGGATCGTCGCATCGGTAAGATTTTGGTGGAGATTGATTTATCGCAGGGGCTTGTGGCCGAATTGGACGTTGCTTGGAGGGGACATACTTTCCAGATTGCTTTGGATTATTGGGGCCTTCCTTTTAGGTGCTCGACTTGTAACATGGTGGGACACCTGAAGGCTTAGTGCACGGGCCGTCCTATTACTCAACAGAACGGTCCCGGTCTGATATCTGATCCTTCTCCGCCTGACCATCAGACTGAGTCGGTCGTGGCTAGTCAGTGCTCTTCGTCGATGGACCTCTCCTCTTTAACTCCTCCGGATCTTCAGTTGTTGGGTATGTTAAAATTACACTCTCCTTCATTGTTTGCCACATTATCTCTGGAGGACTTTGTCCGCATAAAAGCCTCGGTCCTTAATGAGCATTATATTCTCAAATCTGGTTCATTTGTGGAGGGGCGGGCTACAAATGGGGTTCCCCCTGAGGTGGTGCTGGAGGAGTGCCCTCGGGCCTCATCGCCCTTATTACCTTGTGGTGTCCCGACCTGTGATGCGGTATCTAATGTACCATCTTCCCTGGTTTCTGAGGAATCTTATGCCCTGGCGGGGGGGGCGGAATGTATTGATGGTAATGCTGGGCCTTCTCTGGGACTAGGGGGGCCTTTTGCTCAGCCGGATGAGTCTGTATCTTTCTCAGATGTTCTTCCCTCTTATTGTGACGTTAGTCAGCTTTCGAAGCTTCCGATTTATAAAGGTGGCAGGGTCATGCATGATCATCCTTCATCTGA
>LPNX011018421.1:4360-14360 GCA_001517045.1 Pseudotsuga menziesii
GCCTGTGTTATATCAAGAAGATGCTTAATATGTGGTTCATGGTCCTTTGAACCCCTTCTCAGTTTTAGTACATCCTTCCAGTTTGAAGAAGGCCTTGTGTGATCATGCCAAAAACTCTGCACTAGTCCCTTTACTGCATCAACTAGCTTCATGTCACGACGTGGCAATCAACCAGTAAAGGCCCAAAAATCTATCTGGGCGGTTGTGTAGAGATGTTCTCTTCTAATAGAATACCTACGGAGGGTTTTTACATTCAAATTAACTAGTTTAGATGTAGGCTTGAGAAAACCAAGGACCCTGGTGTTCTTATTCACAATTGCTTATGACAACACACGACAAGCCGCATTGCGGTCCTTTAACCGTGTGTTCTTACCAATTTTACCAAAGGCATCTACTAAGCTTTTAACTATATGAGAACTTGGTCCAGAAGCCTTTATCATCTTTATCCCTAATGATTTCCTAACAATATTCATGCCCCTAGATTTTAACAATGATAAAAATAATCTACATTTATCTCCATCACATTTAGAATCAAAATATTTATTCAATATCTGTTGAGTTTGATAAGCAATACTACGTTTAGATAGCGTACCTTCAATGGAATTGAGGAGTCCTTCATCAACTTGTATACGCTTCGGAGTTCTTCAACGTGTGCTTTCTAATGGAGGTAAGGGGGGTGGATTTCTATTATCTAGTGCATCAACAATACGCTCTGGCATTTCAGTAGCAACTTGTTGTCCTTCATTCTGTTCCTGGTAGTTGGATGGTGGAAGTCCAACATCCTCATCGATGGTTCGATTAATATTTTATTCTTCAACAGTAGGCTCCATGTACACTGCCTCTTCATGAGCTTCGTCTTGAGATGGTCCCTCTAGTGAATGGAGAATTTATTCTTGTGTTGGATTAATAGGATGAACCGCTGCATCTGTTGGGGCACGCACCTTAATGATCCCTAATTTTGGTAACTCCGGGGTTTTTGTGGGAGTTTGTAAGCGGAGCTACGACTCAAAATAGTCTTAGGGGTGTCAGGGTTGAGTCAAAGTCCTCTTTTGTAATAAACCCATAGTTTAAATCCAGGGTTTACGGTTCGGGGTGCCCATGGTTTAAGCCCATGGTTTTGTAATAAGTGCACTATAAATAAGCACTCTTGTAAAAAAGTCAGTTTAGGATTTTAAGGTAAGATGAAGTAATGCGAAGCTAAGGTTATTTTGTAAGAGAAGGTTAAGTCCCAGCTGTGTGCGTGGATGAAATCTGCAGCTGTGTGCGCAAAGGGTTTTGGGTGATAAAGGAAATCTGCAGCTGTGTGCGTAGAGGCCTGCAGCTGTGTGTGCGGCTTTGAAGACTAGAAGGGATCTGCAGCTGAGTGCGCAGATCATAACTGTGGTTTTTTTTGTAAAGAGTTGAATAAAACACAGTTTTGTGGACGTAACCCCTAAACTGGGGGTGAACCACGTTATATCGTGTGTTGTGGTTTTTGTTGTGTTGTTGTTATGTTCTTTATGCATTGATAAATATATATATCTGATAAGTAAGATCACTGCTAAATATTAACTTCGCTAGAATTCCCAGTAAAGGGTTAAGCAAGGCACTGTTTGTTTATCTAACCGCGAAGCTAAATAAGTAACTATTAAAGTTTTACATTGTGTGATTATAAGTGTTAGAAACAAAAGGTACAGTAATATCCCTCTTCTGCTTGCAGAAACCTGATTCTGCGGCACCCCATAGTTGTTTCGGGTGAGACTGCAACCTGTTCGCAGGTTGTTTCCGAAAGGGCCAACACTGTGGGTCTTTTGTTGGTGCGAAGTTAATGGTATAAATCCTGGGTCTGCCCTATAGCCCAACAAATTGGTTCCGTTGCCAGTTGAGCTCAGTATCTGTTCAAGAGGTGTTTACGTCGTACCTCGAGGGATATGTTCTGGAGACCCTCTGTGAAGGAAATCAGTGATTGGCTTGATGAGACTTATCTGAAATTCACTGAGCAAGAGAACAAAGAACCGCGTTGTAGTGCAAACGACTTTTTAAAAAGGTATGTTTTTTGTGATGTTTATGAAATTTTCTTTGGTAGTATCCACATAGAGTTGCACCAGTGGTTATCTAGGTTAACAAAGAGAAGGAAAAACTTCTGAGAATGTCAGTTTCCTGATTGGAGACCCCCAAGAATTAATATACTGAAAAGGGTGAGCAACGAGATATCCCGCGCTGTTGATTTCTGGACAACGCGAACCCTTGAAGGATTTGTGACGGAGTTCGCCATCGACACGAGTACTTCCTTTAGTGAAGCCGAGTGGCAGTTTTTCAAAGGACCACGGGGTAAGTTTTTGAATTCATTTAGTTTGAGAATTAAAATGCTATTAGCTGAAAAAGGTTTATTGCTCATTGAATCAGACTGTTAGATTTAGTATTACTAACCTATGTTTGCAAGTGAAAATACCTTCGACGAGCAAAGTGGTTTGCTGCGAAGTGGCAAAAGGTACAAGAGAGATTTTGGATCCTATTCCCAGGGTCAGCATACCGAGTATTCCCCTGTAAAGCCCACAGATTCAGAACCCGAAGAAACCCCTTCTGTTGGAAACCCTACGATAACCCCGCAGCGCAGACCTGTTATCCCTGAGAACTCGTCACAGTATGAAAGTAACCCTAGCTCGAGTATTCCTGTCGCAGGTAAGTCTACCCCAGTAAGTTCCCCCCCGCCTACTTCCAGTCCCCCTCCAACCCCCCCTAGAGCCACTATGGCCCACATGCATGATGATATTAAGCTCCCTGTTTTCAAAGGAACTGGATCAAGGGATCCAGAATAGTTCTGGTTTTTATGTGAAGCAGTGTGGACTGCTAAGACCATTACAGATCAAGATACAAAAAGAGCACAGCTGGTTACTTCTTTCAGAGACTGCGCTCTGACCTGGTTCATGAAGTTTTCCAGCACTCAGAACCATGCTTTGGCTGATATAAAAGCAACAATGATAAAGGAATTTAAGAAGCCGAAATCTGAGTCATAGTGTATCACTGAATTGAAAGAGATTCAACAGAGGCACGGCAAATTAGTGTGGGACTTTGATCAAATATTCAAAGTTCTGCTAGACCAAGTTAGTTTCACCATTGGGCCTGCGCAGCACAAGGAATGGTTCATTACAGCGTTGCTACCGCATATCAAAACTCCACTCATGCAACAGAAGGTTGCTGACCAGCAGGAGGCTCTGGAAATTGCGATGAAGCTTCAAACCGCTCCTATCAAAGATAATTCTGGTATTGCTCAAATCCAAGCGCAGTTGACAGCGATGGCTTTGGAGCTTCATGATATGAAGAAAGGAAAAACCAGTTGCGAAGAGGTTTGGTGTACACAATGTCAGACAGAAGTTCATGCCAAGGATCAGTGTCCTATGGTAATAAATTACCTGAATACTAGTGCGCCAAACCCGTTTAACCCGCAAGTCCTATATTGTGAGCTCTGCAGAACAGCAGGTCAGCATCGACCTGAAGACTGCTATCTGCTACAGAGGTATGGGCAAGTACCTAGGAACCCCTATTGTAAATTCTGTAAATCCGTAGGACATAATGAAGATGAGTGTCGCAGTTACGACCTCATGCGAGAACTCACCTACGACACCTATCGGGTACAAAATGAGGGACAGAGCAATGATGGCTATGGTTACCACGGTGGTGCATCAGGTAAAGGTGCTTTTGGAGCTCGTGGTCATGGTGGTATGGCCGGAAGAGGAAGAGGCGAGGTTGTGTGTTACAACTGTAACCAGGCCGGGCATCTAGCGAGAGACTGTCAGAACCCAACTATGACATGTCGGTATTGCCGAGCAGTAGATCATGTGATCGAGCAGTGCCCGCAGTTGATAGCAAAGATTCAGGAAATAAACAGTGCCCCTACTCAGAATATTCAGATGATTTTCATGGAGCAAAGACCTGCCCCAGCCATTAATGTTGTTACCAGGAGCGAAGCTACGACGGAAGTGCAGAACAAGGAGAAACAGCCTGCCAATGCTTGGGTTAGGAAGGCCCTAGAAAAAATCCCTGCATTTGATGTCGAAAGAGAAAAAGAGACATTTATGGACGCCAAGAGAAACTTTACTGACCCAAACACATCAGTAATACCAGCGCAACAACTTTAGCAGTAGTCATAGCCGCAAGAAGCTTCGACAGATAAAGGAAGTACATTGTCCTCCTTTTTACAAAGTTGTCTGAAGCTCTTACGAAATCAGAATGCTTGAAGTGAGTTGCAGAAAGTTATTGATTCCTACGAACCTCAGCAAAGTTCTGGTCAGGCAAAATCTGTTAATAGAGTCAGGAGAACTGGCAGGGAAATGAGATTGAATACCCAGATAGGAGAGTATGATATGACTGATGTTATCTTGGACCTAGGATCAAAGGTAAATGTCTTAACTAAGCAAACCTGGGAGCAAATGGGAAAACCTACCCTTGATTGGTCCCCCGTACAGTTGAGATTAGCCAATCAGCAGAATATTGTGCCCTTAGGACGACTCCCTAATGTCCCAGTAGATATTGATGGCGTCTATACTGTAGCAGACTTCGAAGTTATTGAGATCATTGACGACAGCAACCCCTATCCAGCCTTGTTAGGAATTCAATGGGAAATGGAAAATGCTGCGGTCATTAACCTGAAGAAGAGACAGATGACTTTCGAAGGGAAAGAACTGAGAGTCATAGTCCCATTGGATCCTTCTCAAGGAGAGAGATACACAGAGCCAGTAAGAGATGAAGACCAGGATGTTTTGGATCACATCTACAATATCACAGCGAAGGAAGAATATTATGTTGATCCTACTGCTGAAGGTATCATGGATTGGCAATGTGACAGCTCCTGCATGACAGATTCAGATGATGGCCTAGAGAATTGGCAGAATAGACTGTATGAGCTACATGGCCATCGATGTGCCAGAATTACCTAGTCTCTCAGATGGCTTGGCTCACAGACAAGAACCTTACCTTTTTTTGATGGTTTGACAGACCTAGAACAGTTTATTGCAAAATTCTCAGAGTAGGTACTAGACTCACAGAAAATGGAGACTCTGGATTCAGTATTCAGAGCCACAGCAACCAGATGGTGGAATGGCCATAAGAAGAACATTCTTAGTTGGAAAGCTTGTCAGAAGTTCCTTCGCCAGAGATTTATGGATCAGCCCCAGGAGGTGCAAAGCAGGTTTGATGGAAAGACTAGCCCTCAGGAACATTTGGAGCAATGCTACGAGGCATGGAATCATGTACCTCAGGAAGAATGGGTACATAGGTTTGTGCATACTCTAGCATCGATAGACTAGTATGCGGAGGCTGAGCTTCGCCAGGATACTGTAAGTTGGGATTGTCTTATTGATAGTTTTGTGCTTACCTTTTCTACTAATGAAGTTTGTCCAGCTTTAGATGCAGCTATCAGGTTGATCCATACTAAGGTATTTGACGATCAAGAAATAGCAGAATACCAACCTGATTGGAAGGCACAAGAAGCCAATGCAGTGGAATGTTATAACCTCGCAATTGACGAGGATATTGATCTGCGCAATATCGATATTCCTGAGTCAGAAGGACACTGGGACGTACACAGACCAGCAGTCGAAGCCCCTGAAGTGACTCAGCCTCTGAATATGTGGATAGTCAACATGGGATCAAGACACGGTAAGCAAAGCGACCCAACTTCTCCATGAATATTGGGACTTATGTCTGATAAAGTTCCTTGAAATAAAAGGAATCATTGAAGCTGTGGATGACATTTTTCCATGGATCGAAGCTCGACTCCATGTCGCAGATGGTGTCCAGAGCTGTCGAATGTCCTTATTAGGGCATAGCCAGAGTCACTACTAATGCTGAAGAAGGAAAGATGTGTCAAAGATTAAAATACAACCGTTGGAAGAAATCAAAATTGGCGGCGTCGGTACACTACTCGTATTTACTGCCTGTATCAATGCGATCTTGGAAAATCTATCGCCGTTTCGACAAGATATCTGTCAGATTTGGTGCCATCAATGCACAGTTATGACAGATTTCATGGATAGATTCTATAAGAAGACACCCACACCCGCAAGGTTCACATTTTTCAGTTTCTTGAGTTTTACAATTGCATCCATGTCCACTAATCGTGAGTTCCAGGAACTATTGAGAGAGTTTGAGCAGATGGGTTTCCCAAACCTTTTCAACCAACCACCTGCATCTGCACCCCATGAAGAAACTCCCCTAGCGCCGACTCAGTCGATGCAGACACGATCTTCCCGAAAGAAGTTTAAGCCCGAAGTACGTTCTAAGCACAATGAAGACCGACACAAGCAATCAGGAAAAATGCCAGAGGACCCCGAGATGCATCCGTCTGGTTCAGTAGAGGCCCCACTTGTAGAAGATGAGAATATTGCACCGAAGCATCCACCATATCTTCCACCAGTTCGACCAGGAGTTTATCCACCTCGGCGGCTAAAGAAGTTCACATTACGCACCCCTTCATTGCCCCCGGGTGTGCAGTTGGTCGGGACCATGACAGGGAAAATAGACCGGCTTAAGTATGCCGACCATGACACGAATGATCGTGGAAAGTTTCCACAGTTCGCCCCAGCAAAATACTTGCATTTTGTCAAATATCAGGAGACTAGCGCGACAATATTAGAAGTAAAACAGTGGGCCGCTAGCTTGGACAAAGCTGGTTTGTTGAAGATGCTCGATGTGCCCCACTTCGGACGCAGCACACAGGTAACCGTGGTGGTCAAACAATTACTGGCATTGGTACACGATGGGTACCTATGGATAGGCAACCAGAAAATCGCTATCAATGGAGAACTCATTCACCAGATTACGGGCCTGCTGAAGGAAGGACCTGACCCTAGCATTGAGTTTTTGGGAAAGCATGAAGATATGAAGCTAGCTCATACCATGAAGGAACGCTTCGAGCTGATGAAAGGGAAGCGAGGGTATCAAGCCTCGGCCATTCAGCATCACAACATCTGCTTTGCCGCTAAACTCTTAGCCTGCAAATTGATGAGGAAGTGCAGACCATATGAAGTGCCTGCCCCGATTATAAGTATTGTTGCGAACTGTGCAGAAGGCTACATTTACAACTGGGCAGCATACATTACTAAGGAATTTCTTGAAGATGCCTGTGACACGCAGGAAAAAGGTAGACCCTTTCACTATTCATGGCGGATCATACTTATTGCCTTGATCGGGTGGAAATAGCCCACTAAGGCGCAGTTTATTGATGTACCTCCAAGCATGTCAGGTGCAACGAGGTACACATCACTCTGGGTGTCGCAGGACAAAGCATCCCAGTAGATGACGAACACTGTGTTCGCCTTTTACACCATGAGCATCTCATATGAGATTGTCAAGACCCCGCGTCTCAGTAATGAGTTATTCTCTCAATATGATGGAGTGGCCAACTTCAGGGCCGACATGCACAATATCTTTATCCAGGCCTGCGCAGATCAGAAAAAGGCATGATGGAAGTTTCCATATGTGGTGACCAAAGATGACATCCTCGCGGTAATTCAGTAGTGGCCGACTGAATGGCTGAAGGACGGAGGAACAAAGCCCAACATCTCAGTCCCTCCGGTCACCAATGTGGGCGTTGGTCCTAGTCAGACGCAACAACAAAATCCCCTAGAGGACAGCGAAGAGCAAACTGATTCGCAGCAGAGTGAAACCGACCAGGGTGGAGATGGCAGAGACGAAGGAGACGAAGAGGAGGAGTCAGTCAAAACTATCTCAGACCCTAATCAGCCAAATAAGCGCAAGTCACCAGAGGCCGAAGAAGTGACCAAAATTCAGTCCCAAAAGAAAATGAAAGCATCGAAAGACAAGAACATCGACGAAGAGCCTACCCTGACAAGTGAAGAGCTTAATCAGGCTCTGTCGAAATCCACAGAAGTTCTCACCAAGAAATGGTCAGAATTTGCAGCTACACATCTGCATGCCATCACCGGTGTAGCAAAACACATTTCGGAGTTGAAGGACTTAGCAGAAAAATCACTAACTAGCGCCTCAGCAAGCAGTGCCCCAGTAAGTACGCAGCCAGACTTAAGGCAATGGCTGGCCAGAGATAACAAAGGACAAGTGTCGAGCGAAGCTCTCATATTAACGGATGCAGCATCTCGTTCAGAGATGAGTATGAAGTTTGGAATAGATTACACTAAGCTATCCATGACGGAGCTACATCTCTATCAGTCAGCAGTTATGAAGGAAATCCAGGCACGAGACCAATATTCACAAATACAGTTAGAAAATGCCATAAGTCAGCAGTAGGGCTTCGCAGCGTAGCTGGAGGCAGCGGAGCAGTGAAAGAGGGATGCAGAACGTAAGCGGATTACACTGGTACGAGTTTTGGATGAGGCATGTCGAAGTCTTCCTGACTTCGACGTATAGCTGGTAGAAGAACCAGAACAAAGATTAGTCAGGCTGAAAGACTATGCATAGCAGTCTCGCAGTGAAATAGAGAAGCTCAAAGTAGAACATGAGACTCAGATTGCGGAGCTTCAACTCCGCATCACCCCGAAGATCCCACCAGAGGTCAGGGAGCAATGCCGAACAGAAATTCAGGCCTCCGCAGCAAAAATCTCGGATACTGTGAGTAGCGCAGCAAAGCTGCTAGAAGATAGTGTTGAAGCCTGGACCACCCTGCAGGAACATCCAAAAGTCGGACAGCTGCAAGAAACTATCAGGCAGCAATAGACAGAATTGGATACAGTAAAAGCCGAAATTAAGACTCTACCGCCGATGGAGAAAATGCTCAAGGTAAAGCGAAGAAATGAACTCCAGCAGGAAATTGAGTCATGCAGAGCAAAAGCAACAGAAGTGGAAAATTCTATGCAGCCACTTATCAGTGAAGCTTTCGAGTTGAGTACTGCTGTGGACACCCAACTCAAAGTTCTGAAGGAATATGCTGCATTTGCACTGAACAAGACCAGCGAAGCATCAGCCGCAGTATTGCAGGAGTTGGTCGAAAATGAGCAAGCAACCGACAATATCATGCGTGGCCTCAACAAGCAGTTCGCTATCTTCGCTGACAAAGTTTGCCTACCAGAAGAGCAGCAGAGTGTCTCGTGACGGGCCACTGGTGAGTCTTAGGGGCATGTTGGGGCACGCACCTTAACAGTCCCTAATTTTGGTAACTCCGGGGTTTTTGTGGGAGTTTGTAAGCGGAGCTACAACTCAAAATAGTCTTAGGGGTGTCGAGGTTGAGTCAAAGTCCTCTTTTGTAATAAAACCATGGTTTAAATCTAGGGTTTAGGGTTCGGGGTGCCCATGGTTTAAGCCCAGGGTTTTGTAATAAGTGCACTATAAATAAGCACTCTTGTAAAGAAGTCAGTTTAGGCTTCTAAGGTAAGATGAAGTAATGCGAAGCTAAGGTTATTTTGTAAGAGAAGTTTAAGTCCCAACTGTGTGCGTGGATGACCTCTGTAGCTGTGTGCGCAAAGGCATGTACCTGTGTGCGCAGCTTTGAGGACTAGAAGGGATCTGCAGCTGAGTGCGTAGATCAGAACTGTGGTTTTTTTTGTAAAGAGTTGAATAAAACACAGTTCTGTGGATGTAACCCCTAAACTGGGGGTGAACCACGTTATATCGTGTGTTGTGGTTTTTGTTGTGTTGTTGTTATGTTCTTTATGCATTGATAAATATATATATCTGATAAGTAAGATCACTGCTAAATATTAACTTCGCTGGAATTCCCAGTAAAAGGTTAAGCAAGGCACTGTTTTTTTATCTAACCGCGAAGCTAAATAAGTAACTATTACATTTTTGCATTGTGTGATTATAAGTGTTAGAAACAAAAGGTACAGTAATATCCCTCTTCTGCTTGCAGAAACCTGATTCTGCGGCACCCCATAGCTGTTTCGGGTGAGACTGCAACCTGTTCGCAGGTTGTTGCCGAAAGGGCCAACACTGTGGGTCTTTTGTTGGTGCGAAGTTAATGGTATAAAGCCCGGGTCTACCCTATAGCCCAACAGTATCCTCTATAATTGGATTTGGATTAGTTTCCAAAGAAAGCCTCTGATTCATC
>LPNX011018421.1:19360-30967 GCA_001517045.1 Pseudotsuga menziesii
GCCAAAAGAGACCCTCAACTTCTTCTACACACCCAAGCATAAGTTCCGGCAACAATGGACTATAGTTTCTTTGCTCTCAATTCTCTCTTATGCCTTCAATGTACCAAGGGGTTCCTTATATAGCTTTTCAAAGGGGTAATGAAAGGTCGAATTCGAGCGATCTCAAGGCATAGGGAAGGCTAGGAGTCAAATGAGTCAGATCCATGTCAAGGAAAACTCCTAAAGGATTTGGATTATGCACACATCCCGATGTACGTGGTTTTAGTGGTCAAACCTGTGTATATACGCGCTTATAGGTTTAAAAGTCACGTATATCATTTTTCATATGTTTTTAGGGATGATCAAGGAAACATCAAAGGACAAAAAGTGGTCCATAGGGTCTAAGGAGTCTGCAGCGGGACAGGGGAAGGCCATACAAAGTGTGATTCACCTAGAGTGGTGAAATCCGCTATAACAGATGCCCCCTAATGTGTGAGGTCAAAGGGGTCATACGATGGCCGAAATACATTATAAGTCCATCCCAGAAGTGGAGTGATGAAGGATCCCAAATGGAAGACCAGCCACCCAATCAGCATAGTACAATAATACAACTTTTCATACAACTGCAAATACATATAGCAGTCCCGGATACATAAGAGTACAATGGCCATGAATAGGCATGATACATGATATCACATATGTGGTCATCGCCACGTATAAAATACATAGATCAGAATCTCCATGATGAAGATATACAAAGGACCATGATCTCCAAAATGGCTGAAGATATACAATAGATCAAGATCTCCATAGTGGCTGGAAATATCTGACATATATTGGAATCAAGTCACGAGAGCTGAAATCTCATGAACACTGGCACGATTAAGGAGGCAGCATATAAGAGATGCCACCAATCTGGAAAGTCTTCTACACAAATCGCTACGAGTACATGTCCTAATATGCGAATAGAGGTGTCGAGGTCGAACATAGTAGTTCATCGTCTGATTACCGGTCATTAATGTATACCGTTAACAGATGCGAGATCACCCACCGATAATGAAAATGGGAATCAAGGTACTAGAGTGCAAACTAACAAGCGTGAATAAATGTGTTGAGGCCGAACAATTGAAAGGATCCATCGATCAGGGAACATTGATGTATTCCCAAGAAACTGTCGATGGCGAGAGAACCTGCCACTGATGACTGCAAGTCTCAAGGCACTCAAAATGACTCTAGACTCCAATAACAGAATAAATGATCTGAAGTCGATGGGATGAAATCCGCTGGAAGGAGGGAATTAAGGCATCCCCCATCATCCAACACGAGGTACTCAGCAAAGATGTATAATGTGGAAGGACTTGATCATAAAGTACACGAACCAGTAACTGTACCGGGAATGGCCGACATGCAAAGTCAAGATAGCTGAGGCATGCAAAGTCAAGATAGCTGAGGAATGGACGACTCAGGTTTCAACTTCCTTTGAACAAGAGCATAACGGCGTATGGTGACTGAATGAAGGCAGCATAGACTCAATATACAAACTGGGACACCTCTGTGACATAGGAGGCATCAACAGAGGCTCCATAGGGACTGGAAGCTTAACCAGTCGGTGGAGATAAACTCAAATAAACGAGCACAGCTCCTAAAGTCAAACTATAACCAAACCAATGGATGTGATATACAGTGCTCTATTCGAAGGCGACACGACTCGACAGCTACCAAAGATAACATCTTTCCTTGTCCGGCTTTTTGGTTTTTTAAATTTTTTTTGTACTTTTTCAGTTATTTGAAAAGCTTGAAAAAAGAATAAACTAGCTTTATAGTTACAAACTAGGAGGAGACGAGTGTCACAAGGGAAAACAAACTAGTTCCAAGCAGTGGAACATACCTATGCTCAATGCAAGGATACATGTGTAGGATATCGACACTCGGGGGAAAATCCCCTCCCGGTAAAAAGGGAATCAAGCTGCGAAGGATATAAAAAATGGCTCTTCATGGCTAGATATGAGACAAGCTCGGGCTATATGGCTGAAACGCAATGTCAAGGGAGCCGACATAAAGCTAAATAAAGCAGGCAAAGCTCATGATAATGCATTCACAACTTGACATGAGGGAGTTCTGAGGGAAATAGGCCAACATAAGATCAAGAGGAGTATGAGGCTCTTACGAAATGTCATGGCAGTACTATACAACGGACTCCCACACCCTAAAGGAGAAACCATCGGCATGGGAACCAAATGCAAATAAGGCGTTAACTAGGGTACCCATGTAAGGTGAAGCTCTACCACTCGTATCATGCCACTTCTAAAGCAACAAGAAGGTTCCGTGACATAATAGAGTGGGTTCATACCTAAGGTCATGGTGATATGGTCACAAGGTCATGCAAAATGCAAACGGTGGTGAAACCTAACCTATATGCCAGTTTAGACATGATACCTGAGATCGGCATGAACGGGTCAATCCAACGGCTGAAACAACAATGAAAAAGGTCTTCTACAACACCAATTATGTCAAAAACGGTCCAAAATGGTTAGAAAATGTCGAAACTATAGGAAAGGGGGTAAAAATTTTCAAATATTTGAAAATTTTTCTATAAATAATAAAAAATATAAATCATTTGAAACTTTTACCCATTTGAGCTCTGATTTTCAACTGCAAATTCAGGGAGATCCAGCCGGCGGAATTCACAACCGTTTCTTCCAGGTATTTACTCATGCTCTCCTCTTGCATTTTGACATAATTTTATATATTTTCATGGTCAAATGAATTTTTGAGGCCATCCCAAAATAAGCGATGCGGCCCACACTGAAATCAAGGCTTTTTCCGCGTATAGGGATGGATATACGCGAAAAAGGGCCTCAAACTCGTGTACATACGCGACTGTTTTCAAAACAGTCGCGTATGAGGCCGCACATATGATTTTTCACTAAACTAATGGGAAATTTTCCAATTTATTTTGCAGGATGGTGCTAGAGTGGAGAGAGCATGAGCATGGTGAAATAGAGGAAGCAGTAAGGGCCGACTTAGTGGCTCAACAAGCTCTTCGTGCATGCGAACTCTACAAGTTTTGGTGTCTTGGTGGTTTGAGGGCGAAACCAAGACTGCTACAGATGCTGGTAGACTATTGAGATCCAAACTCGGAGTCCTTTCATATTGATGGGATGTCCCTCACCATAGAGGTGGAGGACATATACTTTATCACAGGGCTTTCTAGACGAGGGGAGGTGGTGAACCTTCGTTCCCAAGGTGGGCCAGGGGGTGGCTTGACTATCGATGAGTACATTGCAGTGTACTGTTATCCAGACATCAAGAAGGTGGAGAGTTAGGTCCCTACCAATGCTATACAGGTGCTGGGCCTAAAGGACATATTATTGACACTGGGCAGGATAGTCGGCGTAGCATCACTCCACCAGGCCTCGCGGCCTCTGATGTTCTATGCAGTGGAGTGCATGAGACCCACAATCTATGACTGGAGTACTACGCTACTGAGCAACATGAAACACCAGCTCAGTGAGTGTAAGGCAGGAAGGGTGTGGAACTTCGGGTTCAGTAGTATCTTGAGCATGTTTTTCTTCGAGCATGTTCCAGGATTGAGCCCTAGAGTGGACGTTCCTCTCCACGGGGTTCGAGATCTGTCCCAACGGCGTTGGGAAAATGCTATGCGCAGACTGGGGGGTGGTAGGGTGGCCAACCCATATCCAGCTGACTTCTTTCCATGGTGGCAACGGCAGATAGTTGCCATTGATGACTACTCCTATGCAGGGATAGATTTTCGGGGGGATCCGGACATGCCATTGCCACCATGATCGGCATATGGCGATATAGGTAACGAATCTCGACCCTTACTCATTTTTAAATTTTTTGAGTTACTGAATTTTTTTTGTATTTTCTTGATTTTATGGAAGCAAAAAGACATGTTTTTGCGCGACAACACATAGTGACATCTACCATTTGCATGCAGATGTGGGACCACAGCGGCCAGAGGGCTTCCCTCCTCATAGATGGAGGGGAAGAGGAGATGACATCACGGGTGTGGATGCAGAGTGAATGCTCCAGAGCATTCATACCAAATTTGTGAGACTGACTCATAGAGTTCCCATGGAGCAAGTCGAGGACTTGCCTGAGGCCATGTAGCGGTAGGTGGTGGGTGTACCACGCGAATGGGTGCGTTTATTTCGACAGCTAGCTAGAGTCGTAGTGACGTTCCATGATCACAACCCTCCTCCTCCTCCATAGGATTAGACACTTGGGAGTGTATACATTTTGTACAACCGTGTATTATATGATGGTGGCTTAAAAGCCCCAATTTTTTATCATGACACTATGTATTATCACATTTTTTATGTATAAAAAGTTTTATGGTGATTGATTTATTTATTTACATATGTAAAAATTGTGTTTGTGATTAATTTATTATGACTGAAACAAATGCCAATCTAACATGTAGTTAGCATATGAGTTAGCAACTTGATTATTATTTCTTGGAATGTGTATATATGTTATATTGTCAAATTGTCGTTCTAACAATCTCACACATAAGAATCTTCTCAATAACGTCGGATCTCTAACATGGTACAAACCATTGAGTTGTGACACTACTAACTCCAAATCAAGACGTACCTCAAGAGATAGAACGCCATGTAGAATGGCATCCCATAGAAGATCAATAACGGCGCTATATTCAGCAACATTGTTGGAAGATGGTCATAGACATACAGCTCCTGAAGACAGTACTTGACCCATAGGAGTATAAATCATCCAAGCAGCAGAGGCTGAGTGTTGAGTGTGACGGCTTGCACCATCCATGAATCCTATGTAGGTGGAAGATTCCATTGACATCTGCGAAAAGAAATGAAAACTAATCACAAACCCGATCACGATAAGAAAAAGACCTAACTATGCAAAGCTGTACAATAATATACAACAGACAGCCTTGGCTAAAGATCATGCATAGTATTTTTTGAGATAGAGCCCATTTCTAGGCTCCGCCAAAGCTATTCCTTCGTAATCCACTAAATCATAAGCACCCTTCTCTAACACATGCTTGACCATGTAAGGACCACGCCACATAGGATTAAATTTCCCTGCCCCCAAGGGTTCTTTCGGTTGATCCCATAAAAGGACCAAGTCTCCTTCACTAAACACTCTTGGATGGACAGACTTATCGTACTGGACCTTAACGCGATGCTTATTAACCTCTAGAGCCACCAAGGCATCCCGACGCTACTCATTGAGTTGCTCAAGGTGAACCAAATGCTCCTCCAAAGGTGAAGTGTCTGGTAAGAGTTCCACAGCTAGCTTCAATGAAGGAATTTCGCATTCAACCGGCAATATCGACTCCACTCCATGTACAAGCTGATATGGAGAAAAACTAGTGGCAGTCTTAACCGCGGTTCGATATGCCCACAAAGCAGGATATAACATAATGTGCCAATTATTCTTGCTTTGTGCGATGGTTCATTGGAGAATGGATTTGAGTGATTTATTCATTGCCTCTACCTGTCCATTCACTTTGGGGGTAGTAACAAGAGGAGTGCTCTTACTTATACCCTAACTTCGATGCCAACTCTTCCATCATACGGTTCTGAAAGTGCGAGCCATGGTCAGTGACAAGCTCTTTCAGAATCCCGAACCGAGTAATAATTTGGTTGAATACAAAGTGAGCGGCTGTCTCACCGTCGGATTTTACTGTAGGCATAGCCTCAGCCCATTTCGTGAAATAATCAACAGCCACTATAATGTGATGGTTCGCCCCAGCCGAAGCTGGGTTGCAATCCATAAAATCAAGCCCCCACTTAGTGAAGGGACCGACAGTGATAATGGGATGTAACGAGGTAGGTTTCGAGCGCATATTACGTGCAAAACCTTGGCAAGGGTGGCAACTCTTGACTGCATCAACACAATCCTTAAAGATCAATGGCCAGAAATAAACCGCTCTCAAAATATTTTGAGCTGTAGAAAGCCCAGATAATGACCACCACACGCCCCTCTGTGGCAATAATTCAGCACAACCTTAGCCTCGTCATGAGTTAAACAATGTCGTAAAATAGAATCTACCTCACGGCGGTACAAAGTATTGTCCACTATGAGGTAGTTCTTAGAGACGTGACGTAATCGTCGCCGTTCATCTCCCGAGAGGTGAGTAGGGGTCTTCAGTGTTTGTAAATATATTATGATATCCCCATACCATGGGTTTAACGTAGAAATTAAGAAGATGTGTTCATTGAAAAATGTATCTTCACAAACCAACTCCTCGGCCTCGCTCGGAAAATCTGATATAAGCTCTGCAAAGATTAAAGACTTCTTCAATTTTTCCGAAACAAACTCGAGATCAAATTCTTGTAGAATGACAATTCATTTATTATACTTTCCCCCAATCATCCTTCGGGTGAGGAAGAATTGAAATGGATTGACATGGGCCACAACCAAGGTCTGGTGAAGGAGAATATAATGTCTCAAACGCTGAACAGCATGTACGGTAGCTAAATCAAGCTTCTCGACATGAGAATAATGAATCTCTACGTCAATAAGGTTTCAGATCAGATAATATATGACATGCTCTTGGAGCTCCTCATCCTCTTGAACCAAGACCATACTAATCGTCTCTAAAGACGCGGCCACATATAATAAGAAATCACGGCTATAGTCCGGGGGACTAATCACCGAGGCTGATGCTAGGGCTCACTTGAGTGCATCGAAGGACTCCTGGGCTCGCTCATCCCAATAAAAAAGAGTATCCTTCTTCAAGAGACGCATGAAGCCTCTAGTCAAATTGGTAAAGTTGACAATAAATCTTTGTAAGAAGTTTGCCATGCCTTGTAAACACTAAAGATGACGAATATTCTTCGGGGGAGACAACTGAAGTATTGCCTCAACCTTCAAAGGGTCGACTCTTATACCCTCTTTCGAAACGATGAATCCTAACAAACGACCTGACTTCATGCAAAAGATGCACTTATGAGGATTTAATCTAACTGAATAGTGCCGGCATCTTTTGAATACCAATCTCAAGTGATAGGGATGATGCATTCTCATATGAGAATGAGCAGCGAGATCATCCAAAAATACCTCGATAATTGACTTGAGATCGTGGAAACTCAAGGTCATTGCCCGCTGAAATGTAGCTCCGGCGTTTTTAAGGCCGAAAGGCATTTTTTGATATGGTTCCCCAAGGACAAATAAATGTAGTCTTATGTTGGTCCTCAGGTTTAATCTGTATCTGATTATACCCGGAAAAGACATCCATAAAGGAGAACACCTCGCTACTCGCACACTCATCCAAAATCTGATCTATAAATTGTGTGGGGAAGTTATCCTTAGGACAGGCACGATTCAAATCATGGAAATCAGTGCATATGCGGATCGCTCCCTGCTTCTTATCCACCGAAACGGGGTTTGAAACCCACTTCGTCAAGGGAACGGGATAGATGAAACCGGATTTCAACAGTTTCTCTATCTCTGCCTTAATGGCGGGTGCTTTCCTAGGATTCACCACCCGTAAACGTTGTCGAACAGGCTTAGCATTGGGGTAAGTCTTAATCTCATGCTCGACAATACGAGGGTCAATACCTGGCATCTCATCGTAAGACCAAGCAAAAATATCACAGAATTCCTTGAATAGCTCGGTATATTCCAGAATCTCAGCATGGGAACATTCTGCCCCAATATAGACATTCTCTATCATGCCAGGATTGCGAGAGATGTTGATAGGAATCATTGAAGATATGTTTGCCATGTTTCCATCAGCCATCGGACCAGGAGAGCTTAATGGAACCATAGGACTACCAAATCTCTGACTAAGAACCGCCCTAAAATCCTCACGCTCCAAATGGTCAAGCTCTGGAAGAAAGTAGGATCTATGATGAAGTTCCTCCCATGGCAGCTCAACTCCCGACATAGCCTCAATAATCGCTTCATCTGAAGGGAAAACCGTATCAAGGTAGTCATGGGCATGAGAAGACTGTACTGCCCATGCCGGCAGCACATACCGGTCCTCCTCCTCCATCCGTGAAGAGGAAGGACTAGGCTCTGCAACACTCTTGAGATTAGCTTGATAAGCTATCATGGCTGCAAGCAACAGCATGCTCATCTCAACAGGCTCGATCGAAGTACTCGGTGTAGGAAGAATCTAAGGGTCTTCCATATGACTCGTGCAAAAAGGCACCGATGTCGTAGAAGTCGAAGCCTCATCGAAACTAGATCCTATCATGAGGATTGATGCAAGACAACTAAAGCTTCCCATGAGGGATGGATACATGCCTACACCCACACTCCCAATTTCCGGTTGAGAGTTCTCAACGATCGGGATTGAAGCTCCTGAGGATGCGGTAACAGACAGATTCTTGAATGTCATCTGATCAATCGTTACGATCTTCCCGTTATGTGGAAAGCATACAACACGTAACAAGGAAGAAGAAACGGCTTGCATACTGTACATCTAGTTCCTACCTAGCAAGAGATTATAGTCAAGGGGAGCATCAACCACCTCAAACTCTATCGCGACAGTCTTCCCCCCCAAACGGAGTTTAAGGGAAGGAAGGATGTCGTGCGGCCTAAAAGATCTCCCATCGAATGCAGTTAACATAGTCGCTGATTTAGACAGCTCAGGAGAACCGAGACCCTTCCAACAGGCCAAAGACATCACAGAAGTAGCAGGGCCCTCGTCAATCATAGTACATTTGACGGTCATACCAAGACATTCTACGTGCACCAAAAGAGACACATAGTAGGGCAAGCGAGGCTGAAGTCCTTCGGTTTCAAATTTGATCATAGAGGAAGAATCATCATCGTTCACACCAAGGGAAAAAAGCAACGCCTTCCTTTGCGAAGGACAACTCTGAAGCACTTCGAATGCAGACATCGCACAAGGAGTATGGCCCAGATCCTCGACAACTAAATAATTTTGGGCGGCTCAGGAATTTGGATTATGCCCTGAACGCTTAAGGAATCCCTTAGGAATGCGAGGTGCAGCCTTAGGTTTATCCGTAGGTTTCTCAATGCGCAAAGGGGACCCTAATGGATCAGGATCTTTTCCTGGGCTGGGTTGTGACAAACTATAATCTTTCACACGAGTCACAACTTTCGTAGCACGGACCATGTTAATGCACCCACGACCACTACCCTCCGGTGTATCATCATCACTAGACTGGTCACGGGACTTCGAGTTCATATTTTGATTATGCAGTAAAGGGTTAGTTAGCATAGCTGGGCCTTGTGATAATAATCTCAAAGCTTCTTCAATCCGAGGGCACAAGTAAGTGAGGTGATCGTCCTTACATAGCTTGCAAGGGAACTTAACCTTACGTTTCGCTTGCTTGTCCCCCCCAGCATTTCTACTGTTCTTGTCACTATTGTTAGCATTTTCATTCTCATTCTTATTCCCACCCTTTGAATTATTATTTTTACCCTTTTTTCTATTCCGTCCGGGCTACTGGTTACCCTTGTGGTCCGACGATTGCACAGAAAGTACATTCGTCATTTGGGTGGGTTGAAATGAAGTCGTAGCTTGTCCCGAAGCAGATTGGTTGAGTGACAATTGACTAACTTGTTTTGCAACTAAATCTACAGGTTTCGCACTTGCACAACCCACAATGCCATCGGCATGTGGTCCAGGTTTGACTTTGGGATCAAAACTAGAAGGAAGAGCATTGGGAATAATCTCATACAACAAACTAGACTGAGCATAGATCAAGTCCAGTTCCTGCGCCCTAAAAATCGCTTGTTCCTCATTCTGCACTCCGGATGTAGAAACATCCTTCGATATATATGGCAATAACGACTTGAGGAACCACTCGAGGAGGAATTCCAGCGGTATAAAATCTTTAATTAATCTCTTCTGTCTATGCCACTCTTGAATATGATCAGAAATATGTGTGGCTTTATCTTGCCGAAATGTTGACAAGAGTTCAGTACCAACGTCATAGCACACTGGTAGCTATAAGTGATTAAGAAAAGTCATCGCAAGGTCGTCGAACAAAGCGAAATATCCCTTAGGTAACTCTATATACCATTTCGCAGCAGGCCCTATGAGGGTGCATTGAAATAGTCTCAAACGGACTGAGTCCAGATGTAATGAATTCGAAGAGCACCATAGGTGAAACGTAGTAACGTGTTCGCTCGGATCCTCTCCCGGTTTTCCTTCGAACTTAGATATGTCCGAAGGAAGCTTGGTAGGGACAGTCAGCCAAGCCGTGTCATGAGCCACAGGATCGTTCGTCAGTCTCGATAAGTCAGGAAGATTAAGCATCGCAAGGAAAGGGAGCCTAGGATGATGAAGTTGATGGACTGCTCCCTAGTTCATATAGGGTTGATTACCACCATGGCTTTGGCCATAGTGTCCTCCTCCTGTCTGACCCGTATAGGGTGGCGTGGAAGTACCATAGTATGGTGGACCTTGACTAGTAGGAGCTATAAAGCCATAATGAGGTGAGTAAGTAGGTTGTTGATACCCGCCTCCATAAGGTGAAGAAACCTGTCCATACTGCATCCCATAATAAGGTCCATAGGTCATCGCATGCGATGCCCCATGAGACACTCCGTAGGTAGGAAGATACGCTCTGGAGGTAGGGATATATGCCCTGGAAGTAGCAAGATGACCTTTAGAAGCATGAACATAGCCTCCCGAAGTAGCGGGTGGCATGTGAACTTGAGACACAATCGGTCTAGTAATCGTAGTATGGACCTGACTCGTAGCCATATACTGGCTCGAAGGACCACGTGAATAAGGTGGAGGATGTACATTTGAAGAACTAGGGACCGAGGACGGAGGAATCTGAGTAATAATATATGTACTACCGCCTATCGTCACTCGTCTTGGATCTGGTATCCTAATTGGATCG
Organism: Pseudotsuga menziesii; assembly: GCA_001517045.1. NCBI lineage: Eukaryota > Viridiplantae > Streptophyta > Pinopsida > Pinales > Pinaceae > Pseudotsuga > Pseudotsuga menziesii. The sequence continues at coordinate 30,178 of LPNX011018421.1, forward strand.
CTAACCCTAGACCTAAGAGGGAGATACGATGTAGCTTCCACCACTGGGACGGAAGGTGCAATGTGACTAGTGCTCCCAAACCTCTTCGCATGGTAAGGAATGAGAGTGCCCCCAGGCATAGTGTTAGGCTCGAAATCGGATTCGACGTGGAATGTCAAATCATGTGTAGGGAAACCAGATGTAGCATAACTACCGTAGCTAGTGCTGGCAGGTTCAAAATGAGTCTCAGCGTCCTCCGGCATTCCATACCGGTAACGCGTCAATGGGGAATCAGATCTGGAGTGAGTAGGTCTATCGTGCAAGTGTCCTGTCTCAGAAATCACAGGACCTAACTCAGCTAAATCGGGTGAAGGATCATAAGTAGGAGTAAATTTCCCATCGTCTACACGAATGGGAGGAGGTGGTTCAAGAATATCCATTAAACGGTCTCCCATGGTGTGTGAATCAATGTGTGAAATAGTCCGCCTGGACTATCTACATCTCTCTCCCAAAGGAGGAGGACAAGTAGAAGGCGGAAGTCCTGCTAAACGAAGAGAACGGCAAGGAACCGCACTCGAATCCACAATGGCTCAAAAAATAGCAAAGACTCTCTATTTACGTAAACCCTCGGCCAACTATCGTGTACAGAGCAATCACTAATAAAATCTAAAGCCAAATGCAAGCAAACAAGGGCTAGATAAGTGAGCTCCTGAATGAAGCAGGTATGTCTCGCCTAGGAGAGGATTGAGACTCCCATACACAACAAGCAGAGGTACGTAACCAATTATTGTGGCCCTCAGCTTCAACGCGT
>LPNX011018421.1:32495-82091 GCA_001517045.1 Pseudotsuga menziesii
ATGGTCTAACACTAAAGGATCAAACCTCGTACCTTATTGCGGACGGTTGAAGTAGATCCCCATTGAGCTTTCCAATCTTCAGCTTGAATTGATCTGTTACTTCCTCAACAACAAGTAAACAATACAAGCATTATATATATCATGGTGTTAGATCTATTCTAGCATATATAATCAATAATGTACAAGCATTTGACATAATCCCATCGATAAAATATTCATTCAAACATACATTATTGGACAGGAAAAGATATTTCTATTAATATAAATTAGAGATTACAAGATACAACCTCTGACGGCATGTCTGCGAACCGGAGAAACTGATTCCCCCACTTGGGCCTCCACCACTTCAATCCTCCATCTCTCTATAGCAAGCTCACAAGCAAAAGGCAAGCTTGGGAAGAACACAAAAGTGCTCCAAGGGACAAAGGGATGCAGACTCAAGCATAAGTTCCGGCAACAATGGACTATAGTTTCTTTGCTCTCAATTCTCTCTTATGCCTTCAATGTACCAAGGGGTTCCTTATATAGATTTTCAAAGGGGTAATGAAAGGTCGAATACGAGCGATCTCAAGGCATAGGGAAGGCCAGGAGTCGAATGAGTCGGATCCATGTCAAGGAAAACTCCAAAAGGATTTGGATTATGCACACATCCCCATGTACGCGGTTTTAGTGGTCAAACCCGTGTATATACGCGCTTATAGGTTTAAAAGTCGCGTATATCATTTTTCATATGTTTTTAGGGATGATCAAGGAAACATCAAAGGACAAAAAGTGGTCCATAGGGTCTAAGGAGTCTGCAGCGGGACAGAGGAAGGCCATACAAAGTATGATTCACCTAGAGTGGTGAAATCCGCTATAACAGGTGGAAGCTCTATTACCTCGAAAGGTATAAAGCGAACTCCTTTTCATTAAAAATTGGTCAATTGATCCTTTCATTAGCACCTTGTTAAACATAAATTGAGAGTTGTTTCTATGCTTTATAATTTGGGAGAGATGGAAGGAGAGGAACCACCTATCTCTTTAGAGCATCGATATGAATCTCAACCTCATATGGGCCAAGATCAAACATAACATCATGGAAACTATGAATCTCCACTCTTAGACAGACTAAGACCTCAATTTAATGTCAGAACATGTTAATTTTCAAGATCGGGGACCTAAAATATACCTCTTTCCCTCTTTTCCCAGTATAAAGACACCTAAAACCTCTATTATGAAATTCTAGTCCCATCCCCCTCAAGGCTTCATCAAACTCAACTTCGAGGGTGCCTCCAAACGGAACCCTAGTCCTGTAGGAAACATAGGGGTCTTCACGAATGAAAGTGGTCACATTTTGAATATTTTTCATGGATACCTTGGTAAACAGAGCAACATTGTCATTGAACGAGCAGGGCTCTCCAAAAGTTTAACGATGGCCATCACTCAGTGATACACTAGGCTCATGGTGGAAGGCGATTCTCAAATCCTTATAATCCTGGTACAACGCTTGAAAAATATTATCCTAATGAAACAATTGGACAAAAATTAGCAATTGGAAGATGAATTATATCACATGGCCTACATTTTTTTTCTTATCTCTGTGATCATACCCTCCCATGTTCACCATGAAGCCAACAAACTTGCAGATCAATTGGCAAATGAAGGGGTTTACACATGCCAAACTCACTCTGATTTGAACTGGGGAACAGTGGAGAATCCCACTATTGAGAAAGAGTATCAAGAGATTTCCAATAAGGATATTAACCTCTTAGATGGGTTGAGGAGAGGGTTACATCCTTCCATAACCACCAAGCATGTGGAGGGGGTAGGTGGTAGAAAAGAAGACCCCATTTCACCAGCTTAAGAGGATGTTAGGCATGTGGAGGGAGATAATTTGTGGGTAGATGGTTATGAAACTTTGTATGATGCATTCAATTCAAGAGTGTGTAGGATTGAAAGACCGTTGGCTTTCTATATTATATTTTCATCCCATGGCACCTACTTCAAAATGATAAGGGTCTTGGGCATCTTCCATGGTGAAAATTTCTTAACCAACCCAATACTAAACCTATGCTCTTTCAAAATGTTTTGATCAATCATAATATTTTCTCAAAATTTGAGTGCTTAAGGGGATCAAGGGGATGGAAGTGCATAATTTTCACGAGCTCAGATCCATCGTTCACTTTCCCTTTAATTATGTCATTGTTTGATGTGTCAAAGATCACATGTAGACTGACATGCTAACATAGGGATCCTTCGAGGACATTCATTGACCCCCTTTTCTTCAAATATTGACCCACTAAGTTGGTTTGAATATTTCGCTATTACTCCCTTTCAAAAAATTTCCCCATGGTTGACTTGGAACCATAAATATGTGACTCCATTTAAACATTACCTTTACACCAATTCAACCAATGACCCTTGATGTTGCTTCAAAAGAACGCCCATTAGAACACTTCCAAATAAGCCATCAGGCCTCTTTTAAATAAGTCCCATTGGGCCTATTTGAATAAAGGTTGAAAAAAGTGAAATCAAAAGAAGGCCATCGAGGTGCTTTTGAAGAGTCCATTGAATAAGGCCATTGGGCCTATTTGAAAGAATGCCATCAAGCCACTTTTGAAGAAGGGCTAACAAGTTTATTTGAAACAACGACATTAGGCCCATTCGAAAGAAGTCCATTGGGATGCTTCTAAAGAATCCATTGAGAATATTTCAATGTAACACCCTAAAATGAAATAAAATTCGTTAGACCTCTTTTGAATACTCAAATCTCAAAAGAAAAATTTGTGATGCCGAGCCACCTAGATGCAAAGTTTTGAAAATAGGGGAAAGGACCGAAGTTTTAATGGTAGAAAGGACTCAATGACATAAACAGTTAAACTCTTCTATCAACCAACATTAAATGGCCTTTGGTCATGTCAACATCCATGAAAATTTTGAACTACATATGCTAAGAACAACCTCGATTTTCCTTGAAACTTCTTTGGAAAAAACAATATTGACCATTTGTTTACTATGACGGTTGATAATAGCCCCATATCATAACTAGTGGCTTCGATATCAATCTATGATCTCCCCTTCAACATATTATACAACCTACAAAGTAGGCACACTACCCATATTCAAAAGTATTGGTATTAATTCGTTCCCATTAAGCGTTAAATCCATTCGAAATGATAAGTGCATGCAAATAAATAATGCATGCAATGGAAATAAGTATGCAAAAAATAATTTAAGCCAAGCATTCCATTTCAATTTCATTTATAAGCATAGATTAAACTAAAGTTCTAAACTAAGACTTAATGCATAGTTTAAAAATTTTATAATTTGAGTTGAAATTAGCTGATTTTTTTAGCATGATTTTGATAAAATCCAGTTGGGATTTTTAAAAATCTAGGTTACAGTTGTTAACTTTTTATTATTTTAGGTGCCCTAGGGATTTTTGAGGGTGTTGAATTCATTTCTACCATCAAACTTGGGATTAAAACATAGTCACATCTTGATTTTGCGAAATAAAAAATGTCGAATTCTGGGAAAAATGATCATCCGGTCCAAATCGTCAAATTTTTAAACATCTCCAACACTTAATAGTAAAGACTTAACACTTATTCTTTCATTGAGATGGTCTATGAAACTAGTTGTTTATGAGTTTTTTTCCACCCAATCATAAACATACATTGTAGATGCCACCCCCGAGTCAAGTTAAGAGATCATTATAGGAAAGGAAAATCACTAAAGTCTTACTTGTCACTCACTCGACCCCATTTTCTCCTGGGCTTTACCTATAATACCCCATGAATTGATAATTATTAATTTTGCCGGAAAATACTTTGATTATGGTTATATTATTATTCTTTGACAAGAAGGTCAAGAATAAAACATTTTTGTAATACAAAATTCCCTATTTAATCAAATATGCTGAAGGGGAACAAAAGTGGATATAGCTGTTGAAAGAGTGTTTGCTGACCCACAAGAGGAAAATGACAAGTGGAAAACACCACTAAGTGAGAACTCAAGATGCAGAAGGCATCATCCCCAAAAATCAGGTCTGCACTCCTAGTTGAGTTGCTAAAGAGAAGGAAGCTCATAAATGACCAAGTCCTAGGAAAAATACTATTTAATAGTATGTCCATGAGCAGCAAGAGGCTAGCATTGGACGGGGATTAACATCTATATAATGAAAGAGATGGTGCATTGAGATATTTTGCTCTTATGGTTCAGTGAACAGGCTCGGGGTTTCTAGAGAAAGTAATTTGGCTGCTCTGGGAGTTGGTTGGGAGGAACATCTTCTCCACTTTTGTTTTCCCAACTTTGGTGCCATGTTCCTACTATGTTTTCTTATGACTAATTCTAGTTACAGTAGGATGTGTATGTGAAATGTTTAAATTGCAGCTAAATCTCCAGGCAGTAGGGTTATGAATTTTCTGTAGAACAAATATCCTTGTTTCTTTGAAGTATATGTGATCTATACAAAGTTGTTACTGTAGCAATTAATATTTTTGTTCTGAGTAGAATTACATAGTTCTGACTGTTGTAAATTTAGTTCTATTCTCAGTTACCTTATTGGTGTTATGCTTGAATGATTTAGAATTGATGAGTCTGCATCTAATGGATTGAATCCTCTGTTTTTACACGATATCAGATGCTCCTACTGTGTATTTCTTGTTTGTATTGATTTTTGTAATTTTTCCTTAATTCTGCATTACGAATTTAGGTTGTCGAATGAAACTATAATGCTTGTTTATAGTCTAGATCTGAGTTATTCAATATTGCGGTTGAAACTGATTTACAAAGAGAAAAACTGTAATTAAACTGTACAAATCTCATAAGCAACTTAGCGTAGTTGGTTAAAGGTTAACGAATCATGTCCATACGGCGAAATCAAGGGCATGGCTGCAAGCACTAAGATAGTTTCTAGATCTAATTAACTTACAGTGAAATAAACCCCAAATCAGACCAGAAACCCTTGAATCTGCAAAGTTAAACACTGATTCCCAAAATTAGAAGATCAACGGTCCATATCTAATCTACAAGCAAGATCAACAACTGATAATAGTCGCGGAGGCTTCATTGTGGAATCTGCAAAGGAATCCGATCAACGGTTAGGATTTAAGCCGCAAAATAGATCAACGGTTTATAGAAGATGCGAAAGGAAGAAGGTGAAAAGCAAGGATTAAGTTTACGAAAGGTTGAGTTTTTGATTCCCGAGTTCCACAGCGGAAAGACGGAAGGTGGAACGCAGAAAGTCAAGGATTAAGCTAACGGAAGGTTGAGTTTCCGATTCCAAAGTTTTGCGGCAGAAAAAGCAGAATGAGGAACACAGAGAGTCAACATTTAATTTAACGGAAGGTTGAGTTCCTGATTCCCGAGTTCCGCAGCGGAAAGGCGAAAGGTGGAACGCAGAAAGTAAAGGATTAAGCTAATGAAACTTGGAGTTTCTGAGATCCGATTTCTGCTTCAAAATAAGATCAACAGTCAAGGTTCATTCCGCAAGGATCAACAGTGCGGAAAGCATATGCAGAGTGCGGAACGTGGAAATACCAAAGATTAAGTGAACATGACTCGGAGTTTCTGAGATCTGATTTCTACATCAAATCCAGATCGATGGTCAAGGTTGTTTCCGCAAGGATCAACAGTGCGGAAAGAATTTGCGGAATGTGGAAGGTGGAAAGTGGCCAAATGAAAGTATCGAGTTGTTGGTTTTCCGAGTTTCGCAGCGGAAGGCGAAAAAATCAATTTAGTGCGAAAATGACTAATATGGTTGCAGAGTGGATCTGTCAAGGGCGGAACAACTATTATAGTGGTCTCTATGTCCGAGAATGATTCTCATGGATGATCATGACCTTTAAATATGGCCAGGGTGTCTTTTTGTTCGTATTTTCTCATAAATGTGAGGGTTTTTTTTATATATGTCTGAAGATATATATATATATATATTGAATTTTGAGGTATGTTACATTACCAAGTTGTTCATTCCTAAATAGTCGATGCAACCATTCAACCATCAAATAGGCATGGCATTCTCATCCACTACTGCACAACACAAGAAAGACAACTCTCTTCTTTGCTCCATAATGCATCATGAGTACTCTCCCATCTAGTGCTCTTAGTGTAAACATGAATAACCCATCCCAGTGTTTTCTTTTTGGAATAACTTAACATAATTCTACCTTGGTTCCAAGGAAACCAATGAACAACAATTAAGGGTGGGAATGGAGGTTTCCTAAACAACATAACCTCTATGCTCCTCTACACTGATCCATCACACTTATTAGGTCTACATATTTCTTTCCACCACGAGAATTTGTCATTGATTGTTTTAAATACTAATGTAAAAAATGAGAGTGCAATATCGAAAGCTTTGCTTATGTTTGAGCATGATAGAATATTGAATGAATTAGTCAATTCGAACTAGAATGTGAAGAGTATGCATGGGAATAGAGGATGTTTGAATTTCCATGAAGAATGGGCCCCTCACACTTCTTCATGATGATTGTACCCAAGCCGCATGCTCTCATATCAATGAGAATTAAAATTCTCATTGACCACAATCATTAGATAGATTTTAAAGTTAAAAATGAGTCACAAAACCAAAAAATGTACTATCAAAAGCCACTTTAAAATAACCAATAGGATTGAAGGTGATAATGTCAAGTTTCAAAAATAAAATTGAAAAATGTCGGAGATAGAAAAAAATTATTTTCAACTTATCTTCTTGTAGATTTACCCAAATTTCAAGTGTAGGCACTTGTTGGATGAATATTTAAATATTGCATATAACAATACCTAGAGTGCATACTTTAAACCCACACTGAAATAAATTGAAAATGCATTTAAACATGTTTTTAATTGTATTTCAAGATATCTCATGGCGGTTCTATTAAAAGTATGCAATGTGAACACTCATAAAATGCGGAATTTGTTTTTGCACTAAAGAGTGTGGAAATATGAAAATAAATTAGTTTTATTTCTTTCTCTCCAAAATTTATAATTCTTATTTTATTCTGTTAACTCTTCTTTTATTATTATTTTTATGAAATTTATTTTAAAACCAATGATACATTCAATGATAAGCTCAGTGATAGTAGTTGAAATTTAAATAAAATAAATAATAAAATTATAAAAATGATTAAGCAACGTGATATTATTATTCTCTTCCTTCCACCTTTTGAACTCTTTTCCTCTTACTCTTTAGTGGATTTATAATCTCTTTCATATCTTTTGTAACCTTATTGAAAAACTTATCACATACTATTTATACTACTATGTATACCATGAAAACTTATCACATAATATTACAATTACTAGTGAAGCTTTAACCTTAAAGCGGGAATCCAAATAATATATTTACATCGTTTATAAACAAAATCATTTTAATTATTCTTTTATTATTTTTTTTTATGAAATTTATTTTAAAACCAATAATACATTCAATGATAAGCTCAGTGATAGTGGTTGAAATTTAAATAAAATAAATAATAAAAATATAAAAATTATTAAGCAACGTGATATTATTATTCTCTTCCCACCACCTTTTGAACTCTTTTCCTCTTACTCTTTAGTGGATTTATAATCTCTTTCATATCTTTTGTAAACTTATTGAAAAACTTACCACATACTATGTATACCATGAAAAACTTATCACATAATATTACAATTACTAGTGAAGCCTTAACATTAAAGCGAGAATCCAAATAATATATTTACATCGTATAAACAAAATCATTTTAATTAAACATATAACTTGAGTCTATCATTATAAACACTTAATTACAATTTATATATAATCAATATAATACATTAATAAAAAATAAAACTAAGTAACATATTAGACGAATATCTATATCCTTTGTTTTCTTTATACTACTTTGATTTTTGGACTCTTTGGAAGTCAAGTGTGAAGAGATTCCTCTTTCGCTATGAAGTTCCAACTTCCAACGAGCTACACTAGTAATCATTTATGAATATTTAATGTGCATCCGTACTTGGTGACCACAAGGATAACACGTGGAAAGAGCAATTTGATAGCCAAAAATTTGAATCCTTTCATAATTTTCTTGGTAATGTCTTATAGGATAGGTTCCATGCTTTTTATTATCTCCTCACCATCATACGAGGTTCCCTTTTCATCCCTAGTCATAGTTTCCTCAAAAAATTGCCTTCTTCTCCTACCTTTTTTTTCTCTTCAACAAAAGCACTTTTGGTTTCAATATATAGTGGTGGCCCCTGAATTATTGTACTCATAAATATCAGACCACATCATGTGCCAATATCATGCTCTGATACCACTGTAATGTCCCTTTTTGAAATTTTATTAAATGACCAATTTTTTCACTTTTTACCCAATTTTGACCTTAACTAGTTTTGATGTCTAGACCTCCAAATTGGCCCAAATGCTCCCAAACTTTCTCTAAGGGTACATGATTGATATTAGAACTTAAATATGATGTTCATGGATGTTTTGTGACCCCCCAATTACTTCTTCAAACTTGTTTAATGTTCTATTCAAAGTAGGAGTCTTTACTGGCAAATTTGGGCTCCAATTCCCCCCGAGTAATTGCTGAAAATGGCTTCTTAAATGATCCCAAAGTCACTCGAATTGCTGAACAGAGGTAGGGGATGAGTGGGGGACATTTTGAAGATCTCATATGCATCATGGTTCAGTTTATATAGGCTGATATGACCACGGGATCTTCACTTGTTGAACAATATCCTATCACGTTAGTTCATATTGTGGATTTTAAAATTATCAAAAATTGAACCAATATATTGCAGGTATTGGGGGGATGAGGGGTTTAAGGTGGGGGTGGGTAGGGTGGTTTATAAGGATTGAGGTATAAAAATGGGTGGGGAGGAGGTTTTAAGTATTGGGAGGGGGTTTCAACAAAAAGAGTTTGGGTCAATATCTCTGGAAATTAAGGGTATTCTTTAATATCCCACGATCATACGTGCTATGTGAGAGGTTCACTAAGTGAAGTCCCCGTGGATATGACTCTCTGCCAAACATCTCCCAAATCACAATTTCGACCCTTGGGGAAAAGGCACCAAATCTTCTCCCAATGCAATTAAAATGAGTAAAATGGATTCCGATGCTTAAGTACTGAACATGAAACTTGTAATTCACATTAATGACAGTACATTCATCATAAATTTATCAGATAGACATTCTCCTATTCGAAATAATCATCATTATCATAGCATACATCAATGTAGTGGGGAAATGGTCATCGTTTGTTCATTAATAATCACTTTTCCATACAACCATTTGATATTTCGACCTGGGATTTTATGAGAATGAATAAAATATCATATTGAGCTTATTACAATTAGTAATGGACAATGAAAACATTCTCCCAATTTGAAATCATTAGCATTACAATGGTGCACAACAAGATAGTGGGGAAATGGCACTATTTCTTCATTATTTAACATTTTTACATGAAATATTTTGGCATTTTGACTTGAGAGTCTTTTGAACTTGAAATACAAAGCATTTAAATCAAAACATAAAACAATGGAGTATTATAAGCTTCCCCAAGGAGATCAATAGCTCACCCAAAGCGCAATCCCTCCATGAGCAAGAATATGCCATAAAACTGGAAATGGTTGAGACAAAGTGTAATGTCCCCAACCCTTCGACCGGTGAAGAGGACGCTACCGATTACTACTATCTATCCAGGAAACTAGCACCATGAATGTAAAATAAAATGCATTGAACTCAAGATACACAGATGCATAAAGAATTATCATTCAGCGGGAGCAAATTACATTTAATTCAAGCATTCAACACATTTTAACATGTTCATCATAATTCATATAAACAATACAATTGCATGGGTTTATTCACAAGAATACTTATCTTCGAATGGAGCTCCTTGCAACCAGCTATGTCGCTGCAATGTTCCACCCAACCATAGGCCTGTGTGCTCCTTAATCTCTCAGCAACACCGCCACCCCCGACTTGGGCATCATTCCCCAAGGAAAAAGGAAACTAAGCAGGATCACACATAACCAAGGATACCACAAAATTCATCCAAACCAACGAGTTGGGTTTATCAGGTTATCAAGAGACGGAACCACTGTCTGCTAAGCTAGTGGGCTCACTGAAGAGCTAAGGATGCCTACACCAGAGCTATATTGACTCCTAAGACATCCACACAAACCCAACACAAGGAATCATTCCTTTCTCTGATGCACAGTACCTCATGCCATGACTTCCCTTCCAATGCTATTCAGGGGGTGTAGAGAAGAGATTCATTCCTCTAGCTCTTCTATGAGGCTCCTGCACAACATTAGGTTTATCAAGCAGACTCCTTTCCACTCTTAGCTAGTCCAAAGACCAATTGCATACACAACAATATACACAACTTATGGGTTTGGGAAAATAGTTTGGCCACAAAATCAATTGCCACGATAGGTGAAAACAACCCAATAACAACAACTCGAGTCCCAAGGACATTTTGGCCCTAATGTGGCCAAAAACAAAAATCGATACGCAATAATTACAGATAGGAAACCCAAACACGGATTTACAAATGGACAAAAACATGAAGGATAGAAATATGATCTCAGCAATCGTTTAATGACTTCCTAGGGCCAAAATCGACCTCTGCAAAAACCCAATTCATGTTTTTTATTTCTAAAGACGTCTATGTCAATACGGGAGCCCAAAACAACTGTTATGAAACCCAAAAACATATTTATAGCTTCTTGGCCACTCAACAAGGTAAAAACGGTTCTCAGCCATGGAAGAATCCATGAAAATGCAGTAAAAACATAAATCTTCCTTTCCCACGTACTGAACAATGCCAAAACGAATTTCTAGGCATGCAAAAATGAGGGAAATGAGCAAAAATGTGAATGATAACACACCGGAAACTTCAGCTGCATGCAGGAAGCCAATGTGAAGGAGAATGGGTGATGAAAATGGAAGTAATGGGTGAGTAATGGCTTGGGCATGCATTCCCCAACATTTACTTGCCCCACAAGTCAGAAAAACGTTTTCCAAAATATGATGACTTCTTCAATTCGAATTTCTAACTGCCATACTCTTCCCCATTCCCATGCATTAACTAACTCAACCATATTTTGGAAGAATTAAATGATTGGGCACAAAAGACAAAATGGGTATTGATGGTTTGATGGATTCTCCCTTTTACATTTGGCTTTTTCCCATTGTCCCCAAAGGTTAAATAATTCACCCTCCCCATTCCTTAGGAAAATCATGCCCTTTTCATTATGGTTGCATTGACATAGCTGGTTGTGGGTATTTTAATTAAAATGCATAATTACATGATGCCAAAAATTAGAATGTGCCGGCTAGCACGAAATACCATCCGCAACGATTTTAATCGCCATAGCATAAAATGTTAAATCAATGGTGGGGATTTTTCCTTTAGCTCCACACCATGATTAATTACAATATATACATCATATACATTTAATGCAAATGGGGTCAAAACCGGGGTGTTACACAAAGTGTTGCAATAGAAGAATCCACAAGCTTCCCTGTAGCTTAAACCTGCAAATAAGACTCCATTAAGGCTCCATGAAAGACCTGAGTGGACTCTCTAAGCACCAACTTGGATGGGAATCTCTCACCCTCGAAATTGGCTAAGGCAAGAAAACTAGTCATCCACTAGCTCTCACAATTCACAAATGACAATTTCTCAAATGATAAAATTCCATTCTATTGGTTTATTCCTGTATTTTATAAACATCCTTAGCCTCATAAGGTTCTCAATCCATCCATAAAATCAATCCAATTCGAATTTGGGTGTGGGCTCAATATTTTTCATGTGTCCTCCCTTTCCTAGCCTTCCATCTTCCCCCAATTTGAGTAGAAACCCATTGGGATTCTCCAAATCACATGAGAGCTCTCTTGGATGCTCTATTTCAACTTGACATGTCAGATATGTTAGATGTAAGCCTTCATATATGATTTGTGTCATAGGTGTCATAACATCTTCATCATTGTTGTCATAGAGCTAGGGAATCTAGTCTACATGTCTCACTAGCTCCAAAATGACTCTCCTTTCTCATGTAAGTTACATTTCTCCACAAATTTGACCTATGATGCATATGGCCAAATGTATTAACCTTATAAATCATCCAAGAACCTTTAGGTTTCCCATGGATTCTAAATTGCAAGAGGAGGTTTCCATTTGGTACCAAATTTCTAGCTTGTGTGGGTCCCACATTCTCCATGTGTCTTCATGATCAATTGCCACTTTGATTTTCCCTTGTATTTATTTATTTAGGTATTTTATTAAATATTTATGTCATTCTAATGTTCAAACATCATTTATTGTCCCCCTTATTCCATCTCCCAAAGCTTCCACCCCCAGCCTAGGAAACTGGTAATTTTCCTCCTTGGCAATCATTTGACCCTTAGCATCAATTTGACAAACTCTCATGAATATGACAAATGTGATTAGGCCATTATGAAATAATGAAAAATTTGGGACATGACATTAGCTGGGGAGACTAAGGATGCGCAAGACAAGGGGAAGTAGAAAGACAAAGAGAATAAGAACACCCATTTCAATCCTAAGGATAAGCAAAATCCTTTAGAAGGGTTCTCAGGTTCCAAGAAGGACAAGCACAATAATTTTGACAAGGCCAAGTTATCTTACTACAAGAGAGGAAATCATTTAGAGAATATGTGTATGAGGAAAACCATAGACTAGATGTCTAGTCTCCTTAAAGATAAAAATATTTCCCTTCATGAAGGGGCAGCGAATTTTGATGCTCAAAATAAGACTGAAGAACATGAGAGGTGCCATGCTCTGAAGGAATGCTTTTCTTAGTCACAAGATTTTCTCATTGATTATGGAGCCTCCAACCACATGGTCCTCCAAAGAATCACTCTCATCTCTAGATCTCTTTGGAGGACCAAGCATCCACATGGGAGATGACTCAAAAATCCCAGTTGTAGGGTAAGGTTCCATAAAATTTGAGCACGAAGTGCTCAAGAATGTGCTCTATGTCCCTTCCCTGGAAGAAAATTTGTTTTCTGTATACCACATGACTCATACTAGCTCACCTAAGCGAGTCACATTTGATCCTGACACAATAGACATATCAGAAATCTCTACTAGGAATTTGATAGCAAAAGGGGTTGCTAATCATGCCTTCAAGGCATATGAATTTTCTCACTTTCTTCCTAATTCATATTCTGGTGCCCTATTGACTCATACTAGTGAGACAAGAAATATTTGGCATGAAATATTTGGCCATCTGAATTTCAAATATCTCCAGTAGCTGCATAGTGAAGAGATGGTTGATGGATTTAATCTCATCAAGTCCTCTAAAGGTGTTTGTAATGTAAGTGTTATACCTAAATCCTGTTACCATCATGTGATGAGACCCTTAACTTCCATGTTTTCCCTTAATCCCAACACTTGGAGTGGAAACTTGCTATGTTTGTCAATTCTACTTGAAAAAACCTAGCACCGTGCATACCCTATGGATGATGAGTGGTACCTTGCTCAGCATCACCTATATCCTATTATAGAGAAGCGGTGACACTGCCTATGGTCTTTGGTCTTAAAGCGGTTCTCATCTAAACTGCTCTGTCATAAGGGAACAAAAGCGGTACCCTGGGTAAAATGGGAAAAAGAGAAGTTTCTCGAGGCTTCTAGAACTTGAGCCTCATGTCCTCCCTTATCCCTTTCATTATGGGTTAGTTTGAGCTCAAGATCCCCCATGGTAGGATCTTGGAGCCACCTCACCCACCATTCTCTCAACTATTCCTATCCATTGAGCCTTATAAATACAAGCTCATATCCATAGTTGAAGGGGAGAACTATAGAGGTATTATTATGCTGTTGGATTGACTACCTATTCCAAATCATTAGAGAGCATAGAGAGAAAAGTTGGAGCTTATGGGGATGAAGTGTTTGTCTTGTGGAGGGGATTTTCGACACTAAGGCAATGATTGTATGCTTCTCCATACATTCTTAATGCAAAGATGATTTCCGTCCCACATTACTATTGTTTTGATTTCACATGTATACATTCCTAGATTCCTTAGTCACTAGCATGGATAAGTAGATGATTTTCTGGTAGCTTTGATGTGCTTGTATGTTTGATATGTTTGTAAGTAAAAAGGTTCATAATCGAAACAATATTCCAGGTGTCTACAACATTCAGGGAAGGTCTTCATCCTTTCTTGTTCACTCATTTGTTCTGGATATGAACCATTCATACCAGAGGAACAACTTCTATCCACAGAAGCTGCAATATTCCTGCTAACAAATATGGCGACTTCGCTAGGGAACAGTGCAAATATTAGTTGATCTAATCTTCCTCAGTCCTTGAGCTCCTGTCCAAATCCAGGCTCCATCTCCAACCCTCTTCAGTCAGATCTGCCATTTGACTTAGTGAATTTTGGTTTGAAACTTTCTGATCTTTTCAGATCTGAACTATTTCGACTTTATATGCTCTTTTTTACTATCAATTCATCAATCTTTGCCTTGATTTGATCAATTTCTAACTTGATTTTTCGTTCTCCTTGTGTTTTGGATCTATTCAGGGAACTGCACATGTGCTATTGGCAACAAGCGGCGCCACCTCCTGAACTCTGTTAGCCATAAGCGATGCCATTGCCTGAATCCAGTGAGCAAGGAGCGGTTCTGCCTCAAAACCGCCTGTCAGCAGCTTCATCTATGTGGTGCCAGGTAGGCCCTGTTCCAGACTTTGTATTTTGATTTTTGGGTGTTTTTGGCTTGCTTTTTTATGAAAATGAATTTTATATTCTGCAGTCACTTTGGTTGTTGTATTCTTTCTACATTCAAAGAGAGTTTATGTTTCTTGCATTGGATTTTACATTATTTTCTTTGCTTGAAACCTCTTGCTCTTTTCTGTAGATATTATTCATTAGAATTGGAAATATACATTTCACTTTCTTGTGTATGCTTTGGTTTGTTTTGGACTTGGAATGCGTGAGTGATCCATGTTGTTTTGAGTCTTTCTTTGCTTGGGGAGATTTTTGTTTCCTTTTGCATGTTGAGTTTTTCAGTGCTTGGTAGGAAAGATTGGTTCTTCGTTTCCTTGTCTATTTCAAAGAGAAGTTTTAGTTTTCTCTCTCCTTTTCTTTATTCAAAAGCATTGTTGAATGCTTTTCTTCTTGTTTTGTGCATGATTGTTCGAAATTCTAGATCTTACTTTCATTAAGGAGAAATATTTGTTTTCATCTTTGCCTGCATAAGAGTTAGTTTTGTTTGGAAACGTTAGTGAAATCATCTTTCCATTAAGTTTTTATACATCTTTTTCAATCATGAAAATATAGGAAACATTTTTGGTTTATTTCTATTTGATGTTCTCTAGATCTCTTTTTTATTTGCCTTGAAGATTTTTGGGGTGCATTGATATTTCCCTTTTCGTTTGAAAAGATAGAATTGCATTTGCATTTGGGTGTGCATTTTTTGGAAGAAAAGTAAATCTCTCTCCCTCTCTTAGGTAGAATTTCATTGAAGAGGAAAACTTGCATTATCATATAGATCAGTGTGCATCTTCTTTAAATTCAAGTTTTCACTCCATGGTTCCACCTAAACGCACAAGATAAAATTAATGGTAGTCCTAGGTTAAAACTTTTAACAATTTGAGTGATAAGTTAGTGACGTGTTCGGGCATCCTAGAACGTAGGAGCTGTCGTTACTTTATCTGCACTACATCCTGGGACTCACGCAGTTATTCCACGTACCATCGGTATATCGAATGACCTTTCACGTACCCTTGAGGTATATAGAAAGGTACTTCACATACTTGATTGTATATCGGAAGGCCCCTTGTGAATGGTTGTGCATTAGACAACACTACTACCAATTTGAGCTCCCACATACCTTGCATATATTGGGAGATCCTTTTAGGAATCCTCAAACCAACTAAGTTAACCTTTTGGCCGTCTTGGCTTTACCGGCGAAGCAAGTAAAGTCTTGATAATCATGTGAGATTCCCGACTCTTATCCACTCCTTTCACATGTTTGCTTGTTGCTTTTAGTTTGAGTAGTACTTGCTTGTGCATGGTATTTAGGAGGTTTCTAGAGAGTTTAGAGATGGCATCCCAATCTGGGACTACCACTCAAGAGGTCCCTTTCCAAGGTGTACCTTTTGTATTCCCTCCAAGTGAAGGTATTGGTCCTCCCTTTATTGCCACTCTAAATATTCCTAGATTAACTATAGGATTACTGTTTTGGCTGTTTAATCCGGTAATTCCTGTTACACCTAATGTCTCAAACATCACCTCTCCTCTGGGAGAGGATCAAACTCAACCTAATCCCTCTACTTCTTCGTCGGTTGTTGCTTCATCACTTTCTTCTTCTTCGCTTGACCAAATCTCTATGGTTAGTAGTCATGTGGATAAGAAGAAGAAGAAATGGAAGGGTAAAAAGAAGAAGGATAAGAAAGAGAAAAAGCAGCAACCATCTTCTCTTGATGGTGCTCGTTCTAAGAGAACACTTGGAAAAACCAAGTTACCTTGTAAGCTTTGCAAGGGGGACCACCTTCTTAAGGAGTGTCCCGGTATCTCCCATGTACAAGAAGAGTGGTCTAAAAGTTCTAAACTATCTGTGTCATCAACCTCTGATTATCATGTTGAAGATACTCCTTCAACTAGTGACCCATTGGTAAAAGGTCGTAAGGGTAAAGTCTTGTATCCTTGTTTGATATGCAATGCTATGCATTGTAATTTCATTTGTCCAAGCATGGATGAAGCTTCGCATTGGTTGGAAAATATTACTGATCATCAACATGTGACTCCAACAAGTGATAATAAGTTATCCCTTGATTCCTCACTGGTTGACCAAGTGATCATTTTAGTTTCATCTATAATTGATCCCACTCTTCCTTCATACAGTGAAGTGGTTGAGTTGATGTCATTTCCACCCGATCCTGCTCTTTCATCAGAAAGTGTTAAGACTGAAGCAGTCTCTTTGACCAAATATTCATCTTGTTCTTCTCTTCCAGTAGAGAATGAACTGAAACCTGCCAAAGTTTTTATGCTTCATTCTGATTGTTCTCAACAAGAGGAAATTTTGTCTCTTTCGATAGAACCCTCTCCAACTACTGAGGTTATTTCCTTTGACTGGAGTAACCTAACAGAGTCTTGTCTTCATTCGAGTGTTCCTTTCCAAATAGTTGTGAATGTTACTGCTAGGTGGATACTTCGCACTATTGTTAACGAAGGGGCTTCTATTAGTATTCTATCCTCAACTGCTTGGAAAGCTTTAGGTTCTCCTCAGCTTTTGCCATCCACTGATCAACCACTGGATTTTAATCATAGAACTACTGCACATTTAGGGACCCTTCCTTATTTGCCTATTACATTAGGAGGGAAAAATGTCTGTATTGATGTTATGGTGGTCCAAGGTCCTTTAGATTTTAATCTACTCCTTGGACATGATTATGTGTACACCATAAAATCCGTAGTGTCCACACTCTTTAGAGTTATGCATTTTCACCATGATGGGAAGATTGTGACCATTGATCAACTTTCCTTTGTTACACCTGACCATCGTGTGAATCCTAGTAATCAGACTACCCTGAATGTGCCGCATGTTCTTGTGTTTCCTTTCGCTTCTTCTAGTTAGCTTCTTCCCGTCATAGGTAAAATGGGGGGCATGTCTCTAGTCTATGGACATCATAATGGAGCTAAGCTGCTAGCTTTTATGTAATGGGGGAAACCTACCAACCTCTGGATATCATGTTTGGTGGGAGCTGGATTGAAAGCACAGTTTACTTTTGGTTTCAAGCTCATTAACAAATAAAACCACTTCTTAAGCATAGTTTACCTTTTGGTTTCAAGCTTGCATAAAAATGAAACCATGTGGTGAGCAAAGTTCCCATTCTATGTCAAGCTCGATAAAAAATGAAGCAGGTTTTCTTGAGCATAGTTCATTTTCTATTTCAAGCTCGTTAAAAAATGAAGTGGGTTTCCTTAAGCATAGTTTACCTTTTGGTTTCAAGCTTGCATAAAAATGAAACCATGTTCCAAGCATAGTTACCTTCCATTTCAAGCTTGTGTAAAAATGAAATAGATCCCCTTCCCTTGAGTCGAGTCTTCACTTTATTGTTAGAACTTGAACCTTCTTTTCACCTGCTTGATTCTCATTCTTCCTACCCCCCCTGGTGAACATTTTCACATTAGTAACTAGGTTTTTAGGTTGGGTATGGAAGAAGAATCGTCAAATGAAATGAAGCTTGGGGGCATGTCGAGCCACTAGCAACCATGCTATGGGTAAGCTTCACTAGCAATCATGCTGGGGGCAAGCTTCCAACCTCTGTATATCATGTTAATGGGATTTTTTCAAGCATAGTTTACCCATTGGTTTCAAGCTTGCGTAAAAATGAAACCAATCTTCGAGCATTCTTTCAAATTATCTTCGAGCTCGTTAAAAATAGTAAGATGGTGTTGAGCTTACTTTTCATTTTTCATGCTCTGTTTAAAACATGAAATTTGGTTTGAGCTTAGTTTATTACTTTTTCATGCTCTGGATTCAAACATGAAAAAGTATAATGGAGTCTCATTTAAACTCTTTTCGGACTCTTAAAATGTGAAAATATAGTCGAGTACTTGTCTTCTTCATACTCATAAAAGTATTTGAAGAGTCATCTCTCCGATGGTAGGTTATCTCTTTTTCAGTTCGGATAGAGTATTTACGAAAAAGGAACACTCCATCCATTCATGATTGGAAGAGTTCTCTAAGGTATTATTTTATACTTTTTCATGCCTTAGGGACTAAATCATATGAAAAAGGACCCCTTTGGAGTTTTCTTTAGTTTGTTCAGACTCTCTAAACATGAACTAGACTGAGTTTTCTTTCATTGGACTCGTTAAAATTAAACATTGAAAGACCCTTTTTTGGGAACAAACCCCTCCTCTCTCAGGTCCGTAAAACATATGAGTTTGGACTTGTCTTCGGACGATCTATAACGAGTGTTTGTTACCCTCTTTGAACTCGTAAAACCAAAAAGAAGCACTCATCAATCATGATGTGGAAAATGGGAAGGGAATCATTTTGCAAATAAATGGCAATAGTTTGTCATTACCTTTGAACATGGCACTTGTCTGCATATCATTTCAGTCAATTGGGTATTCAGCTGATTTCCATGACGATCCACTTTCATGAGTCATGTCACTCCTTTGAGTCTTTCAAAAGAATTCATTGTTCACCGTCGTACTGTGTGTTTGTCTGGTTTAGTCATGTTACCAAGTATTTTGTCGTGCCGCCTGATGTTCAAAGGGAAGTTGAAGAAGTTTTACCTTTGCAATCAAAAGAGTCTCTGTGTCAGTAATTTTAAGTCAGTTTATGGTTACCTCATCCACATCATTCCAGAACTATGTTTCGAGTTTCATGTCGTTGATGTGGGACTCATCATGGACCTCCTTTGATGAGACTATTTCCATCGACATCAGCTCATTATCCGAGAAATAGTCTTAGAAACAAGTTTAGTACCTTGAGATATGTATGCCTTAATGAAAGATTCTCTTTCTCTCAACATAGGTTCACATCATTGACCTTTGATCAATAGAGTCTACTGGGTGTTTGACATCAAAACATCTATTCACACTTAGTATATTGTACTAGGGTACCTTGGGAATCATTGACATCAATGGTGATCTCCCTTGCACTTGTTAACGGTTCACATCATTGGCTGGTAATCAAGTGGTTTCTACCATATTTGACTTCAGATCATTGTAATCACATGGATATAATCGTACTTTGTGGAAGACGAGACGAAGACCCTGGGTATTTGTTTAGCACTCATTGCTTTCCCCAGGTTGTGATGGAGTTTGGTATATCTAGCATGGATCCACATTTGTATGGTCGTGGCTATGCTCAAATTTGTGTCTATATGACATAGATCTACATTGTATGTTCAATATCTATGTCCAAGTTTGAGTACTCTATCACATGGATCTACGATGTATTCTAGTAGCCATGCCTGTTTATTCTTCTCATGTATTTGCTTTGTATTGGTCCGCATCCATGAGTTGGTTACGTTTGTCTATGATTCAAAAGTATTGATGTACTACAGATGCCTACTAGACGACATTCTTCGACTGAGCTGACATTTTCACCTCGAAGTGACAACTTGTTCTCTGAAAGCTCTCACTTATCATATCCCTCTAAGTCTCATGCTTTGGTGGGCATTATGTTATACCTAAATCCTATCACCATATTGTGATGAGACCCTTAATGTCCATGTTTTCCCTTAATCCCAACACTTGGAGTGGAAAATTGCTCTGCTTGTCAATTCTAATTGAAAAACCCTATCATCGCACTTACCCTGTGGTTGATGAGCGGTACCTTGCTCAGCACTGCCTGTATCCTGTTATAGAGAAGTGGTGCCACTGCCTATGGTCTTTGGTCTTAAAGCGGTTCTCATCTCAACTGCTCTGTCATAAGGGAACAAAAGCAGAACCCTGGGTAAAATGAGAAAAAGAGAAGTTTCTTGAGGCTTCTAGAACTTGAGCCTCGTGTCCTCCCTTATCCCTATCATTATGGGTTAGTTTGAGCTCAAGATCCCCCATGGTAGGGTCTTGGAGCCACCTCACCCACTATTCTCTCAGCTATTCCTATCCATTGAGACTTATAAATACAAGCTCATATCCATAGTTGAAGGGGAGAACTATACAGGTATTGTTATGCTGTTGGATTGACTACCTATTCCAAATCATTGGAGAGCATATAGAGCAAAGTTGGAGCTTATGGGGATGGAGTGTTTGTCTCGTGGAGGGGCTTGTCGACACTAAGGCAACGGTTGTAAGCTTCTACATACATTCTTAATGCAAAGCTGATTTCCATCCCATATTACTATTGTTTTGATTTCACATGTATACGTTGCTAGATTCCTTAGTCACTAGCATGGATACGTAGATGATTTTCTGGTAGCTTTGATGTGCTTGTATGTTTGATATGTTTGCAGGTACATAGGTTCATAATCGAAGCAGTATTCCAGGTGTCTACAACATTCAGAGAATGTCTTCATCCTTTGTCATTCACTCATTTGTTTTGGATTTGAACCATTCAGACCAGAGGAACAACTTCTGTCCACAAAAGGTGCAATATTCCTGATAATAGTAATCTCCCAAAGAAAAGGTATGAGGTTGGGAAGGAAATAAGAGTTGCCTTTGTTCTTGACCTAGTTCACAATGATGTCTCCATACCAGTGCCCACAACATCTACAAATGGATCCAAATACTTTCTGACCTTCATTGATGACGAATCAAGGTATTGCTGGATCTACTTCCCCAAGCAAAAGTCTGAGTTGTTTGAAACCTTTAAAAATTTTAAATCCTTGCCTGAGAACACCCTTAGGAAGAAAATCAAAGAAACGAGATCAAATAATGGAGGAGAGTATGATAAAAGAGAATTACAGCAATTGTGTGCTTCAATACGTATTCAAATGAAACACTTAGTCCCATACACACCACAACATAATGGTGTAGATGATAGGAAGAACATATATCTCAAAGAGATGGCTATATGCCTTATTGAAGAAATAAATCTTCCTCCATATCTATGGGTTGAAGTAGTTAATGATGACTCATACATATAGAATAGAGTTCCTCACAAGTCAGTTATTGGGTTCACTCCTTTTGAAGAATTGACGGGACATAAGCCCAATGTCTCACATCTGAGGGTTTCTGGATCTAAGGCATGGGACAAAATTCCTACTGACAAGAGGAAATCCTTCCAAGCTCAAAGTAGCAAATGCATACTGTTGGGATATGTAGATGATGCAAAGGCATACAAACTCATGGATATTGCAATGAAAAAGTGCTTCATAGAGTGTAGTGTTCAATTTTAAGAAGATTAGGTGCATGATCCATAGCCAACTAAAGAAGGTATAGTTACTACACCAACTCTATTTGCATATAATGATGTCTTTACTAATATTTCGGATTCAGAGCCCGAAGAGGAGGATCAATATGATTAAGATATTGATGTTGAGAATGAACCTCAAGTAGATCTAGATCCAGCACTTTCTCCCACTCAAAGGCCTAAATGGTCCCAAAAGATCATTGAATTTGTTGGGAATAGTGATGGGAATCTAGAAGACAGAAGAAGGACAAGATCTCAATATTAGGATGAAAACCTTGAACTCTGCCATTAATACCCACTTCTCCCTGAGAGGTTATTTATGATGAATGGGTATGATCCCCAGTTTTATAGAGAGGCTTTCCATTATCCAAGGTGGAAGGTAGCCAAGGTTGATAAGTTTGATTCTCTACAAGACAACAAGACTCAGGATATTATCACTTTGCCTCTTGGGAGGAAGTTAGTATAGTGAAAATGGATCTACAAGACCAATCTAGTAGCAGATAGAACCACTACCAAGTACAAGGCTCTATTAGTAGCAAAGGGGTACTCACAAGTCCATGAGATGGACTACAATGATACATTTTCTCCTATTGCAAGAATGGACTACATAAGGCTAGTCTTGGCCATTGCAACCTCAAAGAGGTGGGAGGTACATCACATGGATGTGAAGATTTCCTTCCTCCATGGTGACCTAGAAGAGGGTATCTATATGAAATAGCCCGAGGGGTACACTGAAGATTCCTCCATAAATTGAAAACTGAGGAAATCTCTCTATGGGGTCAAGAAATCCCTAAGGGAATGGTATGAAAAGATGGATCACTACCTAATGTCATGGAAATTCTAGAGGAGTAATTCTAACTACAATGTCTACATGTAGTAGAAATGGGGCTCGTTACTGTTGATTGTTCTTGTCACATCGCCTCCTATCCGAGAGGATGTGAACTACGACACTGGTGCTATCATTTAAGCGGGGATCTAAGCCCCATGAGAATAAACAATACAAATGCATTGAACATAAATGATTTACAGAAAAAATGCAATCTACAGTGGAAGAAAATACATTAATTCAAGCATTCAACATGTTCATCATAATTCATTAAACAATTACAGTTGCAAAGGTTAAGCACAAGAGATACTTATCTTGAGAAGAAGCTTCCCCACAACTAGCTATGTTGCTGCAATGTTCCACCCAACCATAGGACATCGTGCTCCTCAATCTCTCAGCACCACTACCACCCCCGAGCTGGGCATGATTTACACAAGGAACTAGGGAACACAGACTCATACACAGCAAGAACATACACCCATAGTCAAGCCAATAACAGATGGGTTCCTTGAACTTACTCATCCAAGCCAACTCAAGAATGACCTTCTCAGAAAAATACAAGTTCTGGGTATGGAAAAAACTGTCCTGGAAACCAAATTCGATAATGGTGAATGGGGAAAAACGACCCAGGGTGAGAAATTCATTTTAGAAATGTTCTATGGGCTTCACGTGGGAAAAAACGAACCCTCAGAATCCCCCAATTTGTGGACCTATTCTCCCATTGACTGTGCAACACCAAAAATGAAATTTCCCAACCGTATGAAGGAGGAAACAACAGAAAATCATCCAGGAGATATCTCAGCCATTGAATATTAACAAAGCAACTTCCTAGCCATGGGGAAAATAAAGGAAACTGATGCAACATGAGGAAAAATGCCCCAGATCTCTAGAAAACGCATGAGAAAGTGAGGACGTGAATGCTTGATGGAATGGGAAGACGTCTTTGGGTTTTTACTTGTCCAGGAAGTCAAAACACATTTTCCAAAATCTGATGGCTTCTCTAATTAGAATTTGGACTGCCATACTCTTCCCATCCCCAAGCATTAACTAACTCAACCACTTCTGGCAGAAATAAATGATTGGCACAAGAAGAAAAAATGGGTAGTTGACATCTTGATGGGTTTTCCCTTTGACATTTGGCTTTTTCCCATTGGCTCAAGGGTTTGAATATTCCCCCCTATTCCTTAGGAAATCATGCCCCCATCTCTTTAATGTTGCATTGAAATAGCGGGTTGTGGGTAATTTAATTAAATTGCATATGTACATGATGCCGAAATTATAATGTGCTGGTGTAGCACGAAATATCATTGGCATCGATTTTAATTGCCGAAACGTAAAATGCTAAATCCATGGCAGGGCCTATGCCTTGAGCTCCTGTTGTAAGGGATTATGCACCTAATAATCATTGGTCGGGGGTTACCAACATACTCAAACACTTGCAGACAATTGACTTCTAAAGTGCAGAATAGGAAATAGGAGGGTTAGAAGAACTTACTTGTTAAACGAAGTTCGATCATTGCTAGTCCTCTTCCAATCTGCTCCACTTCCAAAGTCTTCAAGGTTCACTCCTCTTTCACCCGTTCAGAGACAATCTTCCAGATACAAAGTGATTCATATATATATATTAACAGGTTAGATAAATCAAATATGAAATACTGAAGCATAAAAAATTATCAAACCAAGATATATGAGACACATGTGGAAGAAGTAATCTCTTTATTATCGATAATGAGAAAGTTCAGAGTACAACCAAACGTCTGAGACAAGGACTCCTCTGTCACCAAAGGATTCTGAGTTTCACTGCTCCAAAGACTTCTGTGAACAATCCACCAGCATAACTTTGCTCTTCAAGTGTAAGTCCCTACAACCTTCCCCAAGGCCTGTATTTATATGGGTGAAATAAGGCAGTTCTCAAAGGTTGGGGAAGTTGTAGCAGTTAGGGAGATTAAGTAAAATGACTTAACTAAACTCCCATTAGTGCATGTTTTTATGTTTTCATGTTAAGAAGCACATTCGCGGGTATGTAGTAGAGCAGCCTGCGAATGACTCGTGACTTTGTATAAGCGCAACCCGCGAATACATGGATTCGCGACTTGCTGTAAAGGAGACTCGCAAATGATGTGTGAGTTGTCTAAAAAGAGAGTCGCGAATACATCCCAACATGGCAAAATGGCAAAGTAACTAGCTGGATGAAGGTAGAATGTATTTCATGACAAGCCAAGCTATAGTGTTAAGGGAAAACCTCTATCCATAAGTGTCCTTTGGTGTGCCGACATGAGGGATATCGGCACTCGGATGGAGAGGTGCCACTCAGGTGTATAAAAAATGCCCCCTAATGTGTGAGGTCAGAGGGGAACGATGGTCGAAATACATTATAATCTTTAACTCTGGAGAAACTCAGAAATCCAATGGAGCAGAGAGAGTACCTGAAACAAATACATAATAATGTGATATACAAAGTTACATCTGAGGATGCTATGTTCAATTTACTGGAACACTAGCTCCTTTACAAGATTTGATTACATCATATGATACGGGTAGAAACCATGTATGTTACAAAGGTGGATCAAAACCACAATACAATAATGATGAGTCTTCAAAGATCTGGGAGCTGGATATCAGAATAGAACATGGTCTTGCACAGCTTAGTCCAAAATGAGGGACTAAGGTCTTCATAAAGGATCCCAAAGAACCAGTACAATCCAAGCCATGTGAATAAGGGTAAGCTGAAGTCGAACATGGAGAGGATTCAACAGTTTGTCAACCAATAAGTGATAATTGACAACTGAAGCAAAGGAATTCACCAATGATGAAAGTGAATCCAGAGGTACTATCGTCAAAACTCTAGGTCTTCATCATTAGGAGGTGCTGAAACAGAACCATACTGTGATAAGGAAGGAAATGGATCCTCCAACAGATCACAAGAGTGACTAGGAACTGGGCAAAAGAAGGGAGACACAAGTAAAGGGATAACATATATAACAATGATGGGATCAGGTGATAGGTCAGACATTGAGTATAGTCCTTGAACAGTGAGCACGACACAGGGATGACCCAAGGCAGCATACAACGGATAGATAGAACAACTAGACTTATCTGTCATGTAGGAGACATGATCAGATTCCCCAGGTATAATGGACAAGAGGAGGAGTCAAAAATCAAAGTGATAGCTCAACACAAGTGCATACTGAAACATGGATATTGGAAAGCAAAGAGTGCTATGTTCAAGGATGACATGCTGCCATTACTAAAAACAAGAGAAAACTTCTTCCTTACCTTCCCTGTTAAGTTTTAACGAGTCCAGGAAAGTAAACTCGGTTCCCTCTTCATTTTTTAACAAGCTTGAAGAGATGGGAAAATAATGCTTGATACACTGATCCGTGGATTTAATGAGCCCGAACTAGTACATGCTCATGCGGTATTTTCACATTTAGAGAGTCTGAAAATGCCAAAGAAGACTCCAGGGGGGTCCTTTTTCGTCCAATTTAGTCTCCTAAGGCCGAAAAAGTATAAAACAAACCACAGAAGAACTCTCTTAACTTCCGAAGAAGAAAAGGTGAACCTTTTTCTTACTTAGTCGGGAAGGTCCGAAAAAGGTTAAATTACCATCTACCCAATGCTCCTTCCAAAACAACATAAAATAGCTTGAGTTTTACGAGTGTGAAGGAAAGCAAGATCACTCGGAAAGATCCATTTGGTTATGAGAAATGGGGCTTACAACAATAAACTCGTTGCTTTTTTCTTGAGTGTTTAACGAGCATGACAAAGACACAAAGTACACTCGGAATCTTTTTCATGTTTCGGTCCAGAGCACAAAAAAGAGAAAACTAAGCTCAAACCGGGTGTTCCTTTTCCGTAAATTTAGTCCCTCAGGTCCGGAAAAGTGATAAACCTATACCTGAGAATACTCTTCTCAATTCCGAAGAAAAGAGAGTGATCCTTTCTCGTATTATTCCACATGGTCCAAGAACGAGATAACCTACCACCAATGCGGATGCCCATTCACATATTCTTAACGAGCTTGAACGGACGAGATAAATCGGCAGTCAAGTCTATTTTTAAGGAGTCAGACCTGGGCCTAAAGAAACTCCATAAGGTTGGGGAGTCCTATAAAGGGATAGCTTGTAAAAATAGATTCATAAGAAGCTCTATTTGGCGTGAAAAATAGCTATGAGGGAACCCCTGGGCCTGAAACAGTGACGGAATGAGTACCAAAGGATGGCAATGGCATATAAGGATGATACTCATGAAAAGGGATCCTAGCCACGGAAGAACAATGGTAGAGACAAGGGACTAATGGCTTAAAATACCATAGTCCGTGGCAAAAAATGTTGATTACTAAGGTTAATGTGGAGTGATAAAATGCCAACATGTGTTGGAAAGAGAAAAAACCACCCTATAGAAGCATCAACACTTTGTAAAAGTAGGTAAACCTGTTCCAAGGCACAAAGAGGGTGATATTAGTCAATTGACATTTCAAACTATATAAAAAGACCCACTTTACGAAATATTATTTCTATAAATAGTTTGAAAATTAAAACATTTCATACCATTTGCACTTTTTGAACCAAAAAGGAAAGTTTACCCTCTATCTTTGATCGATCACCATGGACAATTGGACCATTAGATTCAGAATCCGTCAGCTTCAGGTAAATCTACACCCTAAGCTCTTCAATTTGATCCAAACAAATTTTTAATTTAATGGTTAATTCAGTATTTTTCATCAACCTAAATTATGGCAAAATGCATTTGCAGGTTGCAAGGCATGAAAGTCACGAATGCGCATTTCATTCGCGAGTTGCTCAACAGGAAAGTCGCGAATGACTCACGACTTGTCCCAATGGACAGTCGCGAATGCTGCGCAATAGGGAAAAGCTTTACAAATATGCAAAATTTTTTAAAATTTTATGATGGAATACTGAATCAAATTATGTGTTTTTGTTAGGAAAAATATGGTGCTGGAGTGGAGAGAGAGGGAACATGAAGTGATGAATCAAGCAGCTCTCCAAAGCCCGCCTACTATCCAAGAATTGAGGACTAGTGGGATTCTCAAGTTCTTTTGCACATCGCCCATGCGGGCCAATGTCTGCATATTAGAGTTCTTAGTCTATTACTGGGACCATGACCTGGGGATGTTCAATATCCAAGGTGAGACTTTGGAGCTTACCATACAAGACATCTACTTCATAACTAGGTTGTCACAACGGGGAGCACCAGTGAACCTGGAAGGCACTGGCAGGGGTGGAGACCCCTTGAGTGCCCAGAACTATGTCGATGTATTCTGCAGGCCGGGTACTCAAAAGAAAGGCAGCAGCGTTCTCATTGCAGATATTCAGGATCTTACACTTCAGGTATTGGCCAGTACTATTGTGAGACTTTCAGGGTCAACAGGGTTGCATATGGCCACCAGGACTTAGATGAGAGTGGTGGTGGACTACTTTAGAGGTACTCTATTTGATTGGTGTACAGGAATTGCCCCCATAATGAAGAGGCAATTATCCGACTGTAGGAGGGGAAGACGGAAGAAATTCGGCTATGCTAGTATACTGGTAGCGTTCTTCTTTGAGAGAGTGCCAGCTATGAGCCTTGCTATACCATTACAGGTCCGTCATCCATGGCAGCCGAGGCTGAGCCGGTGGGGAGATATCTTCCTCCGTCAAGGAGGAGGAGACGTAGTACATAGCATGTATGATGATGATTTCTATACATGGTGGGAATCGCAGGTGCTGGCGTTGGAGCAGTTTCCATACGCCAGGTTAGATTTCCAAGGTGATCCCGACCTAGTCCTCCCTCCAGGAGGAGCATGGGGAGAGATGGGTAAGTATTTTTTATTTTTTATCATTATCAAATTTTTATGGATTTTCAAATGATAGGATATATACATATGCACAAGTCTAAACCCTATTTATGTGTCAAAATGTAGATATTGGACCGGTCCGCCCTGAAGGGAACCCACGTACCTTTGTACGTCCTATTGCAGGGGGAGACCTAGGATTGATCAGAGTACTCGAGATGAAGCTAGGCAGGCTGACCGAGCGAGTACCTACGATACGGATAGAGCACCTCCTTGTAGCTATGCAGGAGTTTGTAGTTGGGGTTCCACCGGCCTGGCTACGTCTTTTCAGACGGGTAGCTAGGGCAGTACTTGTCTACAGAGATGCGGTGGAGGCTACCGAAGCCGAGGAGGTTGAGGAAGCCAGGGGGCATAGAGATCACGGGGACCAAGGAGGTCCCAGTGGCCATGGCAGGCAGGCTTAGTTCTAGGGCATTTTGATGGATGATGATCCACATTTTTGTATATTTTGTACATGACGGGATCTACAGATCAGACTCGATCTATCTATGACAGATATTTACATATCTATATATATATTTGTGTTTGGTTGTCAGCTTATTTACAAATGTTTCTTATATGTTTGCTGTATATTTTATAAAATGCATGTGAGATGCTAGTCCAAAATATAATTAGCATATGCATCAGTTAATGAATTTTGGTTTCGTGGAATGTGATTGAAAGTAATTACTTCAAAAATGTCTTTCCAATAAACGAATTTGCATAAACTGATGTAACAATGTAATATTACGCACCTGATAAGCTCGATTGAGCTAGGAAACAAACAACTGAGAATCCAAACGGACTTCAAGCTAGGTAATGCCTCGTGACAAAGCATCCCATAGGAGCTCAATTACAGCCCTGTACTCAGCAACATTATTAGAAGCAAGACCTAGACAAGCGTCTCCCGCGGCAACAAGCTATCCTGAGGGGGAATAGATGACCCATGCTACCGAAGCCAGGTTACAAGTGTGACGACTGGCGCCATCAACGAAATCTACATACATCTCGGAAGACATCTGCAACAACCAGCAGATAGTATAAAAAACGAAACTGACAACCTAATGTACATAAAAATACATACACTAATATAAAAGAAAAAGTGCCAAGCCTAAGCATAGTACTTCTTCAGGTAGAGCCCATTTCTAGGCTCAGGAAGCTTATTCCCATCATAATCCACTAATTCATATGTGCCTTGACTCAAAACTTTAGACACAACATAGGGTCCTAACCACATAGCCTTGAATTTTCCTGCCCCCAGAGGTTCTTTATCTTGGTCCCAGAGCAAGACAAGTTCCCCTTCAGAGAAAACCCTAGGTTTGACCATTTTATCGTATTGAGATTTAACCCTATTCTTATGAGCCTGATTTGCAGTTAACGCATATCTACGTTGTTCATCAAGGTGTTCTAAATGGAGAAACTGTTCCTCAAGCTCAGTCGTGTCAGGTAGCACATGAATAGCTATCTGCAAGGATGGGATTTCGCATTCAATCGACGTAATAGCTTCCACCCCGTGAACGAGTTGGAAGGGGGAAAAACCCGTAGCAGTATTTACATTGGTTCGATAAGCCCAAAGAGCAGGATATAACACTATGTGCCAATTCGAGCGGGATGCATCAATAGTACGTTTAAGGATAGTTTTTAAAGTCTTGTTTACAGCCTCAACCTGAACATTTGCTTGCGGATAATATGGAGAATAATTCTCTTGTCGAAATCCGAGCATGGTGGTCAGTTCTGTCATCATGTGATTTTGGAAATGACTGCCATGGTCAGTGACAATCACTTTGGGAATACCAAACCTAGCAATAATCTGATTAAACATGAAGAAAGCTGCTGTTTCCCCATTGTCTTTGAAAGTAGGCATTGCCTCTGCCCATTTTGTGAAATAGTCAACAACGAAAAATGATGTATTTATGCCCCCCAGCCGAGGCTGGGTTGCATGTCATATAATCGATCCCCCATTTCATGAAGGGGCCTACCGAGACAACAGGAAACAAGGGAACAGGATGTGACCGCATTTTTCTGGTGTAAAGCTGGCATGGATGACAGCGTTTGACTGCTTCCACACAATCTTTAAAGATGGTGGGCCAGAAATACCCGACACGTAATATCTTCTGGGCCATTGCTAACCCAGATAAATGACCCCCACACGCTCCGCTATGGGAATCATTTAGGACAATATCCGCTTCCTCATGAGTAAGGCAATGACGCAAGATGAAATCTACCCCTCGTTGATATAATGTATCTCCTATAATGAGGTAGTTTTTAGCATGAAGGCATAATTTGCGTCGGTCTTCCCTAGAGTAAGCGGTAGGATACTTCAAAGTCTGGAGATATATAAGAATATCTCCGTACCAAGGATTAGAGGTAGATATGAGGAAGATGTGCTCATCTGGGAATGAGTCATCTTCAATCGCTACATCTTCTTCCGTAGGGAATACTGCTATAAGCTCAGCAAAAACTAAGGACTTTTTGGATTTAGCGGATTGGAAAACCAAGTCAAACTCTTGGAGAATGACTATCCACTTATTGAATTCCCCCCCAACAATCCGTTGGGATAAAACATATTGGAAAAGGGTTTACATCTGCCACTACAGTAGTGGTCCTCAGTAAGATGTAGTGCCATAACCTCTGTACAGCATAAACAGCTGCTAAGGATAACTTCTCGACGTGGGAGTACTTAAGCTCAGGCCCAACCAGAGCACGGCTAAGGTAATAAACAACATGCTCAATGAGCCTGTCATCCTCCTGAACTAGCACTACCCCAATGGTAGACTCTGACGCGGCCAGATATAATATAAAATCCCTAGAATAATCTGGTGGGCGTAATAAAGGAGCCGACAACAAGGCTTTCTTCAATGCCTTGAACGCGAGTTGTGCAGTTTCATCCCATACAAATGGGGTGTCCTGTTTAAGCAGGTGCATGAAACCTTTAGTGATTTTGGCATAATTAACGATAAAACTTCAAAGGAAGTTAGACTTTCCTTATAGACTCTGAAGTTGCCTACGTGAACGAGGAGGAGGCAGATTTACAATGGCCTCAACTTTTAAAGGATCCACCTAAATGCCCCTACTCGAGACAATGAATCAAAGCAATCTTCCTGATTCGACGCAGAAAACACACTTGTGGGGATTCAAGCGAACTTTATAGTATCTGCATCTCTCAAAAATCAACCGTAAATGATCTGGATGCTGTATCCTCTTGCGAGAATGAGCAGGCAGATCATCAAGGTAAGGATCGACAATGGATTTTATGTTGTGAAAAGCAAAGTTCATGGCTCGTTGAAAGGTTGCCCCTGCATTTTTCAATGCAAAGGGCATTTTTCTATACGCAAATGTACCCCAAGGGAAAATAAAACAGTTTTATGCTGGTCTTCCATTTTGATTTGGATTTGATTGTAGCCAGAGAAACCATCCATAAACGAGAATACCTCACTACCCACACATGCATCTATGATCTGATCAATAAACGGTGTGGGGTAGTTGTCCTTAGGACAGGCTTTGTTAAGGTCTTGAAAGTCCGTACAAACGGGAATAGTCCCTTGCTTTTTATCAACAGGAACTGGGTTGGACACCCATTCAGTCAAAGCTATGGGATATATAAAACCTACTTTCAACAGCTTTTCAACCTCTGCCTTCATAGCCGTCGCTTTACGTGGGTCCACGTGGCGTAATTTTTGCCGGACTAGTTTGGCATTAGGATAGGTTGGGATCTCATGTTGAACAATAGATGGATCAATTCCTGGCATTTTCTCATATGACCAGGCGAAGATATCGCGGAATTCCTTGAAAAGGGTAGTATAAATGGCAATCTCCTCCGGAGAGCAGTTTGCACCTATATAGATATTTTCCACGACATCTGGTTTGATAGAGATGTTGATCGGTATAGTGGCAGAAATGTTTGCCATATTCCCCTCGGCAAACACTCCTTCCCTAGGTAAAGGGTTGACAGGTGCATCAACATCATCCGATAGTCTCACATGAAACTCTTGGTTTTCTATCTTGCTTAGCTCTGGAAGGAAATAAGATCGGTGATGAAGATCCTCACATATCTTATCACGTGCACACATAGCTTCCAAAATAGCTTCATCGAAAGGTAAAACGGTGTCTAAGCAATCTATGGAATGTAAAGAGTTTTCCGCCCATGCGAGCATATAGACTTCTTCCAGATCATCCGAGACTGTGAGAGGATCTGGAATGGGATCGATAGTGGTTTGGGTAATAGCTTGATACGCCACTTCCACTGTAGATAAGGGCACTTCCGGTTCCTGAGGGGTTGGGAGGACCCAAGGATCAGTCCTATCGACCACCGAATCAATGGACTTCCCTACAGCAGTCGAACCGATATAAAGGACTGGAGATGGAATATCGAATGTGCCCATCAATGATGCGTACATTCCAACCCCCAAGCTCTGTGCAGCAGGTTTGGCCTGATCAACCAATGGCACAGTGGAATCTTTACACTCTAGGCGGCCTTTTCGGGTAAAATCAAGTTGGTCAATAGTGACCACCTTGCTCTCATGTGGAAAAAATACGACACGAAAGACAGCAGATGCAACAGCAGACATTGCATAAGTCCAATTCCTACCCAGAAGCAAATTGTAGTCCAACAAAGCATCAATCACTTCAACTTCAATAGACACTGCTTTTCCAGCCAACTTAATCTCAAAAGCTGGCAGGATACCATGTGGACGGAAGGACCTTCCATCAAAAGAAGTAAGTAAAGTGGTTGATGGGACCAGCTCTGGGGATCCAAGAGCTTTCCAACAGGCCAGGGACATAACACAAGTAGAGGCTCCCTCATCAACAACTGCTCATCCAATGGTCTGATCACCATGGACAACATCTATCGATAGAGCTACATGGTAAGGGAGGCGAATTTTAACATCAGAGAGATGAATTTTCGTTGTGAGACTCGAAGAGTCCATGCTACCTAAATATGCTAAGAGGGCATCCCGCTGGGTGGGACAGCTCTATAGCACCTCCAAAGCTGACATTGCACAAGGAGTCTGAGCCAAGTCTTCAACCACTGAGAAGTTAGAAGTGGCTCTGGCATTTGGGTTATGCAAAGTCTTCTTAAAGACACCTTTGGGTATCTTTGGCATTATTTCCGCAGGTTTTTCTATAGTGAGAGGGTTGGAAGATTCAACTACAGCTTTACCCTTCTCATCGGTCTCTTTCTCATAGTTTTTGTTCCTGGTTTGTAACAAAGTTGAGGATCTAACCATGTTGATATAATTAGGGTCAGGGGCAGCTTGAGTGCCCCCTGCTACGGTAGAAGCTGAAGTAGAATTCTGCCCTTAGGGAAACAGATCCTTCAGGAAAGTCGGTGGTTGAGCTTGGAGCAGCTTCTGAGCTTGTTCCATGAGGGGACAAAGATGAGTAAGGTGGTCCCCTTGGCACAACTTACAACGGAACTTGACCTTCTTCTTTTCCTTTTTGCCCCCATCAGCATTGTTTGCGGGCTTTGGCTTGTTTTGATTTTGGTTTCCCTCTCCCTTTTTACCTTTCTTCTTCTTCCCGCCGGGCTGCTGATTTCCCTTCGAAGAGGTTTGTGCAAAAACATTTGCATTTTGGGAGGAGGGGGCAGCCTTTGCTGCCTCTGTCCTAGACTGTTTGACAGACAATTGGTGAAGTTGTTTTGTCAAAGACTCTATAGTGGGAGAGTTTATGGACCCAACCACATCATCGACATGGGGTCCAGGCTTGGGTTTCTCGGCCTCATGGGAAGGCCTTTGTGCCTCAGGGATAATTTCATATAGAATCCCAGACTGTGAATAAATCAATTCCAACTGCTGGGCCCTGAGTATGGCTTCTTCTTCACTAGTCACTCCTGATGTGGAAACATCCTTAGATATGTATGGCAACAATGGCTTAAGGAACCACTCTAATAGAAACTCAGGAGCGATGGTAGCTTTGATAAGACTCTTTCGCCTCCTCCACTCTTAGATATGATCCGAGATGTGGGTTGCCTTGTTTTTTCTGAAATTAGACAACAAATCCGTTCTGAAATCGTAATGGACCGAAAGCTGAAAGCGGCTGAGGAAAGCACTAGCTAGGTCCCAGAAACTACTAAAATAAGCAGAAGGTAGCTCAATGTACCATTTTTCCACAGTGCCAGTCAAGGTCCTCTGGAACAACCTCAATCTCACCGAATCTTCATTCAATGAGTTGGAAGAACACCATAAATGGAAGGTGGTGGCATGAGCCCCAGGATCTTCACCAGCCTTACCTTCGAACTTAGGAATGTCCGAGGGCAGTTTGGTGGGAACAGGTGGCCATAAAGGGTCATGCCTCACCGGGTCATTCATCAATTTTGATAAGTCTGGCAAGTTCAAAGTTGCCAGAAAAGGAAGTTTGGGCCTAATCGGTGCACTAGATGTGCCGGCTTGGGGATTAGAGGGTCTAGCCCTCGAATTCCCGTAGGTAAAGGCGGGGTTGCCCCCTGACACCGATTGTGAAGTGGGAAGGTTTCCTTGAAACGGATTCCATCCATAGGCCACAGTATTTTGGGTGGGAGGTGCAGTGTAAGTGGTTCAGGCCATCCCCATAGAAGCTGGGGTCTGAAAGAATGGAGCAAGTATCCCTCCGCTAAACAAAGAAAAGGGAGAGCTCATGTATGGGACCGAAATAGGGGTATGGAAGCTCTTCCCATAAGAGGTGTTTCCCCCAAACTGCACTCCTACATATGAAGGAGATGGACCTACATATGGACTGGATGGGGGAATGTGCCCCCCATTCCAAGGGAATCCTTGGACAAAAGCCAAGGATCCGACCAGACCACTTTGAGTAGTGTAAGGGAAGGAATAAGGAATTGTAGGTATACTGGGGATCCTAGTAACCATATCACCAGAAGTACCTTCTATGTTCGAGTGAACCGGTGGTTGGACCACCTGGCTCACTGGAGTTAAGGGTGTAGAAGGCAAACTAGATCTAGGGGCACTAACCGGGGGAGGTAGTACCCCTTAAACCGGGAGGGTTGAGGTGAAAACAAATGGAATTTCTTTCGCAGAAGACATGAATCTACTCAAAGGGACACCTACTACTGGTGAACTAAAAGGTCTAACTTGGACGATCACAGGATCGTTAAGATCAGTCAAGGGGGTGTTAAAATTTCTTGCAAACTCGTCAGTCTGCAATTCTTCTATCTCGACTGTGTCAAAATCAAAATGGTTAGCTATCAATTCCGGTTCACCAAGAACCTCACTTGATCCTACTGGTTCAAAAGAACCGTCTGTGTCTAATCTCCGCCTTTGGGGTAAAGGTGGAGGCTCCAATGCAGTGAGAGGAGGAAGGCTTCTCAACCTTCTTGACCTTCTAACAAGTTGATCCTCCAGAATTAAAAATTTGACTAATCACACCCTAAGGTCAACTAAACACAAGCAAATCCACAGAGCATACACTAAAAAGATCCTAGAGTCTCAAGCAATCAAACCAGGGTATAAAGATATGCTTTCCCGAAGAAAGCTGATGAATGATTACTTGGCGTCCTTGAGGGGTTCTCAGGCACAAGCAGAGGAATCACCCACCACCCTCCTGCACTTTCCACAAGGGTTACCTTCCAAGCCCGTTCAAGGTGAACCAGAAATAACCTTTCAGTTTACCTAGGTATGAACCCTAAAAGACAAGAGACTAAAGGCTGCCTTGACAATACCAGCTGTCTAGGGGGACAGTCACAAGCTGAACTCATACGCATGGGCAGGGTAGCTGAGCCCGAAACTCTGTCTAGGACAGAATCCCCAGATGCGTAAAAGTCCTGGGTTACGTTTTGACAAGGATTCAGAGGGTTATCTCCTCTGTCCAAGCCTCCATGCGGCCTAGTGCTTAACTCCCGTTTGAGAGGAGCTTCCTAGATACAATGATAGAATCAAGGATTTACCTAAAGAACAGTCCACTATGTCTGAGTTTATAACTTGTGGAAAGTTTACACTCCCTAGCCCACAAGTCTAGCCTAAGCTAGCAGGTGAAAGGCCCCTAAAAATAAAAACTTACTAGTAAATTTTAATTTATGCGTTTATTTTAAGGGTTGTTTCTTACTCAATAGGAAATGGAAGTGATGTACTGTATGGTGTTTTGAATCAGCAAGAAGTAAATGAAAGTAAAGTGCATTCAAAGCAAACTACTACTATAAAACAAACTTCTTTTCATTTTTTCAAATATGTATTGATGAACTACAGCACTGATAAGAGAAACTAAGCCTATATATTTTTGTAATTTTCTGAGATTATATTTTTAAAATGAAGCAAACACTACTAATGCAAAAATCACAATGCAAAAGACTCACTATGTTTTCTTTTCACTTTAAAAATTGCTCAAAAATCTACTATGCATCCACAATGCACTATGTTTGAGTAAACTTGAAACTTATGAACTGTATACAAACTACAAACTGAAACAAACAGGATGACAGAACCAACAGACCAGCAAGAAAAGCAGGCTAGGAACCCTAGCTTGGGTGCTAACAATGACACAAAACCACTGCAGACTTAAAAAGGCAAGTGCAAACCAGCAACTGTCAGAAAGCAGACTGGAAAAACAGAGCCCAAGACCCTGATCACTGATCTGGACTAAGACACTTGGACCAAGAACCCAAACAGGCCAAAAGCTTTAGGATGCAAACAGTAAATAAACCAAGTAAAAAAATCAATGGCTTTCAAGAAGCACTTAAGATGTGATCACCTGAGGCAATCAAACAAACTCTACAGCATTCTTAAAGAAATTCTTCTCAGAAAACAAGGACTATAGCAAGAAAAGAACCAAGCAAACTCTTCTTTAAAAATCCCAATTCTCAGGAGTACTTGCGACTGTCTAACAGTGCAACTCGCGAATGACTTGCGACTGTGCAGTATAACAACCCACGAATGCAACTTTATACTCGCGACTGTTCAGTAGAACAACCCGCGAATGGGTATAAAATTTTTCTCAAAAGCAAAGAAAAAAACCCTAAGACTTTCAAATGCTGAAGTAAGCAAGATCTAGGATAAAAACCACAAACAGACTCACAAGCAAAACTGGCCAGGATAACAGAAATGACCTACAGTAGTCTAGGCTTCCCCAGTGGAGTCACCAGTTCTGTTGTAAGGGATTATGCACCTAATAATCGTAGGTTGGGGGTTACCAACATACTCAAACACTTGCAGACAATTGACTTCTAAAGTGCATAATAGGAAATAGGAGGGTTAGAAGAACTTACTTGTTAAACGAAGTTCGATCCTTGCTAGTCCTCTTCCAATCTGCTCCACTTCCAAAGTATTCAAGGTTCACTCCTCTTTCACCTGTTCAGAGACAATCTTCCAGATACATAGTGATTCATATATATATATATTAACAGGTTAGATAAATCAAATATGAAATATTGAAGCATAAACAATTATCAAACCAAGATATATGAGACACATGTGGAAGAAGTAATCTCTTTATTATCGATAATGAGAAAGTTCAGAGTACAACCATACGTTTGAGACAAGGACTCCTCTGTCACCAAAGGATTCTGAGTTTCACTGCTCCAAAGACTTCTGTGAACAATCCAACAGCATAACTTTGCTCTTCAAGTGTAAGTCCCTACAACCTTGCCCAAGGCCTGTATTTATATGGGTGAAATAAGGAAGTTCTCGAAGGTTGCGGAAGTTGTAGTAGTTAGGGAGATTAAGTAAAATGACTTAACTAAACTCCCATTAGCACATGTTTTTATGTTTTCATGTTAAGAAGCACATTCACGGGTATGTAGTAGAGCAACCTGCGAATGACTCGCGACTCTGTATAAGCGCAATCCACGAATACATGGATTCTCGACTTGCTGTAAAGGAGACTCGTGAATGATGCTCGATTTGTCTAAAAAGAGAGTTGCGAATACATCCCAACATGGCAAAATGGCAAAGTAACTAGCTAGATGAAGGTAGAATGTATTTCATGACAAGCCAAGCTATAGTGTTAAGGGCAAACCTCTATCCATAAGTGTCCTTTGGTGTGCCGACATGAGGGATATTAGCACTCGGATGGAGAGGTGCCACTCAGGTGTATAACAGCTCCACACGATGATTTAATAATTCTATTTACATCATATATAATTCAATGCAATGGGGGGTCAAAACCGGGGTGTTATAGTTTGTTATGTGGATGACTTGCTAATTACTAGTGGCCCAGCTGCTAGATTGATAAGCATCATGTTAGCTTTGAGCGAAGCATTCTCCATGATTGATCTAGGACTGTTAAGGAAATTTATTGGTCTCGAAGTAAATAAAAAGGATTCACAAATCATGATTACATAGTCCATATACATAGGTGAATTGCTCAAAATACTCCACATGACTGATTGTAAAGAAACACCCTTCCCCTTCATACCTGACATCAGGTTGGAAGAAAGTGGTTCCACACTGGTTGATAGTACACTCTATATAAAGCTGATTGGTAGCATATTGGAGACTATTTCTTCTAGATACATGCAAAAGACACATGAGCTGCATTGGAAAGCATCAAAGTGCATCTTATATTATGTGCAAGGTACAAGGGAGTTTGGGACCCACTATCCTGCAAGCATAAAGACAGATTTGATTGGTTTTTCTGATTTATACTGGGATGGTGATAATACTGATAAGAAATATACAACAAGATTTGTGTTCATGTTGGGATCTAGATCAATCTGCTGGTCAATCAAGAAGCAAGCAACTCTTTCTCTCTTGTCAGCTGAAGCAGAGTATTGGGGGGCTGTGAATGCAACTATTTAGGTAGTTTGGCTATATGGGATTCTAAAAAAGTTTGGTATTCACACTTATCCTTCAGTAGACCCATTTTGTGATAATCAAGGTGCAATCAATATATCCCATGATCCAGTTCAGAAGCAACAAACTAAGCACATTGAGCTCCACATGCACTACATCTAGGAACTAGTGCATAGTAAGGCCATCATTCTACATTAATGCCCTACAGAGGAGTAGATTGCAGACATATTCACCAAGTATCATTAGTTTTTCAACATTAATCTAGCATTATTAGGATCTTTAATTGAGAGAATAACAAGCACAACAATCAAACAAAAGAGACAATGAACACAATGTTTTTCCTCGGGGAAACCATAAATGGAGAAAACCCTGCAACTTCCTCAAAGATAGAATCAACACCAAAATAGAAAATCCCAAAATAGTAAGTGATCTCCCGACAGCAGTAACCTTCTTCTTATCTAGCCCCAATGTCTTCTCCTTCCTCAACTATGCGCTACCCTTGAGTGTGTATGTGATGTGTGTTAAATAGAGAAGTCACCTCTCTATTTATACTACTTCCCAGCATGACTAAAACCCTACTAGGGCAGACTTCACTAAGTGATTCTAATAACCCTAGTGCCCCAGAACTACAGGGACTTTAACCCTTAGACAATAGGAGGGTTACCCACAATGACTTGACATGACTTGTTTACATTATAGATCCTCCCGATCGGAACATCGGGGCATGACATCATGACTCAATTACATTATGGACACATCCTGGAATAAACATTGCGTTACAAGACATAAGATACATAGATGAATACTTTCCGAAGTTACAAATACATGAACACTCCCTCTTAACTAGAAAGGTATTCTTTTGACACAATTATTAGCACTGGTCTTCTTCTTTGTATCGACTGGATCATCTCGTCATATTTATCTTCAAGTCTTCTTAGTCTTCAAGTCTTCTTCATCTTTGATTCTTCTTCATATTCGATTCTTCTTCATCTTCAAGTCATCTTTTTCGTCAAGTCTTCTTAGTCTTCAAGTCTTCTTCATCATGGGATCTATATCATCATGACTACTGGATCATCACTACTGGATCATCACTCGATCTGGATCGCCATCAAGTCTGGATTATCATCACAACTGGATAATTACTTGATCTGGATCATCATCGAGTCTGGATCATGATCACAAATGGATCGTCACTTGATTTGGATCGTCATCAAGTATGGATCATCATCACATTTGGATCATCACTTGATATGGATCATCATCACATATTATCTTAGAATGGTGCTATCTCGATTCTTCTCTTCAAAGGAAGTTATACAGAGTCAATCCTGCAGGCCTACCCTTCATGTAGGTATTCATTAGCGCTTATATCCGACACTTAAGTCAGAATGGCCTACCCAGCTTTTACATCTGACCTCATCTTGTCAGAAAGGCATTCCCAGCACTCACATCTGACCTCATCTTGTCAGAAAGGCCCAACACTCACATCTGACCATGTGTAAACACATCGCGCCAGAATGGCTCAGCACTTATATCCGATCATGTGCAAGCACATTGCATCAGAAAGGCTCTACAATTAAATCTGACCTCACCCTGTCAGAAAGCCATAGCACTCACATCTAACCATGTGTAAACACATCGCACCAGAATGGCTCAGCACTTATATCCGACCTCATCCTATCAGAAAGGCTCTGCACTTACATTTGACCATGTGTAAACACATCGCATCAAAAGGGCATGCACTCACATCCAATCATGAATGAACTAATCCTATCATCGCATCAGAATGTTCCCTAGTCCCAGACTTAGCTACCTGGTAACTGATCAGGTGCCTCCATTCTCCCAGAGAATGGAAGTTTCCCTTACATCCGACCTACTCGTTAGAATGGCCAACACTCACATCCAACATGGGAGGAACTTAATAATTTAGCCATGACAGAATGGTTCAGCCCTTACATCTGATCAAGTGGGAACACATCCCTCTCTCACATCATAATGGATTCTCAGTCCTAGACTGAGTTTTCCTAGTAACTGACTAGGCACCTCCATTCCCAGAATGGAAACAAATCTTATATCTGATCACTTAGGAATCAATCCTATAGTCGCATCAGAATGGCTCAGCACTCATATCTGACATGTAAGGAACCAAATCCTCTTACTATGACAGAATGGCTCAGCCCTTACATCTAACCATGGAAGGAACTTAATCCTCTCCCATGTTAGAATGGCTCACGGACTCATCACTTCCCTTTAAAGGGAACCTCGATCTGGAGAACACCAAGCTTCTCCCTGAAGTACTCAAACTTCACCCTAGCCAATGGCTTCATCAACACATCAGCTATCTGATCGTCCATCACAACATACTGGAGCTTCATTTCTCCCCTTTGTACCATATCTTTGATATAGTGATACTTGATCTCGATATGCTTCAACTTGTCATCGAACACTGGATTCTCTGACAACTTCACGCAACTCTGGTTGTCAAAATGTATACAAGTAGCATCCAACTGGAGATCAAATAAATCAAACAATAACTTCCTTATCCATACTACCTCACAACTAGCTAAACAAGCTGTAACATACTCTACTTCAGCTGTACTCAGTGCCACACAGGATTGCTTCCTTCTAAACCAAGAGATCACACCTCATCCCATACTGAAGCAACACCCTAAAGTGATCTTCCTATCGATGGAAATTCCTACCTAATATGAATCAACATAACCCTCCAGGTTAATCTTCTAATTCACCTCGTACTTGAGCCCATAATAAACTGTACCCCTTAGGTACCTCAGAATATGCTTTGCAGCAATCAAGTGAACATTTCTTGGATCTATCAGGAACTGGCTCAAGGTGTTCACAGCAAAGCAAATTCTAGTCTCGTGTTCGTAAGGTACATCAAGGACCCAATAATTTGACGATACATCATAGCATCAACCGACTCTGATGAAGCATCACTCAATAGCTTCAGGTTTGATGCCATAGGTGTGGCCATGGCTTTGCAGTCCATCATCCCAAACCTCTTCAGGATCTCTACTACATACTTCCCTTGTCCAAGGGAGATTCCATCTGCACTCTGCCATACCTCCATGCCTAGGAAATAATGCATCATACCCAAGTCCTTCATTTTTGAACTTGGTAGCAAGATTTCTCTTTGTATTAGCAATCAACCCATCCATACCTATCACAAACAGATCATCTACATATAGTCGTAGCATCACTGGGTTGCCATCTTCAACCTTGTAGTACAGGTTGTAATCTGCTTTACTCTTGGTAAAGCCCAAACTGGATAGAAAGCTGTCAATTCTGCTGTACCAAGTCCTGGGTGCCTATTTCAAATTGTACAGGGATTTCTTCAATCTGCACACATGAGACTCTCTGTCATGTGTCTCAAAACCGAGAGGTTGTTCTACATACACTTCCTCTTCCACTACACCATTCAATAAGGTAGTCTTGACATCCATCTGGTGTATCTTCCATTTCATCACTGTAGCCAGAGCTAGTACTGATCTGATGGAAGTGTATTTGGCTACAGGTGCAAAGGTTTCTTCATAATCTATTCCTTCTTTCTAAGAGAAACCCTAAGTCACAAATCTTGCTTTATATTTTTCAATGCTACCATCTGCAGCATGCTTGATCTTGTAGATCCATTTGGAAGTTACAACTGACTTCCCTTCTGGTCTTGGGACAACATCCCAAACATCATTTTTCATGATCGATTAATACTCTTTGATCATAGCATCCTTCCATTCTTTCCATTTCGCTGCTTCTTCATAACTGGAAGGTTCTTTATCAATGAAATCACATAGTAAAGCTACATACCCAAAGCAGGATCTGGTCCTCTTTCTTTCTCTGTGATTTTCTTTTGGAGCCCCATATATTTCCGCACCTTGGATAATTTCACATACCCAAGAAGGTTTCCTCTAATGAGGATTCTTCTCCGGAGGTGGATCTACAAGTCTTTGTGGTTCTTCAAATTCTCGATCTTCTACTTGAGTTTCTTCATTCATGGTTGTATCATGAATTTTGGGTGCTTCGGGTTCTTCAGCAGGTCTCTTTCTGGATTTGT
The DNA here is from genome assembly GCA_001517045.1 of Pseudotsuga menziesii. Lineage (NCBI taxonomy): Eukaryota > Viridiplantae > Streptophyta > Pinopsida > Pinales > Pinaceae > Pseudotsuga > Pseudotsuga menziesii. The sequence goes on from LPNX011018421.1 coordinate 75,748, forward strand.
TGTAAGCTATGTCTTCATCAAATGTCACATCCCTGCTGATTTCAATCTTCTTGTATCTTGGGAAATATGTTCTGTAAGCATTTGAGCTTTCAGAGTATCCCACAAATATACCCTTCTTTCCTAAAGGATCTAATTTTGTTCTCCTCTTTTGGAATGTGTATGTAAACAGGAAAACTGAATATTTTGAGATGGCTGACTTCTGGTTTCTTGCTGGAGAAGACTTCTTTAGGAGCCTTGTTCTCAAGTACTCTATGTGGAGTGTGGTTCTGTACATACACCGCTATTCTGGCAGCTTCCACCCAAAAATGCATAGGAATATCTTGATCATGAAGCATAGCTCTTGTAGCTTCCATGATAGTTCTGTTCTTCCGTTTTGCAATCCCATTCTGTTGTGGATTATAAGGAGTGGACAACTCCCTCTTAATCCTTGATTCTTTACATAGCTCTTTGAATTCATTCGAAGTGAATTCTCCGCCAATATCTGATTGAAAGGTCTTGATCTTCTTTTCAGTGTGATTCTCGATCAAGGCTTTGAATTCCTTGAACTTGCTGAATACTTCATCTTTGTTCTTCATGAAGTAAACCCATGTCTTCCTAGAAAATTCATCAATAAAAGAAAAATAATATGCATACCTTCTTAGTGAGCTTGATGACATAGGACCGCATACATCGGAGTGGATTATTTCCAAGATTCCTTTTGCTTTGCTTTCGCTACTTGGAAATGTCTTCTTTGTGTTCTTTCCTTTCTCACATCCTTTGCAGACCCCATCATGTTTTGCTTGTATTTCTGGAAGACCTTCAACAACTTTGCTTGCAAGAGGCAGTGCTCTGTAATCCACCTGTGCAAGCCTTCTATGCCAAATTTCATTTGGCTCTACTGTGTCATGGACCAAGGCTTGTTCTGGGTGGCCCTTCAATTTGTACAAACCTCCTTCTTGTTCACCAATCACTATTGCATCATTAATAGTATTTCCTTTTGGCCACATGATGACTTGACCATCTATGAATGCAACCCTCATTCATTTTGCATCTAATGCTGATATGGAGAGAAGGTTCTTCTTGAGTCCTAGCACAAACAACACTTCCTTCATTGTTATAGACTTTCTAGAGTCTAGCTTATAGGAATATTCCCCACTACCTTTTATTGGATACTGGTAGTCATATCCTAGTTTCACCTTGTGAGGTGATTCATGTTCTGAGAGTTTCACAAAGGATTCCTTGAATCCAGTCATATGTTTGGAAGACCCACTATCTATAAGCCAATCATCACTTCCATGAGTAATGTTTCCTGTGAGAGCCGAAATCAAAACATATTCATCCTCGCTTGAATAATCTTCACTTTCATATCTGGTTCTCTTTGATGAAGGTTCATCATCCTCTTCAACATGATCATGATGTCTTCTTTTGTTTCCCTTCTTCTTGTGAGAGCTACTTTTGCTCTTACGACAATCTCTAGCAAAGTGTCCTTTTTCATCACATGTATAACAAATGAACTTAGACTTATCTCTATGTTTTCTAAAGTTATTCCTTTGATGAGAGTACTTACTTCTGTAATGGCTGGATCTGGGTTTCTTGGATTGTATTGTGAGACCTTGATCTTCACTTCCCATCTTCTCTTCTCGAGATGCTATCCGAGCTTCTTCTTGAGAACATTCTACCCACATTCTGCTGAACTTGACTAACTTCTTTCTAGCACAGATCCCTTGAATGAAGGAGTCCCATGTCCTAGGGAGACCATTCAAGGTGGTCATCATAATTTCTGCATTCTCCACTTCTTCATATACTGCTTCTAATTGTTCCTTGATCTGAGAAACCCTTGTGAAGTAAGACTAGATGGTCTCTTCATTATGGATCTTCACATTCTTTAGTTGATTCCTCAGAGTCATTTTTCTGTTTATGTTCTTCCCTTCAAAAAATTTGGTTAGGGCATCAAACATAGATTTAGGTGTCTTGAGAGAGGACACCTGTGGGATAAGGTGATCCTTGATAGAATCAGCAATGATCCTCTTTTCCATAACCAAATTCTTCTTATGTAAGGCCTTAGCCTCATCTCCCTCTGGAACTGGAACCTCCTCATTGATGTAGGAGTCCAACTCATTCTCTTCCAGGACCAGGGAGATCCTATACTTCCAAGCTCGGAAGTTATCAGCTCCCTCAAGCTTTTCATCAAGCTTGGTATGATGAGACATCTTAACTGAGAACCTCAAATGGAAATACAAAATATTTAGATCTTACCAGGTCAAGATGTCGGATTTGGATTTGGAGCTGAAATCCTACAGTACTGGTTCAGGAGCAAATTAGGGTTTTGATTTTTCGAAGTTTTGTCCAACCAAATGCTTTGAAATTGACCCCTAACTTCGATTTTGGGGAGGAGATCAATCCAGGCCTGGGCTCACTGAAAAATTCCTCTTTTGTGAAAAGCCCTAATATTCGGCAGCATTGTCGGGTTCAAAATTGAAAAACCTCAGAATTGGATTATGCTTCGACATAAATATGCGCCCTAAGGAGGAGAGTTATTCCACCTTAATTTTGCTGAAAATATATGGAGGATGGTCTACAAACTAGGAAGCCCTATTTCTTGCAGCTGCACAGTGTCTTCTTCTTAGGTTAGCTCTAATACCATGTTAGTTTTTCAACATTAAGCTAGCATTATTAGGATATTTAACTGAGAGAATAACAAGCACAACAATCAAACACAAGAGACAATGAACACAGTTTTTTTCCTCTGGGAAACCATAAATGGAGAAAACCCCGCAACTTCCTCAGAGATAGAATCAGCACCAAAATAGAAAATCCCAAAACAGTAAGTGATCTCCCGACAACAGTAACCTTCTTCTTATCTCGCCCCAGTGTCTTCTCCTTCCTCAACTATGTGCTACCCTTGAGTGTGTATGCAATGTGTGCTAAATAGAGAAGTCACCTCTCTATTTATACTACTTCCCGGCATGACTAAAATCCTACTAGGGCCGACTTCACTAAGTGAGTCTAATAACCCTAGTGCCCCAGAACTATCGGGACTTTAACCCTTAGACAATAGGAGGGTTACCCATAATGACTTGACATTACTTGTTTACATTATAGATCCTCCGAATCGGAACATCAGGGCATGACATCATGACTCAATTACATTATAGACACATCCCGGAATAAACATCGGGTTACAAGACATAAGATACATAGATGAATACATTCCGAAGTTACAAATACATCAACAAGTATTTCACTGAAAAAGAGACTTGTCTATCCTATATCTCTTCTTGGTATAAAGTCTTGATTCAGTTATTGTTTCTAGTTTTCCTACTTATTTTGAGGGTGGGGGTTTCACATGAGGTTTTCCCCATTTCCTCGGTTTGTTAAGCAATAATTTTTGCATCTAGATTGTATGGGTGACCTTTTTCCTTAGTTGTCAGGGCCTAGGTTTTCCAAGTTAGGATTAAGGGGGGGTGTTAGAATTAATTAATTAATCCCCTTTACCACCATAGTCTGTTTGTCGTTTCCTATCTTAGGAGGTCATTATTGCTTCACTAGTGACATAGGGGACTCATTTGGGGCCCACATAACACTCAACGCGTTTGTCTGGATGAGTTTAGGATCTCCATTTACCAATCCATATAATTTAGGAATGCACTCTGAGTTCCACCAAGAGTCACCAAGAGTCACCAACATTTGACCCTAGTCAGTGATCAGTTATGTTTAGTTATGCTCTAATCCCCATCAATTAGCTCACTTTCAATCATCCTAGCACCAGCTTGGATGATTTAAGGGAGGTTGGGTGCATTTTCCCACATAACTAGATCAGTTGATTGTTGTGAACTGATTCAGTTGACCATAGTTGCATTAGTGATCTCTAGTGGTGATTTTCCCACATTGAGTTATCATTGGAGTTAGTCCAAGCTGACGAATTCGAATCCTCCCTAAGGCATTCGATTTTTTATTATTGTAACACCATTGTATCACATACAGGTTAATGATAATTCATGTAGTGTTATTGTGACAAATTGGTTCGCCATGTGTGTGCAATTTTCCATGAATATTTTGATCAGTTTACATTGAATTGCCTTTCTTTTTTGCAGCCTTCTTTTCATGGTGAATTCATTCAGGCATGAGGATCCTAATATTTGGTAAATTAACAATAACTATGAGGTGAGGATTTAAAGGGAAGAGGATGTAAATACATGTAATTTTTATACGTGTTTGGGTGATGAGTGCCGAAGAAAAATGTTATGAGAAACGACAATTTTTTGGAAGTACAGAGAGAGATTACATCATGATCATACCACCTATCAAATTGAAGACTATTCTTAAGAAAACAATTGTTTTTTTTAATTTTTTTTATTAATAACAATTATGGTTCTTTGGTCCAAATGTTTTTTGTTACTCATTGTTTCTACATATCCTGTGCTCAGTGGAACCTCCCTATATCAATGCATAAATCAACCTCTATGCAGTTTGCGATCCTAATTGTATGCCATTATTTTTAGTTGCATGGCATTGAGTGTTGTTATATAGTTTTCGTGAGTCCATGATATTCATGCAAAAAATGAAGTATTGTAGAGGAGGACTTATAAAACCGACCATTTGAATTTGATTTTGATGAAAAATGAGTGGACATTGGTAGCCAAGTTCACATAGGTAGTAGGCACAACATTTTGGGTTTGTTTTAAGCCTAGTAGTAGACTAGTAGTTGTTCTTTGTTGTTACAACCGTAATCGCTGACACATTATCACACCTTATATTGTATCCCCAAGTGACTCAGGAGTTAAAGTCACATCCCTGTGGCGAGTGCGTTGTAGTCATCAATCATCACTCATCATCTTGCGCAACAAAACAATGAGTTCACGATGTGAGTGAGTGAGTGATTATAATTCATGATATTTCCAATATTTTGAATGACAAGTCAAATTTTATAGCATAGGAATTTCAACATCTTGACAAATTTATATGGATGGGTAATTTCTAATGTTGCGCTTCTTTTGAAATGTTGATATAAATGATTTCCTTGTTATTTGGAAGGGTAAAATTAAGATTTTAAAATTTTTTTGAAGGGAAATTTTAACTTTACACTTCTAGGAACGGGCTAGAACCCTTTGGAAGGGATGGGAAGGGTTCAAATTTGAATGCTACATGCTCTGTGTGTAAAAATTGCAACAAAATTTTGTAAAAAATTACATGTTTATAATAAGGGAAAGAGGAAAAAATGGAGGGAATATATGCATACATATCCAATCTATCCTCCTCTTTGAATCTAGTGGTTGCAAACATGTGAGCGTTCTCCTTCTCCTTGTTGGCAATTGACTGCGGACGAGGAATGCATAATGGAAGTCATGGCTTAGTTTTTTTAATGGTGAATAAAATGCTCGAGTGTTATGTACTTCTATAATAGTCGAGTGTTATAGAAATACATAACATGTGAGCATTGTGTAGTTATATAATGCTCAAGCGTTATGTATTTCTATAACGATCTAGTGTTATAGAATACATAGAATGCGAATGTTATTGTTACCTATCCTACAAGTTTAATTACATGTATGGATTGCTCATGTCCATTCCTACTTAAAATAAACAATTGTATGTTTTAGAATTACTAAACTATCACGCGTTTTGTGAAACTAATATTGCATCTAAATGGTCCCTCAATTTCGTGCGAGGGCCATATTCAATAAAACACAATAATAGTAATTTAGTTAAATATGTTTTCATTCTGGAGCTGCCACATACTATTGTAGGATAAGAGGGATTCAGAAACAAGAGAATCTACTTTCATATTCAATGATTAATGTTAAGACTAAGAGTGTAGGTGTATGCCTTTTGTGGTTGAGGTTCCAATTAGTTTGTCTTAATTTTTTGATTCATGGGATTTTGGGGGATCCCTAGTTTGGTTGCATCTGCACAATGTCCACTCCATCTAAATTCTCATAGCATTTCTCTACAACTGTTAAGATTTTTGGAGCTTCAAGGTCATCAAGATGACCTCGAGTAGTTATTAGATGGATTTTATGATGTAATTACATATACAGTTTACTGAGTATTAGTATTGAAATTGGTCCCACTCTGGATGGGTAGCGGAATACCACAAGGATTAAAATCTACAACAACAGAGAAGAACATAAAAGAAATCACACATAGAGACACAAAGTTTACATGGTAAAACCCCTGAAGGGGAAACATCTACATGATAATGGAAAAAACATTCTATTTCTCAACAAGAAATTACAACCAAGAATAGGAGCATGTTTGGAGCCCTGTGGATCAATATTTGTCTCAAAGGGTTACATATTTAAACCAATATTTACATAGTTGCATAATTGATTCATTAACTGCTGATTTACTATTGTCCCTCTCTT